>CM028382.1:85670480-85712118 GCA_013146195.2 Codonopsis lanceolata
AAATAAATTTTAAAAAGGAATTTTGTGATGCCACGTGTCACCATTAAAATAGTAAATGTTTTTTATTTTTTTTCAAAATTGATTAATTAAAGATAAAAATCTTAAATCTAATTAGATAAGATAAAATCTTAAAACTAATTTGATTTTATCCGTTTAATTTATAAAGTTTAATTTGACCGAAACTCTTCTCACTTTTCATCTTTTTTTCATTTTCATACTATTTAATTAATACAAATTATTCCCAAGATAATTCTATGTTATTTGTTCTTCTACTAATATATATATATATATATATATATATATATATATATATTACTTATTAATTACTAATCTATTAATTATCTATTAACTATTATTTAAATAGTTTCTTCGCCACACGACGACTTTGTGTTGAATGCAAAAGTTTTAAATGAATTATGTTGACGTGTCAACTTCTTGTGAAGTTGTGATTTTTTTTCTTTTTCTTTCTTTGCCAAAAATTAAAACCGGATAGATTTTAAAACTGGTGCCTCCTTTATAAATGGTAAAAAAATTATTATTATTATTTTTTGCCAAAATCGGTTAGTACGAGATATATTTTTATCACATTTGATTTAGACGTGTTTCACTTTATTAAGACTCCAAATTTTAATGGTAAAAGTGTTTTTTTGCGAATAGATTTTATCAATTCTCATAGATTTAATATTTCAATTACATATTCATATGATCAATTTTGAATATTTACCTTATTTTTCATTGTTTTCATATTATTTTAATTAAAAATTTTAACTATTTATTACAAGTTTAGGAAATCATCTTATTATAAATAATTTTTACAAAAAAAAAACTATTAAAACCGTGCATACGGTACTATATATGTATTTATAGTATTATTTTAAACTGGATATATTTTAAAACTGCTACTTCCTTTATATATGATAAACGTTTTTTTTTTACCATTTTTTATGCCAAAATCGGTTAATACCGGATATATTTCATCATATTTGATTTAAACATGTTTCACTTGATTATGACTCCAAATTTTCATGGTAAGTTTTTTTGGTGAATAGATTTTTCATGTGAATATATATATATATCTGATTTATACATGGGAAAAGTTTTTTTACCATTTTTTCTGCAAAAATTAGTTAATGCCGGATATATTTTATCGCATTTGATTTAAACGTATTTCACTTGATTATGACTCTAAATTTTCATGGTAAAGTTTTTTTTGGCGGATAGATTTGATCAATTCTCATATGTTTTAATCTTTCAATTACATATTCATATGATCAATTGTGAATATTTACCTTATTTTTCATTTTTTTTCAAATTTTTAATTATTTATTACAAGTTTATAAAATAATCTTATTATAAACAACTTTTTCAAAAAAAAAAAAACCTACTAAGAATGTGCATACGGTACTATATTTATAAATTTTTCTTTGTTTTTTGCTGCCAAAAATTAAAATCGGATAGATTTTAAAACTGATGTTTGCTTTATACTTGGTAAAATGTTTTTATTTTACCATTTTTTGTTGCCAAAATCAGTTAATACCGAATATATTTTCTCACATTTGATTTAAATACGTTTCACTTTATTAGGAATCCAAATTTTTATGGTAATTTTTTTTTGAAGATAGATGTTATCAATTCTCATATGTTTTAATCTTTCGATTATATATTCATATGATCAATTTTGAATATTTACCTTATTTTTTGTTTTTTTCAAATTATTCTAATTAAAAATTTTAATTATTTATTACAATTTTAGAAAATTATCTTATTATAAACAACTTTTGCAAAAAAAAAAAACTATTAAAAGCGTGCATACGATACTCTCTCTCTCTCTCTCTCTCTCTCTATATATATATATATATATATATATATATATATATATATATATATATATATTGCTACCAAAATTAAAACGTGATAGATTTTAAAACCAGTGTCTCCTTTATACATGATAATTTTTTTATTTTTTGTTTTTTACAATTTTTTGTTGTCAAAATCAATTAATACCATATAGATTTTATCACATTTGATTAAAACGTGTTTCACTTGATTAAGACTCCAAATTTTTATGGTAAAAGTTTTTTTTGACGGATCGGATGAATTTTATCATATTTGATTTAGACGTGTTTCAATTTATTAAAACTCTTTAATTTTCATTGTAAAAGTTTTTTTTAACCTTTTTTTTTTCCAGCCAATTCGGTTTGTACATGGTAGATTTTATTACAGTTGATTTAGATTAGTTTCATTTGATTAGGACTCCTCAGTTCCCATGGTAAAAGTTTTTTAAGTTTTATTATTTTATCAAAACTCGGTCAATTTAAAATAGATGTTATCCAATTTAATTAAACGTGTTTCACCAACACTACAAACAACCACTACGAAATACTTCCTCTCCATCAAACACCTCCTTGACGAGTCTGTCTTCGTGGTACTTGTCCTCCCCTCCCTCCGTCTCACAATCACACTAAAAATGATTGCTCGATTTTATAATTCGCATGAATTTTCGGTTTGATGATTTAGTGTGATCTCACGCTTATTTATTTATTTATTAATTATGAGGATATCTTCCTGTTGTTTGTTCATTTAAATTATCAAATAGCTTGCAGATTATATCTACAAAAATAAGTTTCAAAAACAACACGAAATCAACCGTGCATCGCACGGGTGATAACCTAGTAACACTAATAAACTACTGTATTTACAACCACATCAATACATCATACATGCATGCATTATACATGAAGTCATGAAACCACTTATTTCAATTATGCTTCGTTAATGAGACGGTGCCACACGTCAGTCAACTCTTTAGGAATCTATCCCCTTGAAAACAATTTTAAAGCTGGAATAATGGCAAAATAATTGAATAAAAACCTATTTTGCAACACCAATTTCTAAATAATGTCTCTCTATTTTTTAAAAAGAATTTTCATTGCAGTTTTTTTAAAAAATTACAATTTTGTTCAAGTAATTTCAATAATCTCTCCTAAAATTTTATAAATAGGTTGGAAATATTCTTAATTAATGGTAGCACATGTTTAAATTAGAAAGTATAAGTTAAAGTTATTGATGAATGTCAAATTTTTAAACGAAAAATTATGTGGGCATTTATTTCAATGTAATATGTATATATATATATATATATATATATACAAACATTATCAAAAATATTCTTATCCATGAATTTATTTAACATGACATGATATTTATGTAGGCTATTATCTGTTGGGTTAAAATATTTATTTTTCCTTTAATTTTATGTTTATAATTCCAATTAAAAAATAATTTTAAAAAATATGTTAATACAAAAATAAATTGACAGCTTTCTAATCAATTCTCTTTATAAGAACTAATTACATTCAACAAATGAGTGTTGCCGACTAGATTATGGCTTTTTTATATAAAAAATATGGGTAATTGATTGAATTTCTTCTATACTTCAAATATATTTTTTGTTATTAATTGTAATAAAATGTACATAGTAATTAATTTAAATATATTTTTTATTTTTCCATTCAAACAATAGATATCTTTACCGGCCTTTTCTTTCTTACTATATGTTTTAATTTTATGTTGGATGAAAGGTCTAATGTAACTATCTATACATTTTTTACTAGTACCATTGGTTAGATTAGTGTTTTGATCATAATAGTTAGGTTAGATTTATCCTAAAAAAAGTTAGAATTTTAATGTACTAGAGTTTTTAAATCTTTTTCATCAAGAAGATGAAGGTGCTTTAAAACAACTAAGATCTGAAACTGCAGAAACAACAAAACAGCTAAAAAGCAAAAATAGTTATGATGAGAATTCCTAACTGTTTTGTTATCAAGAAATTAAATTCATCTAGGGTGATAAAGTCATTTCAGAATGTTACTATTCAAAGGAACCGTAATTAGGGCAAGTTTGGAACCTAATTGGGGAGCTAGCTAGTTGAGAATGAATTATGATATTTCTTTCGACTTCAATAATTTGTGTATTTGGAAGAAAGATAGTTGATATATTATGCATGTAGAAGTTAAGAGGACTTTGAGGAACCACTATTGGGGGTAAGTGGGGATTCACTATTGATACTCTTTTAAAGAAAAAAAAAAAGAGGACTGTGAAGGATGGATGCATATATGATTGTAGATTGAATCACATTAAAATCCATGTGTCAAGTTTCTTTGTTCTTAAACTACTCAGCTCTGTTTGATTTGACTTATTAATATATGCTGATTGATTTATTGCTTATAGATGATGACTTATTGCTTATGCGTTATGACTGATGATTGATAAACTGATGCTGTTTGATTTAGTTTTTTGAAAGTGTTGATTTGATGTCATAAGTTAGTACGTGTGTTTGAATAATAAGTTGAAAAAATGTTAAATAGTGTATTAAAATAAAAAGACTAAAATAGCCTCATCAAAAATTGTGATTTACATATTATCATTATTATTGCTTTTATCATCATTATTATTATTTTATTAATATTAATAGTACCTTTATTATTGTTATAAATATGTCTTATTATCTTTATCAATATTACTTTTATTAGTATTATTATTACTATTATTAATTAATAATTATTATTATTGTTATTTAAAATTTATTATTATTATCATTACTATTATCATTATTAGATTTATTATGAAAGATAATCTTAGAATATATAGAATTTCAATGTAAAAAAGAACTTGTTTATTCGTGAAAAGTAAAATTAAGCAGAAGCCTATGTGCTTACACATGGTGTCCTGCATCTTTACATATTGTCTTGTATATTATTATTGTTTTACATATCTGCTAATTTACATTTTAATCATTTTAGAAGCTACGTCCATTGTCTAAAGTCTATGTTGCATGGATATAGATACGTGGACACGTGATATGGGGATACGTAATTTTAAAAAATATAGGATACGAATGTGTGGGGGTAATGTGTAAATATTCAAAATATAAGGACCAAAATATAAATATTAAAAATATATGGACCAAATTATAAATAGTAAAGACTTAAGTATAAAATAATATTTCTAAATATTAAAAGGCAAAATGTAAGGGGTCTCAGTATACAATTCAGTGATTCTCATACAGATCTCTCGACAATGAGAACTTCTAAGTTTGAAGTCTTTGAAGTCAACCGATCTGCGTCGCTGGTCCTTTGCCCCCTTCTCTACCTTCGAGTTTGAAATCTTCTGAATTCTTATGATCTTTCCCTTCGATTCGAATAATCAGATATTGTCCGCCTCTTCGGTTGTCGATTTTGGCTTCCTTCGATTTTGAGACAGAGAGTCTCTCTGTTTCCTTTTCGATTCTGAGACAGTGCCTCTTCGATTTTGTCATCCTCTTCGGCTAGTTCTCACGATTCAGGGGCTAGGGATTGTTTCGAGTCTTGGACGATGTCGAATTATTGACAACATCGACTAAATATGACGCAACTGTGTTCGACTTAAAGGATACGTATCACGATTTTCTTAGCCTTGTACCCGTGTCCGTGTCTGTGTCCGTGTCCGTGTCCAATAGTTTCGGAAAATCAAATTTGGCTCAAACGTATTTTGGGCCGTATCAAGCGTGTCCGACGCATATCCGTGTCCGACGCGTATCCGTGTCCCATACGTGTTGGACACGAAAAACTTAAGCCCCTTATCGTATCTGTGCATCATAGTCTAAAGTGATTAACCACAGCATCATGTCCAAGTGACCTAATAGTTAGTTACATTTTAGGATTCAAGATGAGCTCATATCGGCACTTTAGATTCCCAGGTTTTAATTTTTTAGTTCTGATATTAAAGGAAGTCAAGATAATACACCATATTAGAGGGCTAAGCTAATGATAGAATCCTCTTCCAGACTAATTCCCCTTTCCAAACTCCATAACCACCACTCATCACCCAGTTTATCACCGACACACCACCATCAAATTACACTCAATCAAAAACTTACAAACTAAACCAATTCAATTTCAATCTTACCCACACGAAATCAATTATAGTGGTGGAAAAGAAAACCAACAACAAACTTGGTGGCGGAATCAATAGCGTTCCCAACCTTATCTATCTTGTGCTCGCGGTCTTCTCATGGGGATGTTAGTAATCTCCCGACGGCGTTGCATATTTCTGGATCTAGGTAGCCTAGAGTAATAGAGCAAGATGTGGTAGAGCTTGTCCGGTTGCGCGGCGGGGCACATGAGAATTAGGTACGAGTCGTCAGTCATGTGAGTAACGGAGGCTTGGTATCGTTGGTGTAACGGCGTCACTTTATGTTTAGTTAGCAAAGTCTCCTACGTCATCCTCATCTTTTGACACTTGGCGCAAGGTCCCTGTTCCATGGCACATGCTTTTGTCCTCAACTGGCTGAACTTTTAGCTAGCATTGGTAGGTCGAACGTGCCTTCCCCCACTTTCAATGTGCCATTCACGTAGATGAAGACGGGTCCGTGTTCGAATTGGGTCCAACTCCGCCAAATAATTTCATATTTCATTTTCTATTTTGAATTAGGATCCGTTTGTATGAATTGATATTTAATTTTATAAATATTAGAATTATATGTAATTTAAATAACTTGAAATTTTCTTTCAAAATCATAATAATTTTATGGTTTGAATAATATTTAGAATTCAATTATAATTTATACATTATAGTTAAAAATAAATTTTATTATTATATCAAATATCTAGTTTAGCCTAGTGGTAATCAATAAAATTGTGAGAATTTTTATTTTTATTCATTATTAATAGGTGGCCGGTGGCGGTGGTCGGGAGTTGTGGTGGTCGTGGTGGTGGTAAAATGGATGTGAGTTGTTATTATGTATAATAATAGACCAAAATTTAATTAGAATTTGAAAATTTTAAAATTTAGTATATAATTAGTTTTATGGAATTGAGGTATTTGAAATTCCAAGTCAATTCCAATTTTAAATTTTAAATGTGTTAAAGGTCTCAATTTCAATAAATTTGAAATTTTAAATTTTAAATGTGTTAAAGGTCCAATTTCAATAAATTTATCAAACGACGAAATTGGTTTTAAAGGTCTCAATTCCAATTCCAATATATGGAATTGAGGTACCCAAACATACATTTATAGTTAAAATTGAGTTATCACAATTGAAATGGAGTCAATCTTCTAGTATGAAATTGGTCAAAACATTTTTTTCCAATGGAATGCTCCCGTTAATTTTGCTGTTTTTGTATGTGTTCAAATTAAATGGATATGATCCATCCAATTTGGATCGATCGATTTTCCATTTATAAAAAAATAAGGAAAAAATATCAAAAAGACTTACTAAAAAAATTCTCATATCTAAAAAGTCCCAAAATATTTTTTCTATCTAAAAAATCTCAAAGTTAAACTTTTAATACCAAAAGTCTAAAACTTAATACTTCTACTAACATTGTTAAAGTATGATGTTTTATTTGAAAGAAAACTTTTTTTAACTTAAATGATTTTAATGATTGAATATTTAAGATAAAATAACAATAATAATAACAACAACAACAACAACAACAACAAATAACTTACTATTAATAATACCAATAACATAAAAAAAAATCTTTTTATATTGTTATTGTTAATAATAATATTATTATTAATAATAATTAAATATAACAGCAATATTATTATTATTATTATTATTATTATTATTATTATTATTATTATTATTATTATTATTATTATTATTATCATCATCATCATTATCACTAAGCTACTACTACTAATATTACTACCACAATTTCATAAAAGTGTAAAAGTTAACTTTTGAATTTTTAGTACGAAAAAATTAATTTGAGATTTTATGGATTGATAGTTGTTTTGGAATAATTGTGAAACAAATTTCTTGAATAGACGATTGGTATTTAATAGTAGTAATAATGTTAATGGAGATAAAAATATTACTATTATAATAACAGTATTATTGTCATAATAACAATAGTAATAATAATAATAATAATAATAACAATAATAATACAAATAATAATAATAATAATAATAATAATAATAATAATAATAATAATAATAATAATAATAATAATAATAGTAATAGTAATAGTAATAGTAATAGTAATAATAAAAATATTGAATACAATTTTTATCATCATTGTCATAAATGAAAAAAAAATCATCTAAATGAAAGTTTTTAACATAATGACATTCATAGATACGTTAAGTTTTAGACTTTATGACATTAAATTTTTTATTTTGAGAGTTTTTGGATGGAGGAAGTATATCGGGGACTATATAAGTATATATATATGAGAATTTTTTAATGGGACCTTTTGGTATTTTTCCCAAAATTTAATATGGATAACTGACTCTTGGGTTAACGAATCACTGACCCACGGGTCAATGAATCACATTTTTGATAATCAAATCAAGGGAAAATAGTTTTTTAACCAACGTAGTATTGGGGGTGACAAATTTAACTACATACTTTCAATATGTCAAATGTTGACAGTGTACTAATTTTGGGGGGAAATTATTCAAGCTGTATAAATAATTTGAACAAAATATCACTAATTTCGTTAAGTATCCATTTAGCTTTGTTAATTACGAGATGACAGACTTATATGGCTGCTTCTCTGACTTAAATGGCTACTGTATTGATGTTCAAGGGTTTCATTCATAAATTTTGAAGTAAATTTATCTCTATGAAATAATAACCAATTTTCTCATTCATACACACAAAGCTTTCACACCATTCCCTATCCATCAATTCTAATTAATAAAATTAAAAACTCTTTATCGTACGATCCTACGATAATATTTTTGACAAACCCATTGGGAAAGAACCCCATCCATCGTTTTCAAAGTCTTCGATCAGACCAAACCCACCCCAATTAGGGGTGGCAAATCAGTCGTGCTGGGTCATTATCGGGCCAGCACGATAACAACACGACACAATAAACACGAACACGGTACGATAAGTTTATCGTGTCTAATATTAAAACTCGAACATAACACGATAAAAATACGAAACGATAAAAACACGAAAAGTACGACACGACACGATAGACATGATAAGCAAAAAAGTACGATTTATTTAGTTAGATCCGTTAAGCACATTAAGCCCAATAAACATTATAAAATATATATTTTTGAATTTTTAATACATATTTTGAAAATTTATCAATATAAATAGTCAAATAGTTTAAAAGTTATAAATATTCAAATGATAAAACTATGAAATAATTATGAAAATAGTTCGAAAGAAGTGAACAACCCCTAGTAAATTTAAAAAATATATTTTAAAAACATATATATTTTGGTTATCGTGTCTTACCGTATTTATCAAGCCAGCCCGATAACAACAAATTTTTTTATCGTACCTTATCGTGTTGGCCCTATAACGGCCCGAACCAGATAAGCCCAAGCCTAAACCCTATAATTTTGTGCCGTGTTCGTGTCAGCCAATCGTGTCGTGCCTCAAATTACCACCGCTACCCCCCAATCAATGATCATACGATATTCCGGTAGAATCCCAATCCCAGATATGCAGCAAAACACGAGCGAGCCAAAGCTTAACACCTGCTCGGAAATGCCGAGAAGCTCTTCCAAGGCAGAGATCTCAACGACTGTCACGATTTTGTTGTCTTGGCTCATGAAACCGAGCTCCTTCTCGACAGCTCCGATTCAGATCTAATTAGCTTTTGCCAACGTCCGCATTGCTACCGAGAAATGGATCGACAATCAACCCGATTGGTATGCCGTTCTTGAGGCAAGAACTTGACGCAATTGTGGAAAGTTGTCGTTACGTTGGTCTGTCCGATGAGTTAATGGACGGGATAGGCAGGGCTTTTCACCGACGATGATTGTGATTCGTCTTGCCAGCGGGAGGCAATGGAAAGGGTTTTTAAAGGTGTGATTTTGGTTTATTGGGTAATAAATAAAGAATTAAGTTTTCAATTTCAAAAGATAGAATTTTATTTTGGAAGAAACCAGTTGCAGAAGTTTGCGTGAAATTTGTTGGGGAAGAAGACAAAATTACGTATTCCTCCCTTGAAGTATTTGTTCTTCTACTATTTACTTATATCTTTCTTACTGATCCCTTACTTTTAAATTTTATGCACAAGCCCCCACGTCATTACTCCGTTAATGAAGTTGGATGGGGTTCAGGGCTTAACGATTTTTTTGACATTTTGTCCAAATTATTTGTATAGCTCGAACATCCCCCCCCCCCAAAATAGTACATTATCAATATTTGACATATTAAAAGTACGCAGTTAAATTTGTCATCCCTAATTAGTACGTTAGTTGAAAAACTATTTTTCCCTCCAATCAATGATCCCATGTATTGGTGACAACTAATTGTCTAACCTACTCGTGTCCATTCAATTTTACACGGATTCGTACTCTTCTTAGTACGAGTCCGATGATGTCTTAATAATTTTAATTTCCAATCTCATTTTGGGGGAATACGTAAAGTAAATTAGATACTTAAATATAATCATTTCAATTTAACTTTTAATGGTTAGAAAGTGAGAATTAAGTAATTATATGAAAGAATCGATCATACATTAACTAGAAATCAAGGAGTGATTGCAATTTTGAACTACGTACCTAACATTACTCCTAGTGTATAGTGAGTTTGTAATACGGTATAAAAAATGGGTGCATTACATAAATAATTCACCAACCTTTTTGTTTTGGTAAATTCTTTTTCAATTTAGGCTATGTTTGTTTACAGAAAATCATTTCCAGAAAATGATTTCCGCAAAATGATTTTTGGAAAATGAAAATATTTCATTTTCAGGTGTTTGGTAAATCTTTTGAAAAATATGTCAGAAAACATTTACGGATGTTTGACAAACACACATAAAATGTTACGGAAAACAATAAATGAATAAATACAAAAAATATGTTTTAACTTTAAGTAATTTTTTTCTTTAATAACCCTCAATTTATCATTAGTGGTGTTAAATCAATAATGTCAATCTTTTTTAATCTCACAATTACAAATAAAAAATTTGATAATTGATATGAAAAAAAAAACCGTTTTAAAATAGAAAATGGACAATGTTTAGTATGCCCCTGGAAAATATTACAAAAAACAATATATAAATAAATGGAAAAAATTATTCTAAGATAATGTTGAACTTTAAGTAGTTTTTCTTTAGTAACCTTCAATTTATCATCAGTGGTGTTAAATCAATGTATATATTTTTTCAATCTCACAATTACAAATAAATTTTTTGATAATTGATATGAAAAAAAAACGTTTAAAAATAGAAAATTGATAATGTTTAGGATGTCCCTAAATAATATAGTTGACACTAATTTTAGGACGTAGTGAGTATTTATTAAAATTATAATTTATAAATAGTGTGCACAAACTTTATTTATATTTCTAAATAATTTATTTGTTGAGTGAAATATTGTGTAATTAAGTAAATATGTACAATTGTGAAAGGGGGCGGAGTGTGTCGGAACATTTGGAAAATGACTTATGTAAAATGAATCCGTAAGTCATTTTTCGGAAAAGAAGACTTCATTTTCCGTTGACTCGGAAAACTTTTTATGTTGACTATATTTTTCTAAGGTTATCAAACATCAAAAAATGAGAAAAACGTTTTCTGAAAGTTATTTTGCGTGAAACAAACGGAGCCTTAGACTTTCCTCGTGTTTGGATCAGAGTCCACCATTTCGGCTTATCACTAGTCATTCATTTGAATTGAATATTCCTTTAATAATTGTGTGATAAGTATAAAGTATAGAGATTTAAATGTAAATCTTCAAGTATAATAGTTTAAATCTAGAAACTAGACTATTTATTTAGAGTAGAGAGTGAATATGGGAGGGAGGAGGGAGGAGGGTATGTTTGGATTGGAGAGGGTAAATATGAAGTTTGGATTTTTATGGGGGTAGATTTAGATGATTTGGAAGTCTGAATAGCGCCACACACACACACACACACACACATATATATATATATATATAAAAGAATAGTTGTTTTTTAAGAACGTAAGAGACCTATTAGCACCATTTAGTCTTGTAAAATCTGGTCGATTTAGAGGTTAGATTGTGCATTTGTGCTATCATCATACTGTAGACACCCTAATTTCGTATCCTTATTTATGATATTCCATAAAATATTAAGACATGTTAAAAGGACTAACGGATGTCAAGTTAAAGGGTTAAAAGTGCAAAAGAACGAAAGAACTAACAAACAGTGAATTGTAGGGGGTGAAAGTGTCAAAAATAGAAGAAAAAACAAAAATGGGAGCGGCCTATAGCCATTATGGGCGTTGTGCCCATAATGCCTATAGGCAACACCCAAAAGTCTCTCGTACGCTGCTGCAAATTGCTTTTGGTGCAATTCCTTCAACGCATGGTACAAGCATTTGAAGCACGAAAAATAATATCTGATGATCCTTCGCTGTTAAGGAATCTCAACCTATAAATACAGGGTCGGTCAGTGCCCAAACAACGAAGAAATTTACGGAGAGAAAAGTTACGAGCAGTTAAGCTGTGAGTTTTCATATCCAACTTCGAAGCTCCTTTAGGCTGCCAAAATCTCCCCTAAACACAAAAACACTCCGGTCAAAGTAAATCTTAGTTATCCAGTTAGGTTTTCGCTCTATTTCACCGGTTCCAAAATCCCAAAAAGAGTAGTTGCCCTGCCCGAATCCAGACGTCAAATCCAGTCAAAGTAAACAGTTGCTCTGCCCGATTTAAGACTCGATAACAACAAAAAGCAAGCAGTTGTGCCACCCGGATCCCAAGGCGAAAAGCAACCAAAAGGAGCAGTCCCGTTGCCCGAAATCTGACAAAAAAAAAAGACTCTCTCTCCCTGATGGATAGAGCGAGCACACCCTAAAGCCTACCCAAAAGAGAAGTTAGCCCAGGGATAAAACTCACACGCTTCAAGAGGTAGGTACCCTAAAAGTATTTATTATTTTGTTCTTTTTAAAGTGCTATTTAAAAAATAGTAAAATACCACGAAAATAAGTTATAATGCTAAAATTTCGGGTACAAATAGCACAAAAATAAGCCGTTATTATGACATAACTTTTATAAAGTATTATCTGCAACTCTAAAATGAGGCTGCTGTAATTTTTTTATTTCTTTTGTCATATATATATATATATATATATATATATATATATATATATATTAAATGTTTTATTTAAGTTATAAAATTTATAAAAAGAGTATATTCAGTCAAAACTCTATTTTGAGTCTGAAAGGGCGAGTTGGGTGCCTAACCCCTTCCCAACTCGTAATTTAGCCTATGAACCCTTATAAATCTGGTATATTTGATTTTTCTTTATTTATTCTTAAAATAAAGATAACGACTCTGTTATTTATATTTTGAGTCCACAATTAAGGCCGAACGTATTTCATATGTTTCAAAGTTTTGAAACCACCCGTTTTTCAGTAACTTGGTAAAGGCTTAAAAACGGGACACTGACATATACATTAAAACTCCCTCCGCCCAAAAAATAAATATTAGTCTCACTTTCTATTAGTGTTTGCCTAAATAAATAGTTTTAGTTCTACATTTCAGCCATTCAATCTAAAATCCTATATGTTATTCCCATATACTTATCACACAACAGATATTTTTATAACTGTATCCACTAGGTTTATGATGAGTAGAATGATATACTTTGAACCCAATTGTGAGTGCCCTATTTCGAATCGATCCGTCACTACTAAATAACGGGTGATTTCAAAATTTTGAGTGTGTAAAATACATTCGGTCTTATTTTATGGACTAAAAAATGTATTATAAAGTCGTCACCTCTATTTTATGATTAAACAAAAAAAACCAAAATTACCAGAATATATGAGTTTGGGGGCTAAGTTACGAGTTAGGAATGAGTTAAACACCCAACTCACCCTTCGGTCTCACAATGGGTTTGTCAATATCCTTGTTTTATTTTATTCACTTTGGTTTAGAAAAAATAAATATATATGTGACGGAAAAGAATAAAGAAAAATTACTTTACATTTACTTAAAGAAAAGAAAACAAAATTATAACTGAAATAATACAACTTAGAGAATAATTACAATTACTTAATAGCTATTTTAAGAAAAATAGTTATGCTAGTAACAAACTTTATTTATATTTACATGCATAAGCATGAAAGAAACTTATTAAATAATGATAAGCATAACTATTTATATATTTAAAGTATGTGCAGAAAAGAAACTAATTAAAGTGCCATAAATTATAATTACTTTACATTAAAGTAAAGACAGAAAAGAAACTAATTAAAATAGAAGGAAAATATAACTATTATTACATTTAAAGTAAGAACGGAAAAGAAACTAATTTAAACAGAAAGAAAATGTATATATTATTACATTAAAGTAAGAACGGAAATAAAACTAATTTAAACAGGAAGAAAATATAACTATTATTACATTAAAAATAGGAACGGAAAGGAAACTAATTAAACAGAAACAAAATGTAACTATTATTACATTAAAATATGAATGGAATGGAAACTAATTTAAAAAGGAAGAAAATGTAACTATTTCTATATTAAAGTAAAGACCTGACAAGTAAACGAAAACTTATAACGTTACTTTTTAAAGATATAATTAAAGTATATATATTTTATACTATAATAATGACTTATTTTATAGCCTTTTATAATAGAAATTTTACCATCATAACGACTTAATTATTTTATGTCATTATTATATTTTATATAGCTTAAACGGAGATGAAAAAAATAACTTTAATATCTACCTCTTGAAACATGGGGGCTATAACCCGGACCAGCTTCCCTTAGGCAGACTTTTAGGTGTGTTCACTTTGTCCTTCAGGGAGAGAGAGAGTCTTTTCTTGTATTATCGGAATTCGGGCAGCGTAACCCACTTGTCTTGGTTGTTTTTCACCTAGGGATCCGAGCGGCACAACTGATTGTATAGGTCTGAAGTATGTTGATGTCGAATCTAAAATCGGGCAGCGCAACTGCTTGCTTTTGCTTGATATCGCGTCTGAGATCGAGCAACGCAACTGTTTGTTTTATCTTGGTGAGAATGAGAGTTCCCGAAGGCCTCTATTTATAGGCGCAAAGAGTCGGATTAAATGACATCGTAATGGCTTGCAGCTGCATGGCACGCCATGTGTCAGCCTGGGCACGCAACAGCGTAAATGACACGAGGCGGTTGGAGGAAAACGATAACGTTTGGACTGCTGGATGAAGGAAGGCATGGAGTGGCAACAACACATGAGGAGCGGCTCCATGGAGTCCTTTCATGGTCAAAATGAAGTTTCTGCTGCTGGGGCCCTTCCAGGTTTGCTTACTTATTTTAACTGTTTTGCTTATTTAACTACCGTTAAGTCGAGTTAACTAAAACACTAACGGAATGTCATTTTTTATAAGGTTAAATATTTTTATAAAATATATTATTATTATTATTATTATTATTATTATTATTATTATTATTATTATTATTATTATTATTATTATTATTATTATTATTATTATTATTATTATTATTATTATTATTATTATTATTATTATTATTATATTATGGGGGTAAGAATGAAAGCTATATTTATAAGTTTTATATTTATCGTTTAACTCTCGTTGAGTCCAGTTACTTCAAACTCTAACGAAAAGCAACGTTTGTTTGTCCAACTGTTTAAAAAAATACATATTGAGGTTGTTATGAGACGTTATATTGCAGGGGTACGAAATTGGGGTGTCTACAGTCCCCTAATCTAACGATTTTCTCAAGCAAGCGAGAAGTTGAACAAAAGCGTCGAATCGAAGAAAACGAAGAACTTCTCCAAGTGCTTCCGTTATCTCCAAGTTCCCTTTTGCTTTCTATGGTCTCCGTCTTCTTAAAATAAATTACAAAATTCAGAAACCTCGTTTTAACATACGAGGGGATTTATATGAGAAGAGAATTTACATTCAGAATGTATAGGTAGAGGAACGACAAACATGTCGTATTTTGAATAAGTAAAATAAAGCAATCATCAACCATCACATAAAGAAAACTTAGGTCATATCCACGCACCATGCAATTATATCCATCATATAATTAAGGGTGATAACCGGACTGGTCCCCTGTGATGATATTATAACCGGAAAAGTCCTTTATATTTGTTTTCAACCGTTAAAGAACACTTTTGGTGATAAAATGATGAAGATACCTTTAATGAACAATAAATGCACGCACAGAGCGCGTACAAAGCCAATGCCCAATTTGGGCATCAGAATGAAAACATTGGGCATCGAAATACATAATTGAAATATGTCAAAAAATTGGTGTTGAAATTCAAAAAACCACTGCTCAATTTGAGAATCGAAATGCACAATTGAAATATGTTAAAATTTGGGCGTCGAAATTCAAAAAGCCACTGAAAAATTTGGACATCGGAATGAAAACACTAGGCATCAAAATTCACAATTGAACACTGCCACCAAATATAAACATAGTTGGGCATCGTAATGGAAAAAATGGACATCATAATGAATAAATTAAACACTGCAATCAAAAATCAACAAAGTTGAGCAATGAAATTGACAAAATTGAATATTGCTACCAAATATCAACATAGTTGAGCATCGAAATGGACAAAATTTGTGTCAGAATGAATAAATTAAACACTTCCACCAAATATCAACAAAGGTGGGCATCGAAATGGACAAAGTTGATGTCGGAATGAATAAATTGAACATTGCCCCAAATCTATTTGTAAAAATTGGGCATCAGAAAACTTTTGAAGAGCAAAACAGTGCTTAAACATCATATTTTGGCCTTAAATCGAAGATGTCACAAGGTAAATTCAGTGTGTCTTGTAGATCTCGTGATTCTCGTCGAGAGATTCAATTGAATATGTGGTGGTTACTGTGGTTCAATAGGGATAAAAAATTATGGAGAAAATGGAAAAATATTTAAAAAGATCGACAATTGATAAAAGAAAGATAGAGATGAAGTTGGAGGAAGAAGAGAAAGAGAGTGTGACATAGAGAAAAGAAATAAGTAGCATAAGGAAAAAGAAGAGAGAGAGAGAGAGAGAGAGAGAGAGAGACTATGACAGAGCGAAAAGAGCGAAGTATTTGGAGGTCACTGATAGTTTTAGATTTTTTTTTATTGAAAAACACTTTATCGGTTGAATAAAAATAAAATGGACTAGAGAGGTTATAATATCTTCAAAATGTATCGACCCATAATTATTCATATAGAACAACTTTAATACACACAAAATAATATTGCAACCCTATACAATTCAAACAATTTACGACTTTAATCTTTTCCTCAAAATTCATTTCGATTAGAGTTTTTACATAAAACAATGTTATAGTATTAACAATTGATACAAATCAATTTATATAATTGCAAATTTCTCTGATACCACTGTTGAGTTTTAATCAAAATTAACATGATGGAATAATAAAACTTTAATTTCAAAAATCATCCTAAAATCCATGCAAATTAATATAAATTAGATTTAGAACACTTACCCAAATAATGGAACAAGTAATCTTTGATAAAATCGTGTTTGAATCATGATCACCTTAACAAGCGATTTGCACGACTTCCCTATGGTATCCACATGAATGGATTGGACATGATTAATTCAACAGTTATGTGCTAGACAATTGTTGAATTAAAGTAGGAAGTCATTCGTCTAACGAAAAACTAATCACTAATTTTTCTCTCTACGAATTTAGTGTTTCACCAAACCCTAAATTCGTTTGTGTGTTAAAATAAATGCTTAATTCTCTATTTGGTCACCTTACTTTCGTGAAAAGTCTGATAAACTCACTCTACTACCATTTTTCACATTTTGGTCACTCTACTTTACAAAAGGTATCACGTTAGTCACTCAATCTGTTTTTTTAGATAAACCGTCTAAAATATTCATGAAAACCCGAAAATACCCCCAATTGATTTTTTTTTCATACCTTCATCTTCTTTCCCAATTTGATTTCATAAAATCTATAACTCATGTCTCCTCAAATCACTTTAAAAACGAGCTATGGGGGCTTCTAATCAGGTTAAACCAGAGAGATTATAGACCAATTGGAAGGATTATATGAGATCTGACCAACAAGCTGAAGCAAAATTCTCAATTTCTCTCTTAAATCTTAATTCTTTTTCTATCTCTCCATAACACTCCTCCACCCTAATGGAGCCCAAGGGAAAGAAGAAGCTGGCCGAGAATAAACTAGCAGAGGAGAAGAAGATGACAGGCCGAAGGCGTACTAACGAAAGTCAAGAAGAAATTGTCAAAGGAAGTCGTCTGCCAGAAATAAGAAAAAGAAGAAGAATACTCGTATTAAAAGAAAACAAAACAAGAAATTGAGAGTACCCCATAATGTAAATTCTGAGGAAAACAACATAATCAAGTACAACATGATCAATAATCTCTGGATCCTTCATCTTCAAAGCTTGAGGCATCCAATTGAGGAAAGTAAGGTAAGTACATGATCACGCCACAAAGATGGGGTGACTATGCTGGTGATCCACGTAATGGACTGGAGCTGACGTGTCCTGAATTAATCGTCCACGTCGGTGTATGTGGGCACTTGATGTACCGGAGTTGATAAGATATCTGGGCTTTGTGCTTATTCTTGACCTTTGGTTACCTGAAATAAGACCACCGTTAAGTGTGGGGTTTCCCCTACAACCTTCAGTGTGAGAGTCGATGTCGAGTATGAATGCTGGAGCTAGGCGTTCCCTTGAGCTTCCGGTGGTAATGTGTATATCTTTTTGTTCTTAATGCAATTGTGTATATTTGATCAAGTTAGCTTACCTTTCTTGTAAGGGAAGGCTTCCATTTATAGTAGTGTCCCCTGGGGATCATGATTGATGTAGGGGCCCTTGAGCATGGGGACCTGTTGCTGGTCGGCTGGCAGACAGCTTCTTACTGGTTGATGGGTAACGTGTGATACATCCATTGTGGGCGGTTGATAAGCCGCTATGTTATATCAGCTTGCATGGCTTGCTTGCCTCCTGTTAAGAGGACATCTGGAGGTTACGTACAGGCTGCATGTCAAGTCTATCACATCAGGGAAGGTTTGTCGGTCGAGCATGATCATTCCTCGTCTAGATGGTCGGGGCATGCTCGTTGTTCGGAATGATCCTCGGTTTATCGAGGATTATGGTCGGCTCGTTGATGATCGCTGGTCTTGGTGGATCCTGCCCAAGTCCAACTGGAATCCACGTGGTCGCTCCACGTAGGAGGACCTAGGTCGGGTCCCTTGAGTACCGAAATTGAGATTGACAAATTTTCCCACAAAATTACCCCAGATGACTTGGGGGTTTATTTTACTAGTTTATGAGAGGATGGATATAAAATGGAATTTCCTATTTAAAGATTTAATTTCTTTATTAATTTAGTACACTCGGCTAAATAATGATATTGAGTTTGATCTGTTCTTGATCATTTGATTTTGGATTTTTTTTTTTTTTGTATTCACGAAGAACAAAACAATTTTGCATTTGCAGTGTACTAACAGTATAGTGGATTTTGTTTGGTTTGGATAAATTTTGTTCTCTGTGTGTGTGACTGTATGTTTTGTTTTGTGTTAAAAGTTGAATAGTGATTATTTTTGTTTTTCTATTTAGTTTTCTTTCGTGCATTGCTTCTTTTGTTCGCAAAGGCTCTAATTATGTTTATCATCGCAGATACCTTGAACAGCTTCTTTTGTTTTGTGTTAAAAATTGAAAAGTGATTCTTGTGAAAATTATGCTTAGAAATGTGAATCTATAAATGAAGTAAGGATGTTTAGTAGAAAAGAAAAAGTAAAAGAAAGCTTATATGAAGGATATTTTAGTATTTTTATTTCTTTAAGAGAGGGTATTTTAGTGTTTTTAATGAGTTATGTTATTGACATTCACTTTATAAACTATATTGATACTTTTTGTAAATTAGGGTGAACAAACGGTAAAAATGATATTAAAATGAGCTTAACAGATTTTTTTTACAAAAGTAGAATGATCAAATAAATAATTAAGCCTAAAATTAATCCCCCATTTGACCAACTAAAACATTCCTATTTATATAGGAAAGAGAGGGGTCGGCCTGACCCATACTCTTGTAAGAGTATGGGTCAATTACTTTATTTTATTTAGTATATTAATTTAATTAATGACTAAAATAAATTTTAGTCAAATTTATTCTAAATGTGTAATTCAATAGATTCCTAAATTACTTTGGTAATAATTAATTACTTTATCAAATATAATTATAAACAATGAGCGGTATCTAACAATACATCATTGTTACCCAAAAAATAAAAAATATCAGTGATTACAAATAACTGATTGTGACCAAAATAATTCTTGTCCCTTTATCCTAATATTTGATTAAACACAAGGTATGAAACGTATCATCTTTGTTATAGTTTAATCTATGTTTTTTGATCTCCGAGTAGACTTATATAATAAACAAATAAACTCAATATCTCATATTGATTTACTTATAATAGCACGATTATGCATTTACTTAAATCTTCATTAAGGGGCCCATAAATATTATAATCCTATTATGTAGGAGGGACAAATTATATCTATATCGTTCATATCTTTCAGCATGATTCGTGGCATATACAATATCCTACTTTATAATCACCTTGTTACATGACATTTATCGGTATCAAAATATATAAATCCTCATCTAGGGTATATAACGACTTTAAGTCAAAGGACAACGAACACATTTGTCACTATGAGAATCATTTACAACACTCATGTAACAATCCACGTAGTATTCTTATCTGAGTCAATCTAGTACGTCGTTACACCTAACACGCATCCATGTGTAGACTGATATCAACCATATGAGTTTCAATACATACTAGTCTCCGTTTATTATTATTTCCTTTTATTAATAATAATATTCGATCAGAAATATTTAAGAACAACATATTTATTCTAAGGATTTTATAATGCATTACTATGAATAAATAAAAAATATATAATAAATAAATGCTTCAATAAATAATGATATATGGAGAAATAGATTTGTCTTTAGGTATAAATCAACAAAAGGATCTCCCAAATATCTAGTTTGAATTTTTTGTTTGAGTCTCACGAGTAGAGACCGTAGTTTAGGGAAGAAGCTCCTTCTTTTGCCCGTCGTCTCTCTCCCTCAAGTGGGGCCATGCTATTTATTTTTCCTTTTCTTTGATTTTAAGTCATTTTACAATTAATTTTTTTAAAAAAGTACACATTTTTATCTATAAATAGAGACTTTGTTTGACTCATTTGGACACCAAATATTTTTTTGTTGAAATTATTGTAGATAAAGATGGTTGGGGTATGAAAAATTAGCGTGGCTTGTGTCAAACTTGTTGTATGAGTTTTTTATTTGGATAGCTTATTGGTATCAAATGATTTTTATATTCATTTTTAATGAGTTGGGTATTAAATAAGGATCAAAGATGATCTTTTGTTGTACATGCTCTAAGAGTAGGAACAACGACATCTCTACTCGGTATCTAATCCAAATCTTGAGATATAATGGTGTATCATCATAAAATCAAACTCAAATCTTATTTGATTTAAGTTTGATTTGTATCAATTTATGATGCAAATCAAATAAAACCCATCCACCACTTTTTGACTTTCATCCCTTTTTTTTTTTTTAGCATTTTCGTAATTCGGAAAATATTTTTATTTTTTTTATAAAAAAGTGTATATATTTTTATTTATAAATAAAGACTTGATTTGCTTTATTTGGACATCAAACTAATTTTCAAGATAAAGATGATGTGTGTATGTAAAAGTGTTAGAGTTTGTGCTATTGTTGGAAGAGTTTTTTGATTTTGAATCAAATAGGTATCAAATGAATTAATTTATTAGTTTTTAATGGATTGTGTTTTGATTTGATGTTTGATTTGGTGGAGTTGTTAGAGTTGTTCGAAGAGGTTTTTTCTTGTGAAGCATGCCCCCACCCCTTTCTTGGTAAATAAATTTCCCCTCACAAAAAATAAAGGAATTCAAGAAATTTTCATCGACCAATACAATAAAAATTAGAGTAATTATTATTTTAAAAATCTAGAACTATAACTAAAACAAACTCTACCACTGCCCATGTGGCAATTCCACCCCCGCCCTCCAATTTCTGTTTTTATACATCTTTTAAGATATCTTTTTATAGCAAATTAATCCACATCTTTCAATTACCAAATTTTAATTTTCTAAATTATTATTGAAACAAAATTCACTGCTCCATATTTTTTCCCTCACACACTGTCACGTGGTATCTTTATGTTTATTTACTAAAAAAAATTAACTATTGTAACTAATCTCGATCTGTATGTCAATTTCAATATTGGTTCTATTTTAATTTTGTTCAAAATATTTTAATTAAATATTTTTAATCACTAATATCTAATTTAGAAAATCCTCTTATTCTAAACATTTTTGGCAAATTTACTGACATTAAATATGTGCATCGCACATCTCACGGATACCAACCTAGTAGACTATTATTTTAGGACAAATTAAAGAGGAAAAAACCATTATTTTCTTTTATATTTTTTGGAAGAATTAGGAAGTACGAAAGTACCGCTGAATGCTTCTTTGGGATATCTTCATCCATAAAAACCTTGGAAGCATCATCTAGATAGTTTGAACAATCACAAACATCATACTAACAATGTTCAATTAGTTTGATCATATGAATTTCCGTTGAAAAATATTACACGAATTGTTTGCTCGTTGTAGATATGAAAACTTTAGTTCAACGTGACTATTTTTATGACGCACGAACTCTGAAGTTGTGGTGCTTTAAATAGGAGTCTGTGGGGGCTTCGTTTGTTCATACTATTAATGTAAGTAAATGAGTAAATGGCAACATGGTTGATTGTACTCACCACTTTATATTTATATCTAAGTTATAAAAGAGATAAGTGGTTAACTTTTGGCTTTGATTAAGTTGTGTCACACACAACTAGAGATCCAGATTGATCAGTAAGTATATGGGTTACAAATGAACTTCTTAGTTATAAGTTTTATTTGAATTACCACTTCTACAATATATTATGATGTAACCAATTCCTCAGTTATGAGTTTTATTTTTGTTGACGAGATAATTATTTATAATTTATCCTGAGTATCCATTGAGCCCGTACCTACGTGCACAGAAACTAGTTTTGAGGTCTAGTAAGTGAGAACAAATAACACACGTAGTCCTCTATCATGACTGAAATCAGTTACGGAACAAGAAGTCAAAACATGCTGACTAACATTAACTCCAATTGAATTGGAGTACCATATTATTGTCATGATCATGCGGCATGCAGCATGCAGCATGCGGTAGTAAGACGCAACATGCATGGGATCAGATTTCTTCCTTTAATTCTCAAGGAAGTTGATAGATAGATATGCAGATCGTTTTAAGGGGTACGCTCTGATTGGTGCACGTCTGCAATTCATTTATGGTTTGTTGACAGAATATCATGGTCTTGGTCATGGTCGGTCTATGCTTTTGTTTTAGATCTTTGAGTAGCTTATTCAAATTGTATTCACAATTAAACTCATCAGTTGAGGTCATTGTAAGGGTAAATTAGGCATCGCCTAATTTGTCTTGTTTTCACTCTCTTGGTCAATGTAGGAATTAATTATTGTTAAAGATTTATTAAGTGATAGGATTTAATTAGGATTCTCTTATTAGTTTTAGGTGATACATTTTAGGTAACTAAATCTTTGCATAAATATTTAGTTATTAATTGTATCATATTAGGAAACATAATCTTGTATGATTTTATGCTAAATCTCTTTCCTAGTAGGTATAGTTGCTTTGCCGTGTCTTTGCAGGATTCTTTGGAATTTTTGTTTACAGGATTTGCAGCCTATATAAAGACCAGAAGTCGAGCAGTTTGAGTCAAGGCAGAGAGCTTGGTGTACGCTGAGAGCTTGCAAGAAAGAATTCATTCAGAGTGCTTGAATAAGAGATTCAGTTTACTGCCTGGTGTGTAGAGTTTGAGAGAGTAGATCGAAAGGCCATAAACTGAGAGTATTCTGCAAGCAGTTCCTTCACACAAGCGCATGCTCTTTTGAAACTTCTGTGAAGACAGCCTCGTTTCTTCCTGAAGTTTCTGATCTGTGTGCTTCCTTCTTGTACGCTGTTTTGGAAGCTGTATTTGAGTCTTTCTTCCCACGTTTGTTCTAGTAGTTTATGTGGGTTTTTCGGTTCTCCAAGATTCTATATCTTGTGAGAATTTTGTGTTAACTGTTAAGGATTAAAAACAGTGTTGATTTTAATATATTGTGTTGCCTTGAGGCTTGATCTACAAGTTTGATACTTGTAGATTGTTTTTGTGTTATTTTCTGTCGTCCAAAGTCTGCTTGGTTTAATATCTGAAAACAAAACTTCCGCTGCTATTTTCTGTGATACACTTTCTGTTCACATTGTCATTGTCATTGTTGCAACATTCACTGCAATATTGACAATAACATCGTTTCATATTGAGACTCTGTGGCAGCACGTTCTTTCAATTGGTATCAGAGCCTACTTTTGATATCACTAAGAGTCGATTCTGTTTAAAGACGTGATGGATTCTCAGTATGAGAACGTGGTTCGTCCTCCTACTCTCACAAATGCTAATTATTCTATATGGAAAGTCAAGATGCGCATCTTCATCAAATCCATTGATGAAAGAGCGTGGCTTGTTGTTTTAAATGGTTGGAGTCCTCCTAAAACTGTAGATTCTGATGGTGATGTCAAGATCACCAAAAGAAAGTGGACCAATGATGATAGGAACACGCTTCTTTTAACTCGAAAGCCTTGTCTGCGCAATTTATAAGGCCTTAGATGCAAATACTTTTTAGGGTGATAGCAAATTATGAATCTGCCAAAGATGTGTGGGAGGCCCTTCAAACCTTGTGTGAAGGACCTGCCAGTGTTCGCTCTTCCAAGTTAAGAATGCTAACCACTCAGTTTGAAAACACTAGGATGCAAGAGTCTGAGGACATAATGACATATTATGGAAGACTCCTTGATTTGTCCACGCTCTAGCCTTAGGAGATCCTATTACTAATGAGCGCCTTGTCAGCAAGATGATGAGGACTTTGCCTGAAAGGTTCAATGTCAAGATATGTGCTATTGAAGAAGCACATGATATTGACAAGATGAGTTTTGAAAGATTGGTGGAATTCTTCAAAACTTTGAATTGAATCTAAGCGATCAAATGAAACACAAAGGCAAAGGAGTCTCATCATCTTCCACACCCACTGTGAAAAATATTGCTATGCCTGCACCAATTGATCTCTCATGTGATTTGCTTGAAATTCAAAAGGACATTGATGAGTCTGATTTTGGAGAAGAATCAATTGCTCTATTGACTACTAAATTCAAAAAAAAAATTGAAAAATAAAAGTCAAAATAGAACTCCATCATCAAGCTCGAAAAACAATTTCAAACCTGATTATGGGAAAGTTGTCCCCAAAGAAAATTCCTTCAAACTCTGAAAAACCCTTCACAAATCCTTTTGCTTCTAAGTCATCCTACAATGGTAAGAATCTTGATTCTATCAATGTAGAGAATGTCAAGGTTATGGACACTATGCTAACCAATGTGCTAACACATTAAGAAAGAAAGGATTGAATTTTTCGCAACCTTGAGTGATAGTGATGGAGAAGATCCGGTGATCTTATCACCTTGAATCTTGTTTATGATTACGATTGAAAATACGGTTGGTTCGCAAATGTGTCACCCGATGTTGCAACATCGGGAGTAACATCGGGAGAAACATTGTGCGAGAAAGCAGAACGATTTTTTTTTTAATTCCACGTTGCGAAGATGATGGACACTCAGATTCGATCTTTGGAAGGGTACAAGGAGTACAAGGATTGGGAGAAAAGAGCTCACCAAGTTACACTACTTGGTAAGGCGAATGAAGCTGGCGAAAAAGGCTAATGAGGATCAAAAGGAATGCATAATAAGGCTGGAAGGTGTCCTAAGTAGAAAGGATGTGGAGATTGAGCAGTTAAAAGAACAACTTGCTCAAGCAGAAGCGACTCTGACCAAGTGGAACTCTAGCAAACAGAAAGTTGATGATACGCTAAATTACGGTAACTCATCGGATCGGTATTGGTTTTGTCCCTAAGGTGTTTGTGAAAGAAGGAGAAGGAACATACGGAACTAAACAAACCGATGAAAGCTTTCTGGCTGTTTTACGTGAAAAACCAAGAGTTAGAAGGAAAAATTATGTTTGTCACTTACGCCATAAGCTTTGGTCACATACTGACCTTTTTGCTTTACGAAAAAGGCAATGTATGAGAATGAAATGAGGCAAGATTTCTTTGGAAAAGCTCATTGGCAGAACAGGATGAAGCAGCCAATGCGCCAGCCAATGCAGCAACATTGGCAGAAACATTGGAAGCCTCATTCAAAGACAAATCATAATTTTTTCCAAAAACACCAACCCAAAACAGTCAAACAAATGTGGGTTCCCAAAGCGTGTGATGAAAAATGTAGAGCCAAATACTGTGAGCCTTTTGATATCTGCCCTGGCGCTTCCATGTCACATGATGAAGAATGTAATGTCACTTTTACTTCCTTAAAATCTCATGTTGCTGGATCGTGGTATTTTGATAGTGGTTGTTCTAGACATATGACAGGTGCAGCTGAGAATTTGAAGGAATATGTGAGTATTAATGGTGGATCAGTGACCTATGGTGGTGGTGCCAAAGGGAAAATTGTAGGTAAAGGAACATTGAACGTTGAAGGTCTTCCAAACCTCAAAAATGTTTACCATGTGGAAGGTCTTAAGACAAACCTGATCAGCATAAGTCAGTTGTGTGATGATGATCTTCAGGTAAGGTTTGACAAACATTCTTGTGAAGTTCTTGATCATAATAACAAATGTCTTGACGGGTTTAAGATCGTCGATAAGCGTTACTTGTTCAACAATACCCATTCGTGTCAAAAAGCAAGTCTTGATGTAGCGGATCTACGGCACGAAACTTGGTCACATGAGTTTTTAAAGCTCGATGAGCTTGTGAGGCATGATCTTTGTTAAAGGATTACCAAATTTGGAAAGGAATTACTCAAAGGTATGTGGATCGTGTCAAAAAGGTAAACAAACCAAGGCTTCACATCTTCCCATAACACAATGTTCCACTTCTAGATGTTTGGAGATGATTCACACTGACCTTATGGGTCCCATTGAGGTAGAGAGCTTAGGTAAGAAAAAGTATACCTTTGTTTGTGTAGATGACTTCTCTAGATATACTTGGGTAATATTTTTAAGAGAGAAGTCTGAAACTTTTGAGGCTTTCAAAATTTGGTACACCCGTGTTATGAACTTGTATGATCTAAAACTTGTTAGGATTAGATCAGATCATGGCACGGAATATGAAAATGCATCCTTTTCTAATTATTGTGCCTCCAATGGTATTTCTCATGAATTCTCTGCTCCCAAAACTCCACAACAAAATGGAGTGGCGGAGAGAAAAAACGAGACATTACAAGAAATGGCTAGGGTGATGTTACATTCAAAAATTTGGCTAAAAGATTTTGGGTGAAGCATTGAACAACTTGCTTGTCACATAGGAAATAGGGTCTTCTTGAGACCAGGTAGCACAATGACACCTTACGAAATTTTTCTTGGGAAGAAACCTACCTTGAAATATTTTCATGTGTTTGGCTGCGTGTGTTATCTGCTCAATGATAGAGATCAACTTTCCAAGTTTGACTCTAAGAGTGATAAATGTGTTTTTATGGGATATTCCACAAATAGTCGAGCATATAGAGTTTTTAATCTTCGAACTAAGACTATTATGGAATCCATGAACATTGTTTTTGATGATTTAACCGGTCTTGGTCACAAAACTTCGAGGAAGATGTTTCCAGGGATTTTGGATTTTGGAGACTTTGATCTGAAATTAGGCGATGAATCCGATAGTTCGAGAAGGCAGATTCAGCGGATGCAGTGGTTCGGTGGAAAAATTCGAGAATGTTTCACCCAATGTTGTTCGGATGTTGTTCGGATGTTGCAACATCGGAAGAAACATTGACCACGAAGCGGCGAGGAGATGAAGGCTGGAGCAGATTCAAATCGGGGAAGATGATCGGATTGATCGGAAATTGACATTCCAAGCAAGATTCAGAAGAACCATCCACTCACTCAAGTTATAGGTAATGTACAAGATGGAATGGCAACAAGAAAGAAAGGTAAAGTGGACTACAAGAAACTAGCATGCATGACCACTCTTGAATTTGATGAAATACATACTTCATGCTTTGTTTCCACTATTGAACCTAAAAATGTGCAAGAGGCCCTTAAAGATGAAAGCTGGATAAATGCCATGCAAGAGGAACTAGATCAATTCACAAAAAATGATGTTTGGTATCTAGTTCCCAGACCCACTTCAATAAATGTTATTGGAACTAAATGGATTTTCAAAAACAAAACGAATGAAGTGGGAGAAATAATGAGGAATAAAGCTAGATTGGTAGCTCGAGGGTATACTGAGGTTGAGGGGTGGATTTTGATGAAACCTTTGCACCTGTAGCCGCATTGAGTCTATCCGTCTACTTCTGGCTATTGCTTGTTTCCTTGACATCACTCTTCAACAAATGGATGTGAAGAGTGCATTTTTGAATGGGATTCTTGAGGAAGAAGTATTTGTGGAACAACCAAAGGGTTTGAGGACCCCATAAACCCAATCATGTGTTTAAGTTGAAAAAGGCTTTGTATGGCCTCAAACAAGCTCCTAGAGCTTGGTATGGTAGGCTTACGGATCACCTTTTACAAAGTGGGTTTAAAAGGGGAGAGGTGGATAAAACACTGTTCATTCAAAAACAAGATAAACATATTTTGATTGCTCAAATTTATGTTGATGACATCGTGTTTGGATCCACCTCCAAATCCTTGGAAAAAGAATTTGTGCATTGCATGACTTCCACATTTGAAATGAGCATGGTAGGAGAATTGACATATTTCTTAGGCATTCAGATCAAACAATCACATGAAGGGATGTTCATTTCTCAAGCCAAGTACTCTCTAAACATGGTGAAGAAATTCGATCTTGAGAATGGAAAACATAAAAAACCCCTATGGGTACATCAGATAAACTTAATAAAGATGAAAAATCGAGAAAGTGTTGATCCTACCTTGTATAGAAGTATGATAGGGAGTTTCTTTGTATTTAAGCGCCACTCGTCCGGATATCATGTACAGTGTGTGTTTGTGTGCAAGGTATCAAGCAAACCCCAAAGTTTCTCACCTAAAAGCTGTCAAAAGAATAATTCGATATGTTGGTGAGACCTTTGGCATGGGTTTGTGGTATACTAAGCATACGAACACCAATCTGGTTGGGTTCGGTGATCTTGTTGGTGGTATTGATGACATGAGAAGTACATCTGGAGGATGTTTTTATCTAGGAAACAATCTGATTTCTTGGTTTAGCAAGAAACAAAATTGTGTCGCCCTATCAACAGCTGAATCTGAATATATAGCTGCTGGTAGTGGATGTACACAACTTTTGTGGATGAAACAAATGATTCAAGATTATGGATTACACAGTGATATCTTAACCATGTATTGTGACAACACAAGTGCTATAAGCATAGCTAAAAATCCTGTTCAACACTCAAGAACAAAGCACATAGATATAAGACACCATTTTATTAGAGACTTAGTTGAACAAGGCATTGTGTGCATTGAACATGTTGGTACAGAAAACCAATTGGCTGATATCTTTACTAAAAGTCTAGATTTTGAGAGATTTATAAATCTTAGGAAATCTCTCGGTATGTGTGCCATGTAATCCCTCACATAAAAATAAATAAATAAATAAATAAAATTTAGGCATATTGCATTGTTATCTAGGGGGGCACACTAGATCAAATCTGTTTGTATTAAGTACCTTTGTGCATGAGTAATGATTCATTCAAAATTATTGTGATTCTATTGTTCAATTTCTTCTCACCTTCTCCCAAGAAAGTTGTTGTGTTTGAGAGAAATTCTCTGTTTAACCACAAAGGAGAGCTACCTTTCAAAATTTTTTGGATGCTGCAATTTGTCAATGTACTATGAAGTTTCGACTTGCATGGGTTGATCTTGATCAAATTGACTCCTCTTAATTGAGAAAGTGTGAAAGCTACCTAACGGAAAAGAGCTACCTATGAACAAGGTTGTGGCTTCTTTCTTTTGGGACTATGGATTTTCGAATTCCATGGGTTGATCAATAAGTTAAGTTGCTACCCTTGGTAAATAGAGTGAAAGGTTCCTAGTGGTTTATTAGCTTGAAATAAAGTAAAGCTAGTTTCTTAGGGAAATAAAGTACCTATAATGTGTCTGGGAGAAATTGTGTTATTTGGTGAAAGAAAAATTGAGAATTCGAACATAAAATCACAGATTTTTGGTGAATGTGATTTCCATTGTTGCAACATTGGGAACTGCAATCAGTTGATCTAGACATATCACGTGTGTGTTTTTGCATTCTTTCAGGTGTGTTTTTTTTTTCTTTTGCATATTTTAGACATACTGTTTTAGGACATATAGGTGCAGGATATCAGCCCTCTTAGTTTCTGTTCTTCAAATTTAATGCCTGTTTTGACTCTTGTTCTCAAAGTCATTATTTTATGTGGCTGTCTACACTACTGTGTGGCTTTACTTCATGATCTGAACTGGGCTTATTATCTATGTTTGTATATCTTGTGTGGTCTTAATCTCAGTTAAGTATGTTTTGTGTATTCCTAAAATTCCTGATTTATTCCTAATGAGTTTTGAAATCAGATTGTGTCTAAATTGGTCCTTGTGTCTCTCATGTCTCGAACATCAAACTCATATCTAACTCTTATCAGGTAGGTGCGCATGTGATGTTTGAATTTTGAGTTCTTGTTAATGTGTGTGTCGGTTCACTATCCATCATTAATTGCCAACGACTAATTGCATTAGTGGCAGGATTAGTGGTTTCTTCTTGCAGGAACGTACGCCATTTTTCACAGCATATCTCCTTACAATTCTCCGGCGACTTATTCAGATCTCAGTTCGTGCTCAAAATTTATGTCTCCATTCTCCTAAGTTCTTCACTCATTCGACTTCAATGGCATCCTCCTCCAAAAGCCCCAAATTCTCAAAGTCCAATGTCACAACAATGAACTCATCAGTGAGCCCCAATTCCTCGGCAGATGTTTTCTCGAAGGCAATGGTTGTCTATCAACCAGTCCCTGAACCCCTCACAGTGATTCTCCCTGGGGAAAAAGGGAATGCAATCGATGTTGATAATCCTGGTGACTTGTCCGGCCTTCCCTCCATCGGCAACCCTAGTACTCGCAGGTCCAAACGCCAAAGAGGAATTCCGGCAAATTATGATGACCCCTCAGTTGCCGATGTTCAAGCCGCAAAGAAAAATAAGGTCGATGCTGGTTTCTTCAAGGAATCAGTCCTTCTTGAAAGCGACTCTGATGATGAGGATTTCGTTCCTCCAACAGGATATATTCCCCCTGTTCACGAGCGTTCTGTGTCACCGGCCTCTCCTCCCCTTTCTTGTGCACAAGAGCCGGTTGAAGATGATGATTACCCTATCCCGTCTCCAAGGGTTGTCTTCCCTTCTGAATCCTCTCCTCCACGAAGGCCATCATCAAAGGCTGCACAATCCTTCACTGATGATGAAGTTGCACAGAATTTAATTCGGTTGCGGCAAGCTCGTGCCTCTTCATCCTCTACTCATCCTCAGACAGTACAACAGTCAACTTCCTCCGAATTTGATGATAGTTCCGACCAGAACTATGATGCTACGAAAGGAACCCCTGCCGTTAGTGAAGAATCGGAAGAGACTCCGATACGCTTCACAAGGAGAAGCTCTGCGCGCCTCAATGTTGCACCCATTGTTGCAACATCCAGACGATTGAAACCCCTTGGTACTCCTTTCTCCTCTTCCTTTATCTCCAAAGCTGCTTCTCGTAGGTATAATATTTCAAGGAATATCATAGATGAACGAAATGTTGTAAGTTCTGTGTTGGATTCCTACAATCTTTCTGATTATTTTGCTGTTCGAAATCTCTTGAAGTCAATTTCTCTTGCTGCCCCATACTTTCGCGAAATAATTCATGAATTTTATGCAAATATTGAGAAGCGGATTTCTGATTCTTGTGATTCTAGCTTTGAGAAAGTTTTTGTGAGAGGTCGATGGTATTCGTTTTCCCCCACAGTCATCAATTCTGTTCTTGGTACTCATCCCTCAGGTGTTCTTGATTTTAGTTTAGACCTAAATTCTTGTATTGATGAATTATCGGGTGGCCGTCTTTCCTTGTGGCCTGCTAAAGGTACTCCTGTTAGTACATCCCAATTGTCTTCCCTGTATGCTTTTTTGCACAAAATCTGTTGTGCAAATTGGTCTCCTTCTAAGAACACCAATGTTATTACTGAGGAACATGCTAAAATTCTGTATCTTCTGGGAACTCAAAGACCATTTGATTTTGGACTGTATGTCTTTAGGAAAGTATCATCCATGGCTGAAACTGGAGGTGACAAACGGTCTCTCATCTTTCCCTCTCTCATTTACAAGATTCTACTTCTCTCAAGGGTACAAACCATCTTCTTCCACACGCCTCTCGCCTGTTCTTGAGCCTCTCCATTTCTCCTCAAAACTTTTAAAAGGATGTTGCCTCTCACTTCAGCTTCAGATACACCCTTCATTGATCCTAATATCCCTCATACTACTGCATCTCCTTCAGTTCCTGTTTCACCTGCTGTCCCCATCATTGTTACTCCTAATGTTGCAACATCAATTGCAACATCCCCTCTGTTTGCCCCTCCTACTGCTCCCATGTCTGTATCATTTGTCAAAGAGCAACTGAAGATGATCGAGACTCAGCTCTCTCACATTGCTGCTCATCAATCCTTTCTATCTTCCTTAGCTGCTCACTACACATCATGGCTGGCACATCATTCTGGTCAAATAGGGGGTGAAGCTGCAAGAGTTGGGGTTAGTAGTCGTGTTTGGCTGGGCGTGTTCTGGCGCCAAGCGTGTTCTGAAAGTTGATCTGGTTGTGGTTACGGTGGTTGGTTATGTAATTGATGGTTGGTTAAACACTTATACTTCATTTGGGTCTGTAATAATTAGATTCGGATTTTGAGACACATGTAATATGTAGGTAATTGTGATTGTGGTTTGTTGACCATGTCTCTCTCCTATGTTTCTGACCTTCATTTTAGGGGGTGTTCATTATAATCTTCTTGCAGGTCTTAAGTGGATTTGACCAAGAATGCTCGAACAAAGGGGGTGATTGTAAGGGTAAATTAGGCATCGCCTAATTTATTTTGTTTTCACTTTCTTGGTCAAAGTAGGAATTAATGGTGATAGGATTTAATTAGGATTCTCTTATTTTTAGGTGATATACTTTAGGTAACTAAATCTTTGTGTAAATATTTAGTTATTAAGTGTATCATATTAGGAAACATAATCTTGCTTGATTTTTAACTAAATCCCTTTCCTAGTAGGAGTTGTTGCCGTGCCATGTGTTTGCAGGATTCATTGGCGGTTTGATTACAGGATTCACTGCATATATTAAGAGCTGGAGGTCGAGCAGTTTAGGTGTGCCGAGAGCTTCTAGTTGCAAATTATTCTGAGAACTGTGTGCGAGAAAAATAATTTGAAGTCTTGTGTGCCAAGCTTGAGAGAAGAGAAGAATAGCCCATACACGAAGACTATTCTACAAGCCGTAATCTTCATACCTGCTGCTGGTGCTGCTGCTTTAAACTTCAGGGAATACAACTTTGTGTTTCCTGAAGTTTTGTTTTGTGCTTCCAGTCGGTGTGTTGTTTTTGGGAGCTGTTCTTGTTTGAATCTTTCTTCCCACGTTTGTTCTAGTAGTTTATGTGGGTTTTTAGGTTCTCCAAGATTCTATATCTTGTGAGAATTTTGTGTTAACTGTTAAGGTTCAAAAACAGTGTTGATTTTAATATATTTTGTTGCCTTGAGGCTTGATCTACAAGTTTGATACTTGTAGATTGTTTTTGTGTGATTTTCCGTCTTCCTAAGTCTGTTTGATTTTAAATCTGAAAACAAAACTTCCGCTGCTATTTTCTGTGATACACTTTCAGTTCACATTGTTACTGTCATTGTTGCAACATTCACTGCAACATTGACAGTAACATCGTTCCACATTGAGATTTCGTGGCATTGCGTTCTTTCAAAAACTGAATGCAGCCTCATTCTCAACGCACGTCATTGCAATATTGAATGATAACATCTTTCAATTGGATAAATTCAAACAGTAAGCCTTGAATCCAACATTGCTAGCTACTTTTGATGTCATCTCCTATACATTCTTTGTCACCAACATAATTATATATGTCCATAACATCACCAAACTCGCTCACATATATTTTTGCCAGTAATAAGCTAAAGGATTACTACACAGTAGCTCTAAACTTCGTTTTTATCATTCATTTGTAGCATGTATGTATTATATTGTAAAACTTGAGAAGAAAAACAACAATTAATCAATTTGAAAAGTAAGAAATTTGAGAGATATATAGTTAAAATTTGAGAGAGGTACCGATAAGTGGAATGCATTACGATAGTTAAAATCTCTTGTAGATGACGAAGGATTATAAATTTCAATTGTCTAACATTATTTATAGATCAAGGAACAAATGTTGTTTAGATTAGATAAACATAATTTGAATTTGAAAGAGATTGTTTAGAACAGATAAACATAATTTGAAATTGAAAAAAGATTTGTCTATTAAAATTTCATTATTAATTAATAATAATAATAATAAAATCATAGAAATCTGCTCATAGAGATTTTATCCTTATTAATTATGCACGATTTACATGTGATAAAAACTTTTATCGATAATTTTTTATCTGTAAAAACTTTGAAATCAAATGTGATAAAATTTGTCCACAAAAAACCTTATCCTATCTAAAACTTCTATCAGTAACATTTTATTTGTAAAACTTTGAAATCAAATGTGCTAAAATCTATCAAAAAAAACTTATCCTTACTATCGGCAAAAAAAAACTTACAATTTATAAGAGAGTGACACGTGAAAGCATTAAATTATTAAAAGTTTAAACATTTAACAGAAAGCCGTCACGTGGCAGCAGCGATCCCAGCAAACTTATATCAAATTCATTCGAACATGACAAAAAAAAAAATTGAATGAAAAAAAAAAGTAATTGAAATTATGGATATCAAATTGAAGAGTGAAGAAGGTTGCTTACAGTCAATTGATCCAAACCCACTGCATTCAAGCCTGGAACAAAATGCTCGCCATTTCTCTCTTGAAGCAAAGTGTGATGCTCGCCATTTCTCTCTAGCAAACTGAAACAAAGTGTGAAGTGTGATTCTTGATTTGACGGGTTTGTTTTCTTTTTGATTTGAAGTGGGGGTGAATTGAGAGGTTTGAAGACTCCAAATGGTTACGACAACTATGGCGATGAGATCGAAGTATTTGGAAGAGAAAAATTATCCAAACCAATTGTTGTGTGCGTGGCAATAACATACACCCGTTTCAACCAAAAATAATAATAACCGTCGGATCGGTTAAAGATCCGGCCGATTGAAAAATTATCCAAACCAATCTAACCCATATTACTCATTTTGATTTGATAGTTCTTACTTTATAAATAAATAACATGTTCGGATAGGTTGCGAGTGTCAAACATATTATGTTGTTTCGAAATTTAATTTGGTAGATAAAATTTGTAAGTTCTTACTTTATAAATACTAACTATTTGTTATGAACCAACAACAAAAGATGATGCTTAATGTTGTTTCGAAATTTAATTTGGTAGATAAAATTTGTAAGTTATTTAACGTGAACCAACAACAAAAGATGTCACACCGCACATAATTAATAAATAAATAAATAACAAAATTTATGTGATTTTGTAGATAGAATTGAGATCACACCGAACAATCAAACCAAAAATTTATGTGATTTTTGTAGATAGAATTTGTAAGCTATTTCGTAGTGGTTGTTCGTGGTGTTGGTGGAACACGTTTAATCAAATTTAACAAAATCTATTTAAAATTGACTGAGTATTATTAAAATAATAAAAATTTTAAAACTTTTACAATGATAATTGAGGAGTCCTAATCAAATTAAACTTGTCTAAATTAAATGTGATAAAATCTATCCGGCACAAACCGATTTTGTAAGAAAAAATGGTTAATAAAAAAAATTACCATGAGAATTGAGAAGGTTTAATTAATTGAAATGTGTATAAATCAAATGTGATAAAATCTACTCGAAAATGATAAAAAAAACTTTTACCATGAAAATTTGGAGTACTAATCAATTGAAACACGTTAAAATCAAATGTGATAAAATCTATCTGGTACAAACCGATTTTGTAAGAAAAAATGGTTAATAAAAAAAATTACCATGAGAATTGAGGAGTTTTAATTAATTGAAATGTGTCTAAATCAAATGTGATAAAATCTACTCGAAAATAATAAAAAAACTTTTACCATGAAAATTTGGAGTACTAATCAATTGAAACACATTAAAATCAAATGTGATAAAATCTATCTGGAATTAACCGATTTTGACAACAAAAATTGGTAAAAAAAAAAGGTTTTAGCATATATAAATGAGGCACCGGTTTTAAAATCTATTAGACTTTAATTTTTGGCAGAAAAAAAAGAATTTATAAAGATATATTTAGTATCATACATATTGTTTTAAAGGAGGCACCGGTTTTAAAATCTATCAGACTTTAATAGTTTTAATTAATTGAAATAGAAGGTGATACGTGGAAGCACATAATTTAATTAATTACTAAATAATCAATTTCAACGAAAAATTACTAAATAATCTATATATTAATTACTAATTACTTTATTTAATTTTTTCCTGCAAAAAATCCTAAGCCAATCTTTCAATTACCCATACATATGATCAATTTTAATATTTACATTATTTTAGTTTTTTTTTCAAAGTATTATAATTAAAATTTTCAATTATTTATTGCAATTATATATATCAGGGATCCTTTATGGGTTTTCTCTTTTTTCTTATCGAAATGACATCACCGACCTAAGGTTATTTCCCTTCAATTTTTTTGTGTATATACATGCCGCCAATGTGATTTTTTATCAATTTTTTAAATTTTATTGTATAACTTAATAGAGTTAAGGCAACGAATTGGTCTATAGTCTCAAAATTTTGAGTAAAATCAACTTCTTGTTAAATTGATCTTTAAGTTAACCTGTTATCTTTATTAATTAGTGATAAGATTAATTTTGTAAGTTTGAAATTTCAAAACCAAAATTACTATTAACAAAATCTTCAAAACTCTGTTTGGGCGTTTTTCATATGCTTCCAATCATCTACTTGATAAGTACAAATGTGATAAAATTTAAACTAACGGTAAGCAGTAACTTCTTATTTATATCGTAAACTAATCAATTTTGGTAGAAAAAAAGATTTTTTTAAAAAATTCATAGAGAGTGACACGTGGCAGCACCAAATTTCTTTAAAACATTAAAACTTAACAGAAAGCCGCCACGTGGAAGCAGTGGCTTCTGTTTTAGTTATAGTTAATAGATTTTTATCAATTTTTAAAATTGTATTGTATAACTTAATAGAGTTAAGGCAACGAATTGGTCTATAGTCTCAATTTTTAAAATAATTTCTTAAATTAAAAAATTTGAGTTATTTGAGTAAAATCAACTTCTTGTTAAATTGATCTTTAAGTTAACCTGTTATCTTTATTAATTAGTGATAAGATTAATTTTGTAAGTTTGAAATTTCAAAACCAAAATTACTGTTAACAAAATCTTCAAAACTCTGTTTGGGCGTTTTTCATATGCTTCCAATCATCTACTTGATAAGTACAAATGTGAAAAAATTTAAACTAACGGTAAGCAGTAACTTCTTATTTATATCGTAAACTAATCAATTTTGGTAGAGAAAAAGATTTTTTAAAAAAATTCATAAAGAGTGACACGTGGCAGCACCAAATTTCTTTTAAAAATTAAGCACTTAACAGAAAGCCGCCACGTGGCAGCAGCAACTTCTGTTTTAGTTATAGTTAATAGATATGTTCTCATGTTAAATCACGTTTTAAGACAACGAGAATATGATTAAAAAAATGAAAAATAAAAAAGTAAACAAAGATAATTAGAAAAAGGGGAAAAATCATTACAATCTTTTAAGTCTTAACAAACCATTTCCTACTTTGAACGAAAAAAGTATGTTGACGGTTTATTATTTTGTTTCGGACTTACAATGCACTCTTTACACAAAAGAGAAAAGGTTGCTACTTCATAGTTTTCCGTAAATTATTTTCTTTTCCTTTTTCGTATATTTATGCAACTGAACCTTGATGTGTGTTGTAGCATGAGTATTGCATATTATTACATTGTTTTAATAACAGTTTTAACATAGCGGTGTTAAAAAAAAATCATTTTAGGATTTATTATGTTAACACGTACTAATTGTTTGGTTAAACGATTCAGGCGTTGATGTGGTTTTCGAGCCCTAACCTAACGAAGTTTTATGTCGTCATAAAGTTGATGAGTTGATTATAATTTTTTTAGCTTATTTTCAATAATCTGACAAAACTCACATATGTTCAAGCCCAAGCCTTAACCCCAATAGAAGTGGGTAATTGTTGATTTTTTAAATTTATATTGCACCCGTGCGAAGCACGTGCTCAATAACTAGTTAATTATAATTTTCGAGGACTAATAATTATATCCAAATAACTCTCTAACACCATAGGGGCGAAGTATTTAATTCGCTGTAATTTTATTATCCCTAAATCTACTCCGTTGAGTTATTTATTAATAAAATCTATTTTTTGGGGGTTATAATTGTTGCTTGCATTATAAGCCCAAATTATTATCTCAAACTATCTCAAGGGTCAAACATCACAATTAATCATTTCAACATATATACAAGTTCTCACACCTAAAAAAAAATACCAATAGTATATTTTCTACCCGATAATCAATATACTAGCATGGGAAAGTTCTATTTAGCATAAATATCTACTAAACAGTATAAAAGGAGATAGTAACTTACAACCAGTCAAAATCACCACCGATTAAAATGAATAAATTTGGTGCCAAAATGTTCTCCACGTTGAGCCCGACATTTCGATATACGTAATCACATCATTGAAAAACAACTCGAGTCTTCATTCTTCAAGGATCTACCTTGCAAAGCTCACGAAACCTTCTTATTTCCCCTCCAAAACGCAAGGTTGGGAAAGGAGATGAAAAATAGGGCTTTTTTGGTCTCATCAAACTTTATTAAAGTAAAAGTAGACAAGATTTTAGATAGGGACATGCTATTTTCGTTATTTTTTTGCTTATCCACTTATTATTAGTTATGGTATTATATAATAACATGTTTGGACATAATTGCCCTTTTTATACTTGTCATTTGAAGTAGAGTATAAGTTTCATTTCCAAATTACTTTTTAATTATCATCAAACTAGATAGTTATTCTATTTTAATTTTTCCAAAATACTTTTTAATTCTCAAAAAACAATATAATTATTATTTTATAATTACTTTTTGTAATAAATATGTTTAATCAATTTCATTTATGAATCACGTCTCATACTCCATTACCGTAAATATAATATTATTAGGACATTTGTTCATCAAAATTTTAGAAAATATTGGATATTTTATTATCAAAATACAATAAATTTAATTTAATTCAAAGAATATTATTTTTAAAAATCAATATTGAATAGCAATATGGTAGGTATTATATTGAATACTAGGTTATCACCCGTGCGATGCACGGTTGATTTAGTGTTGTTTCTGAAACTTATTTTTGTAGATATAATCTGCAAACTATTTGAATGTACAAACAACAACAAGATAAACTCATAATTAATAATTTAATAAATAAATAAAAAAACATAAGATCACACCAAATCATCAAACCAAAAATTCATGCGAATTATATATAAAATCGAACAATTATTCTTAGTGTGAGTGTGAGACGAAGGGAGGGGAGGGGAAGTACCACGAAGACAGACTCGTCAAGGAGGTGTTTGATGGAGGGGAAGTATTTCGTAGTTGTTGTTTGTAGTGTTGGTGAAACACGTTTAATTAAATTGGATAACATCTATTTTAAATTGACCGAGTTTTGGTAAAATAACAAAACTTAAAAAACTTTTACCATGTGAATTGAGGAGTCCTAATCAAATGAAACTAATCTAAATCAAATGTAAAAAATCTACCCGGTACGAACCGAATTGGCATAATTGAAGAGTTTTAATCAATTGAAACACGTCTAAATCAAATGTAATAAAATTCATTCGCCAAAAAATACTTTTACCATGAAAATTTGGAGTCCTAATCAAGTGAAACACGTTTTAATCAAATGTGATAAAATCTATATGGTATTAATCGATTTAGACAACAAAAAATTGTAAAAAACAAAAAATAAAAAATTACCATGTATAAAGGAGGCACTAGTTTTAAAATCTATCACGTTTTAATTTTGGTAGCAATTTATATATATATATATATATATATATATATATATATATATATATATATATATATATATATATATATTGAGCTGCCTGGCCCAATAGGCCCAATCCATGAGCCACGTGTCAGGCGTGTGAGTGTCCTACAAGCGAGCAAAGGTGATATACGAGCAACTGGACAAAGCTTTAGTTTTGCCCGGTTAGTTACTTGAGACGGGGGCTCGGCTAAACGAGCAAAATTGATAAGCGAGCATCATTGCTTGCTTATGCATCAGTAAGAGCTATTAACAGTTGAGGACATTCATGTCCGGTGAAAAGCAAGGTAACAGTTGAGGGTGGTTACGCCCGAGCAAGAATCCTGGTTAACCATAATGACCAACAGGTCCTACGGATAACCCGTTGCCGTTATTAAAGGCCATAACCGTTTGTGGGGGAGTTAATGCCAATCATGGGCAGTTAAAGCCAATCATGGGCAGTTAATAGAGATCCTGGGTAGTTAATGCTAATCATGGGCGGTTATTCATGGTTGTGGGCAGTTATGTTTCTGGTGCGTATAAAAGCTTGGCAAAATTTGAAGAGAGGTATGTGCAATCTGATTCTCTAGCCAAAACTCTGTCAAATTATTTACTCAACTACTTACTTGTGTATTGATTTACACGCCGGAGGGCCTTTGCAGGGAGTGCCCCTGCCCAGTTCACATTTGTTCTTCTTTATTGCAGAGTTGGGCTCAGAGGATTCACAGACACGTTGAAAGCCAGGTGTTTGGATTGGGCTTACTCAGTGCATCCAAATTATTCAGGACGCATCAGTTGGTTCCGTTGCCGGGAAACGAGTTTTTTGCAGCATTAAAGTTTGGTTAGATATTCTCTGTTTTTCAAGTTTTTATCCATGGCGGAGAACGGGGTTAATGGTGGTAGCGGCAGTCGTAGAGAGGAGGTACACTAGAATCCCAGCCTCAATCAGGCTGCTGGGAATAATGTCCCTCCGCCCCATGATGCGCGCCACCGCTAAATCAGGCGTTTGATTCATTGTCCGAAGGTAAGTCGCAGTAGGTTAGCCCATGAGTTCCGTGGAAGAGGCTTTTATGCCGAGAGCCATCTACCTGGTCGATGCATCAACTTAACCTCCGCAATCGATTGCCTTGGGCAAGCCGCCATTGCCCATCGAGGTAGATCCGTTACCTTGATTGCCTTAGCCGTGGGGCGTGCCGCGAGACAGAGGTAATCCGTGAACCTCTCGATTGTTTATTCTCAACCACAAGCACAAGGCTCTAAACAACATGGAGAAGCCGAAGGAAGCAAGGCTAGCCA
>CM028382.1:85712218-85813850 GCA_013146195.2 Codonopsis lanceolata
ATCCACCTCAATCCTTGGAAAAGTATTTGTGCATTGCATGACTTCCACATTTGAAATGAGCATGGTAGGAGAATTGACATATTTCTTAGGCATTCAGGATCAAACAATCACATGAAGGGATGTTCATTTCTCAAAGCCAAGTACTCTCTAAGCTTGGTGAAGAAATTCGATCTTGAGAATGGAAAACATAAAAAACCCAATAGATTACGTCAGATAAACTTAATAAAGATGAAAAAATCGAGAAAGTGTTGATCTACCTTGTATAGAAGTATGATAGGAGTTTCTTTGTATTTAGCGCCACTCGTCGGATATCATATACGAGTGTGTGTTTGTGTGCAAGGTATCAAAGCAAACCCCAAAGTTTCACCTAAAAGGCATCGAAAAGAATAATTCGATATGTTGGTGAAACCTTTGGCATGGGTTTGTGGTAGCTACTAAGCATCGAACACCAATCTGGATGGGTTCAGTGATCTTGAGGCTGGCCGATATTGATGACATGAGAAGTACATACGGAGGATGTTTTTATCTAGGAAACAATCGATTTCTTGGTTTAGCAAGAAACAAAATTGTTATCGCCCCAGCGGCGAATCTGAATATATAGGCGATGGTAGTGGATGTACACAACTTTGTGGATGAAACAAATGATTCAAGATTATGGATTGCAGCGACATCTTAACCATGTATTGTGACAACACAAGTGCAATAAGCATAGCTAAAATCACATTCACACTCAAGAACAAAACATATGATATAAGACACCATTTTATTAGAGACTTAGTTGAACAAGGCATTGTGTGCATTGAACATGTTGATGCAGAGAAAACCAATGGGCGATATCTTTACTAAAGAAGTCTAGATTTTGAGAGATTCATAAATCTTAGGAAATCTCTCGGTATGTGTGCCATGTAACCCCTCACCTAAAAAAATATTTAGGCATATTGCATCGTTATCTAGGGGGGCCTGGCTAGATCAAATGTTTGTATCAAGTACCTTTGTGCATGAGTAATGATTCATTCAAAATTCTTGTGATTCTATTGTTCAAAGTTCTTCTTCCATCTCCCAAGAAAGTTGTTGTGTTTGAGAGAAACTCTCTTTTAAACCACAAAGGAAAGAGCTACCTTTCAAAATTTTTTGGGATCTTTATGATTTGTCGTATGTCTTATGAAGTTTTGACTTGCGTGGGTTGATCTTGACTAAATTGACTCCTCTTAATTGAGAAAGTGTGAAAGCTACCTAACGGAAAGAGCTGCTACTTATGAACAAGGTTGTGGCTTCTTACTTTTGGGACTATGGTTTTTCGAATTCCATGGGTTGATCAATAAGTTAAGTTGCTACCCTTGGTAAATAGTGTGAAAGGTTCCTAGTGGTGTATTAGCTTGAAATAAAGTAAAACTATTTTCATAGGGAAATAAAGTACCTATGATATTTTTGGGAGTAATTGTGCTTATTTGGTGAATGTAAAATGAGATTCTGAACATAAAATCACAGATTTTTTGGTGAATGTGATTTCCATTGTTGCAACATTGGGAGCTCAGATCGATTGATCTAGACATATCACTTGTGTGTTTACTTGCATTCCTTCGTTTGTTTTTATCCTTTGCATATTTTAGACATCTTGTTTAGGACATATAGGTGCGGGGATATCAACCTTCTTAGTTTACGTTCTTCAAGTTTAATGCGTTTGATTCTTGTTCTCAGAAGTCATTATTTTATGTGGTACGTCTACCTTCTTGTTTTACTTCATGTTGAGCTGGGCTTAGTATACGTGTTTGTATATCTTGTGTGGTCTCGATTTTGGTTAAGTATGTTTTTGTGTATTCCTAAAATTCTTGATCAATTAAAAATGTGTTTTGAAATCAGTTGTGTCTGTTGTCCTCGTATCTCAATGTCTCAAGCAGCGGACTCATGTCTAACTTTTCGGGTTGGTTAGCATGTGATGTTTGGATTATTGAGTGCTGTAATGTATTGTGACGGTTCACTTTCTGTCATTAATATCCAACGACTAAATGCATTAGTGGCATGATTAGTGCTCCTTCTTGCAGGAAAAGTACGACATTGCTCAAAGATCAGTCTCCCACATTTCTCCGGCGAATTGCTAACGTCTTGATCTACTAAAAAAAAAATTTCAATCTCGATCTCTATTAAATGCGTATTTTCACCGGTTGATCTTCCATGGCTCCTCAAAAGCCCCCAAATTCTCGAAGTCAATGTCACAACAATGAACCCACATTAAGCCCCAATTCTTCCACCAGATGATTTCTCGATGGCAATGATTGTCTATCAACCGGTTCTGAACCTATCAGGTGATTCTCCACGGCGAAAAAGGAAATGAAGTGATGTAGAAAATCAGGCGACTTATCAGGCCCAGCTTCCTCCATTGTTAGTGACCCTGGTACTGCAGTCCCAAGCCAAAGAGGAATTAGGCAAATTATGATGACCCTTTTGTTGCCGATGTTCAAGCCGCAAAGAAAAATAAAGGTCGATCTTTGGATTCTTCAAGGAATGCATTCTCATGGCGACTCGATGATGAGGATTTCGTTCCTCTAGCGGATCAATTCCCCCGCTCACGGGCGTTCTTTCACCCAGCCTCTCCTCCCTTTCTTGTGCACAAGAGCCGGTTGAAGATGATGATTACCCTATTCCGTCTCCAAGGGTTGTCTTCCCTTAAAGGCCTTCAATCAAAGGCGCACGTTCCTTCAACGATGATGAAGTTGCACATAATTTAATTCGGTTTGCGGCAAGCTCATGCTTTTCGTGCGGTCCTTCACCCTCTGGTCATCCTCCGACCATAAGCGGTTCATCATCTTCCTCGGAATTTGGCGATAGTTCCGACTGAACTATGATGCTCGAGAAGGAACCCTTAGTGAAGAATCGGATGAGACTCGATGCGCTTCACAAGGGCTACTGCGGCGTCTCAATGTTGCACCATTTGTTGCAACATCCAGAGAAATGAAATCCTTGGTACTCCTTCTCCTCTTCATTTATATCTAAAATTTGCTTCTCGTAGGTATAATATTTCACTAGAATATCATAGATGAGCGAAATGTTTTAAGTTACGTGTTAGATTCCTATAATCTTTCATCTTATTTTTTAAATCGCCATCTTGTGACAACAATCTCCCTTCTTAACTGCCCCATACTTTTGAGAAATAATTCATGAGTTTTGCGCCAATATTGAGAAAAGGATATCGATTACTTGTGATTCTAGCTTTGAGAAAGTTTTTGTTTGAGAGGTCGATGGTATTCGTTTTCACCTTGATCATCAATTACATTCTTGGTACTCATCCCTCGGTGTTCTTGATTTCGGTTTAGACCTGAATTCTTGTATTGGTGAATTATCGGGTGGGAGAATTTCCTTGTGGCCTGCTAAAGGTACTCCTGTTAGTACATCCCAATTGTCTTCCCTGTATGCTTTTTGCACAAAATCTGTTGTGCAAATTGGTCTCCTTCCAAGAATACTAATGTTATCACCGAAGAACATGCTAAAATCCTGTATCTGCTTGGAACTCAAAGACCATTTGATTTTGGTCTGTATGTCTTTAGGAAAGTATCCTCCATGGTTGAAACTGGAGGTGACAAACGGTCTCTCATCTTTCCCTCTCTCATATACAAGATTCTACTCTCTCAAGGGTACAAACCATCTTCTTCCACACGTCTCTACTTTGTCCTTGAGCCTCTCCATTTCTCTTCAAAACTTTTAAAAGGCGATAGGCTAGTGAATTTGCCTCTCACTTCAGCTCCAGATACACCCTTCATTGATCCTAGTATCCCTCATCCTCCTGCATCTCCTTGGGTCAGTCCACCCTATTTGTCCCCTTCATTGTTACTCCTCTTGTTGCATCATCGATTACAACATCCTTTACGTTTGCATCCCTGCTCCCATGTCGGGTCTCTTTTGTCAAAACAGCTGCGGTGATCAGCTTGACTATCTCACATTGCTGCACAACAATCCTTTCTCACTACTTTGGCTGCTCACTACTCCTCATGGCTGGGACACCATTCTGGTCAAATAGGGGGTGAAGCTGCAAGGGTTGGTAGTGATGAAGTTCACAGCTAACTTGCGCGGCTGCTTTGCGAAAATGTGCCAAAAGTTCCTGAAAGTTGATGGTTGATGATGGTTGATGTAATTATGATATTTGTCTCTTGTGTAATGTGATGGTTGTTGGTTGGTTACTTGTTAGCACGGAACACTTACTTCATTTGGAGTGCTGTAATAATTAGATTCGGATTTTGAGACACATGTAATATGTAGTTAATTGTGATTGTGGTTTGTTGATCATGTCTCTCTCCTATGTTTCGACCTTCATTTCGAGGGTGTTCATTATAATCTTCTTGCGGAGTCTTAAGTGGATTTGACCAAGAATGCTCGAACAAAGGGGTGATTGTAAGGGTAAATTAGGCATCGCCTAATTTGTCTTGTTTTCACTCTCTTGGTCAATGTAGGAATTAATTATTGTTAAAGATTTATTAAGTGATAGGATTTAATTAGGATTCTCTTATTAGTTTTAGGTGATACATTTTAGGTAACTAAATCTTTGCATAAATATTTAGTTATTAATTGTATCATATTAGGAAACATAATCTTGTATGATTTTATGCTAAATCTCTTTCCTAGTAGGTATAGTTGCTTTCTTAGTGTCTTTGCGGGGATTCTTTGGAATTTTTGTTTACGAGGATTTGCAGCCTATATAAAGACCGAGAAGTCGGCAGATTTGAGTCGAAGCGAGAGAGCTTGGTGTCTGTGAGAGCTTGCAAGAAAGAATTCATTCGAGTGCTTGAATAAGAGATTCGAGTTCTTGCACAGTGTGTAGAGTTTGAGAGTAGATCGAAAGGCCATAAGCGAGAGTATTACGCAGCGGTTCCTTCCTGGCGCATGCTCTTTTGAAACTTACGTGAAGTTTTACGACCTCGTTTCTTCACGAAGTTTCGATCAGTGTGCTTCCTTCTTATGCTTTGTTTTTTGGAAGCGTATTTGAGTCTTTCTTCCCACGTTTGTTCTAGTAGTTTATGTGGGTTTTTCGGTTCTCAAGATTCTATATCTTGTGAGAATTTTGTGTGCTTGTTAAGGATTAAAAACAGTGTTGGTTTTAATATATTGTGTTGCCTTGAGGCTTGATCTACAAGTTTGATACTTGTAGATTGTTTTTGTGTTATTTTTACGTAGTCCAAAGCAGCTTGGTTTAATATCTGAAAACAAAACTTCATTGCTATTTTACGTGATACACTACTTCACATTGTCATTGTCATTGTTGCATCATTCACTGCAATATTGACAATAACATCGTTTCATATTGAGACTCTGTGGCAGCACGTTCTTTCAGTCATCATCAGACATCAGTATATGAATGGTCCATTCACGTACAATTCAACATTGGACTTGAATATATGAATCTAACCATGTTCGATAATATATGGCATAAGTTGTGACCTGCGAACAAACGTCAAACCCAACTAAGAGAATGTCGATTAGTTTTGAAAGTTTTTGTTGTGTACAGCGGAAGACTTTACAAACAAGTAAAAGAGTATAACAAGATCAATTACAAAGGAGAGAGAGAGAGAGATTAAAGTCAACGGACTCTTGAAATTTTATTATGTCAACGTTGTACACATTTTAAGGTTATAAGTTATAACTATATATAAAGATACAATACCACTCTAAAACAACCTAGTGAAGAAACTGCGTTTAACAAAGTAATCGAGTCATCCCGTTTGTAACAGTTTTCTACCTAGGATTTCACACAATTTATCAAACTGAAGCAACATCCACTGGTGCAATATTCAATAATAATGCAACGGAATAAAACAAACTAAAACATCAAGTTTTAGATACTGGTCTACAAGCAAGCAATCTATGGAGGATCCACCCTTTAGGTGAGGGCAAGGGACCCCGCTCAACTAAAAAGAAGCACATTACAAAATGATGTTTTTTTGGTAAGGACCAGTTCAAAATTATGATTTTTAAACTTTTTATATAAAAAAAATATGATTTTTAAACTTTTTATGTAATAGTTAAACTTTGTAACTTGTCTATAATATATTTTTGGATCCACGCCACTGCAACTATTGCTTGTAAATAGTGTTAATAATGAAAAAAATTGTAAAAATTAAAAAAATAATAACCTAAGAGAGAAAAATAATTTTACGGATATTTTATGTAAGACAGATTCTCTTGACGCAACTCATTGTGTGTTGGTATTCTAAATTGTGAGAAAGAGTATGGTTCTATCTTACGAATAGGGGTGACAAAATGAGTGTTTTGGATCAATGGATAATAGGCCATTATCCATGGATAACCATGGATAATGGCCTATTATCATTGATCAAAGCATTTTGCCCACTTACAATTAAAATTTATAAGACAGTTTCAAATGAGAGCTAATGAACTATGAGAATATAACTTAGAGAATGACAATTAGTTTAACAAAAGGTAAAAAGTGATAACTTGTCTAGCGTTGGCCCATGAGTATTGAGTCAATTCAGAGTTGCGTAAAGTGAAACAAATGAAAAACGCATCATTTTGATAAGTTTAATTTGGACAACTCATAGGATTCTCTAATCAAAATCATGGTCTAATTAATCATTTTAACGTAGCTCTAGGTTTGACTACTTGTCTAAAATAGGCGATAATTAACTACTTGAGGTTAAAAAAAAAGTAACAAAAACAAAAAAGGGAATTGAAATACCATGAACTAGGCTTCAAAGAATTAAAACCCAGTCTTTGCTTTAACCAGACCTCACTATCATATTTAGCTACCTGAAAGCTACTCAAGGAACAGAGAGCTCATCAGAGCATTGATGGAGTTTGGTGAACTGGTAGTAGGTGTGTGACGGCAAAGAGAAAAGGAAAGTTTTGGTGCTGTGGTCAAAGTAGGACTTTTGTAGATAGGAAAAAGAACCCATAAATAGGCCAATGAGGAGTTTAATGGCCGGGTTAGCAAAAAATTTCATGTGCCCCACTTGACCAACCATTTATTGCCCAAAGTAGACACCTAAAATAGCTACCACTCAAAAATGGAATATCTGGAATTTTGATAAAACCAATCAAACCCGAAGCTTGGTTGTTCTATAAATAAGAGATAAAAGTCAAGTTTAGAGTAAAAATAACCGGACAAAGGTTAAAAAGTTCATTTTTAAAAATTAAATTAAGATATAAAAATATTATTTTATTACTAATACATTATTAAAAGTGTCATTTTTTTTTAAAAAGTTTGATTTTAAAACGATGATTATTTTCCTGAATGGAGGGAGTTGCAAAAACTTAGATAATAATTTTACGGGTATTTTCTGTAAAATGGATCTTCACGACCCAACCTACCATATGTTGGTGCGCTGAGCACTGAGAGAGTAAATTTATTTTACGAATTAAGATCGATGAGACGGTTTAAGACTTACTAAAAAATAATTCAGGTTAAATAAACTTACCTAAAACCTTCAAGCGAGGTTAGTTATTATTCAGGTAAACCCAAATTGAGATGGTGTTATGTTTGTAAATTGTAATGGCATACTGTTTGTTTTATGGCTCGAACTCGAACATACAAGCTAATATTCTTCTATTTACACAATTCTCGCTGACTGATCCCCCACCATGCCTTTCAGATACGAATTGGGTCTTAGGCAAGGCATTCGGTCCTTTGAAGGTTAAGGTGCCTAAGTACGAAAGTCCTTTGGCATCTTTTCTTGTTGCTCCGATTATGTCACTAATGGTGGTCAATATTAGTTAAATCAAGTGCTTATGAGTACTTGGTGTAAAAAGAGAGTGCAAAGATCATTGGGTACCCTAAAATGTAAGGCGAAGTGCTTTAACTTTGCTAAAGTTTAGGTTTGGCTTAGGATGTGCAGGTAAATTTGAAACAAGTAAAATGATTATAAGTAAGTTAATTTGACTTGGTCGTAGACAGTTTTACGCGCCATACCCTATTATGAGTAATGGTAGCTCGAGTTATCGTTAGTAGATTAGTTTCAACTATGTGTATAAAATGATGTGACGTTTCATAAATCATTTGTTAACTTCTCATAATGCCAAGATATCATTAGACCGGGAGTGCCGTCGAGTCGTACGTGAGTCGCCGTCTTGCGGTAGTTTTCGTCATGACAACTAGGATATCCGGATGTGATGTCTGCAAAATGTAAACACCTTGAGTATGCGGGGGTGTTCCCTGCCAAAACACTCAGATGTGATAATCAGTAGCTGTATCTATGAGAGAGAAATGAAGAGAGAGTATACATATGTGTGTGTGAACCGGAGAGATAGAGAAATGCGAGTGAAGGAGAGAGTATACATTGTCGAGGGAGAAGGAAATGAATCTAAGAGCATCACTAATTCTAGTGTGGATTTAAAAAAAATATATTAGATGTCACCTAAGATTTACATCTCTTTTGAAAGAAAAATTGATCTAATGCAAATGTGAACGAGGGGTGTGGATCTGATGTGATTGAGGTGTTAATTATTCATTATCTTGATCATAAAAAATCAAATCTACGGTTCCATTAGTGATACTCTAAAGGGGGAAGTTACTTCTTTTATCATAATGGGCCATCTTCACATGATCTGGCTTTTGTACGATATTATTGGGCTTAGGTCCTTCTTTGGGTGCAGGCCTAATCCAATCTTCTTACCAATATACTTTCGTGGGTACCCATTGGGCTATCTTTTCGGGGGTGGTATCGATATGCACATCAACTTCACTTTTCAATTCAAAGTAAATGATAAGATTACACATATTATTTTGTAGTAAGGGTGGTAATTGAGTATTAATGGATAACTTTGGGTTAGACCATTATCCATTTGGCCAATAGATAATTGTCTACTTTCTTGCTCGAAAAAAGATGGTAATGAGTTTGAGGCAAAATGTAATCAATATATCAAGTTAGCATTTCGGAAAAATTTCCGGTTAATCCACTTTTTTAAAGTTATCAACCGATTTATAGCTCTATATTTTTTGTATGATGCATTATTTGACATCGTGATGCATGAAAGTGTCTTGTTTGTACATCGCAATACATGACGCATCTTTTTTCGATTAAGAAAAAATATATATGTGTAAAGCGATTGGAAATTATTATCAGGGAGACCAGCCCGAATATCTCCCATTTTAATTATTAGCCCAGCCAATTTTTACGCCCTTTAACTAAGGAAAAATTGTGGGCCGGTCCCCTTTCTGAAGAATTTAATCGTTAAAGTGTCCTTTTTTTTTTTCAAATCGAAAATGATACTTTTGGGTGCAAAAAGAATACAATACCCTTAATAAGCATGATGCGCGCTACGGAAATGCATTGTAGTGTATTGACTTTTGAATCACGATTCATCAATTTAATTGCATAAATTTTTGCATCGCGATTCATCATTTTAATTGTTCAGTCTATTTGCACCGCGATACATCAATGTTTGCACCACGATTCATCAGTTTAATTACATTAATTTTTGTACCGTGATTCATCATTTGAATTGCCTAGTCTATTTGCACCGCGATACATCAATGTTTGCATAACGATTCATCAATTTGATTGCATTAATTTTACACCGCGATTCATCATTTTAATTGTCTAGTCAATTTACAAAGTGATACATCAATGTTTGCACCGAAATTCATCAATTTAATTGCATTTGATTTTGCACTGCGATTCAAAATCGTAATGAACTAGACTATGTTCTCAGTCTTCTTATTCCTCTTCCTTCGTCTTCGTCCCTACTGTGAAAATCCTCCAACCCAACACATTTTCATTAAAGTTTCACACTTAATGAATCAGAAAACTTGTTTACCTTTCGGGGGCGTTGCCCCCGAAACACCCACGAAGGGGCGTTGCCCCCTTAACCAGATCGATCCCCATTTTGTTGCCCAACAATGATGATTTTTCAATCCAATGTGTTTGTCGGATTTGTTGAAAGAAACGATGACATTTTCGAAATAATATTTTCGAAAAATGCTCTTTTACAGTTGAAAAACAGAACGAGAACTGGAGGGGTTTAAAACTTGGGTGAATTTCGGGTCGGTCCTCTTTTTGAAGTTTTTAACCTTTCCAATCTAGTTTTTTTTTTTCAACCGAAAAAGACCATTTTTCAAAATATTATTCCAAAAATGTCATCATCTCATTTAATAGCTCCAGCAACATACTCTAGATTCAAAAATCACCATTGTTGAACAACGAAACGGAGATCGACCTGCCCTGTCAGGTAGTGGGGGTCGAGGGGACAACGCACCCGAAAGGTAAACGAGATTTCTGAATCATTAACTATGAAACTTTAATGAAAATGTGTTTGGTTGGAGGATTTTCACAGTAGGGACGAAAGTGAAGGATGAGAAATAAAAAGGTTTACAACGGAGGAAAATGAAGAAGAAGGCTGATGACATAATATGTTTCATTACGATTTTCAACCGTTGTACAATAAGACTAAATAATTAAACTATTGAACTGCGGTGCAAAATGAATGTAATAAAATTGATGAACCGCAGTGCAATTATACTAAGCAGTTAAACTATTGAACCGTAATGCAAAATTAATGTAATAAAATTGACGAGCCACTGTGCAATTAGACTAAGAAGTTAAACTATTGAACCGCGATGCAAAAATTAATACAATAGAATTGATATATCGCGATGTAATTAGACTAGACAATTAAACTATTGAATCGCAGTGCAAAATTAATGCAATAAAATTGATGAATTGCGATACAATTAGACTAGACAATTAAACTATTAAACCACGGTGTAAAATTAATGCATTAAAATTGATGAACTATGGTTCAAAAATAATGATCTCCGTAACGCGCCTACGATTTATTAAGGGTATCGTAGTCATTTTGTCACCAAAAGTTACTTTTTCCGATTGAAATAAAAGATATGATATTTTAGTCAAAGTTCTAAAAATCGTTAGGCGGTTGCTAGGCGGCACACTAGCGCCTAGCACCTAGGCCCTAGGGGACTAGTCGGGTTGTAATCGGGACCTAGAATTAAGACATGGTTACTTTTGATAATGTACATCAAAGATCAAACACATTGACTATAATTTTTTTTTTATATTTGTCATTTTATCAAACACTTGTCTATATTTGTAAAATGAACAAAAATATACAAATCTACCACTAATCTCAATTCTTAACAACCACAAAACAATAAACAAGTCAAGTTTAGAATTAAAAAAAAAATATTACTCCACCTACCTACTGCCCCTACAATCTACAGTTTAACTTATCCTCACTAGTCATTTCTCATTCTAAATTCCAAGTCTCGAGACAACCCCCTTCTTCTTCATCTTTTTTTTTCTTATTTTCTCTCTCTATCTGGCAAATCAGCAACCCATTTTCTTCCCTTTTTTTTTTCTTATTTCTTTCTCCTGTGGACCGACTCTCCTCATTTTTTTATCTTCCAATCTCTTTCCTCTTAAATCTAACCCTTTAATCTATCAACTCTCTCAGCTCACCGAATATCCACAAAATCAAACATATTTTCTTTCTATATCATTCTCTTCCTCACCATTACTACTCTTCTTTCCTTCTTCAGTTTGTCCCTCTTCCTTCTCCGGTCACCGCACGCCACATAATCAAAGTTGTAAAAATAAATTAAGGTCGACGAGGTTTGGCGTAGGCGCTGACTTGACCGATTAGATGACTACTGAGAAACTCGTGACGATAGAGAAATGCCTAGCACCTAGACGACGCCTAAGCAAAACTAAGCGGGAAGTTTAAAATATTGATTTTAACTTAGACATTTGATTAGATATTTTTAAAAATCTACCGTAACTTTTCCTAATAACTTTGGGAAAGGACCGGCTTCAATTTTGTCCTGTAACTAATCTCGGCCAATCCACATTACTAGCCCATTATGAACAAGTAGTGATTCAAGTGAACTGAGGTGGCTGTCAGGCTGTGACCGTTCTGAAAATAGAGACCCATATCCGTATGCTCCTGTTTCAACTTATATCGGTGTTGGGCCTTGTTGTAATTTTAGCTTCCGCGCCGTACAAAGGTTCCGTTTATTTAATTAAAAATGATCTTCAGAAAATAATTTTTAGAAAATGAAAAGATTTCGTTTTTATGTATTTGGTAAATATTTTGAAAAAATATCGGAAAACATTTTCATTTATGTGTAAACACATAAAAAATGTTACAGAAAACCATATTTAAATAAGTACAAAAAATATATTATAATATTAATATCCATATTGAATATAAGACAACGTTGAATTTTAGGTAATTTTCCTTTGAGTAACCCTCAATGTATCAATTATCATTAGTGGTATCAGATTATCCATCTTTTTTCAATCTCATAAATATAAATAAAAAAAATTGATAATTGATATGAAAAAACGCTTTAAAAAAATGGACAATGTTTGTGACGTCTCTAAATAAAATAGTTGACACTAATTTTGTGAGAATTTATTAATATTATAATTTATAAATAGTGTGCACAAACTCCATTTATATTTCTAAACAGTTTATTTGTTGAGTGAAATATTGTGTATATATGTAAATATGTTTAATTGTCGCAGGAGGCGGAGGGGTGCTCGAACATTTGAAAATGACTTTCGGAAAATGAATTCATAAGTCATTTTCTAAAAAAGAAGGCTTCATTTTTCGTTGACTCGAAAAACCTTTTACGTTGACCACATTTTCCTTAAGGTTACTAAATACCGGAAAATGAGGAAAACATTTTTCTAGAGTTATTTTCCCTGAAACAAACGTAGCCAAAGTCTAACCGTAATTTGTTTCTTGCAAATAAAAAAGGGTGCTAACCGACCGATTTCTTTTGGGAGAATTCAACCGCTAAAGTCCAACATAATTTTATTTAACTGGTACAGTCCATTTTTGGGAGCAAAACAATGAATATAACCTTAATAAACAAGTTCGCGCCACAATGTTTCCGTCCAAAATTAGGCATCGCAGTGCACAAATTGACGTATGCCACTAAAATGATGAGTGCATAAAATACTTGGTGACAAAGATATTTTATGACAAATACTAAGTAAATTAAAAACCAATATGGGAAATAAAATCCAACGAAGAAAAAGATTGGATTACAAAGCAATACATATGTTTTCCCATATTTTTTCTTGGATCTTGTTCTTTTTCCTTATTTCTTCTTCGCCCCAACAAATGCAATTTTTTTCTTTCACCTTACTGGCATTCTTTCAGGCTTCCTTCTTTAACTGAGAGCAAAATATGGAAATCCCCCTCATTTGTGTCTAAAAATGCATCGATTGGAAAATTTGATGCATCAATTTGGAATCAAAATATAAAACTGAGAAGATGGAGGAAGAGAAGAATTGAAGATGGGAAATTGAATCAGATGAGCTCCCAGCTTTATGTGCGTCGGAGAGGCTTTATATTAGAAATTCAAATATAAAACTGGGAAGATGGTGGAAGAGAGGGACGATTTATTTTTATTTTTTAGAGGAAAAGAGAAATGATTTATTTTAATTTTCAAAATCAAGCATCATGATGTACAAATTATAATTGCGATGCACACAACCAAACAAATAAAGCTGGTCGAAAGTAATCATTGCAATTCAAAATCAAGCATCCCGATCCACAAATTAAGATTGCGATGAAGACAACCAAGCATGAAAATCATGCTTGCATGGAAAAGAAAATCAAGCTTAAGATAGGAAATGGAAACCTTTTTTTTTTCAAGGGGCTTTGTCTAGAAGATTCTTTGAAATGTTGTTGCGGTGGATAGGTTTTAGAAATTTGAAAGGGGCAATACAGATCTACGAATGAAATTGTTAAAGACAAGGAGAATAATCAACGCAAGGAAAAATTCAAGGGTCGATAAGTTATTCCCTGGTTTCTCAAACTACAGGGGTGTCGAGTGTCAAGTTTGTATGTATTTGGTTGGCAGTTAATTTCGTTTATTCCTATCTTGTTAGTTGTGCTTCTTGATTCTGTTAGTTGTTAGGATTCCTTTTTCTTTCTTCTTTTCTTGTTTTGATAGCTATATATATTGGCTGGATTTCCCTTCATCGAATGTAATTTTCTTTCTCTATTTTCTATACATGAAATCAATGAAAGGTTAATTTCCCTTTTGTTTCTATTTGAGTTTTTATTGAAACTTTATCATGGTATCAGAGCCATTATTCCTGGCTCTTCGTCTATCTGCATCATCCCTGCTAATGGCTTGTTCAGGCCTATCATTAATCCTCTGAATTTTCTTGTCTGTAAGTGTTTCTCTTCTCTGGCTTCTCCTTTTCTTGTTCTTCTATCATGTCTCAGACAACATCCCGTACCAAATCTACCAAAAACACCACTCAAACTTCCACTTCCACTTCTGAATTTTATGACTTCACTGATTCTACCTTCCAATTACCCTCTGGCCATCCTCTCTTCCTTCATCCCCATGATCATCCAGGGATGAACCTTGTCTCTGATCCTCTCACTGATTGTAACTTCACCCAATGGAAGCTTGCAATCACCATTGCCCTATCAGCCAAGAACAAACTTGGCATGATCAATGGTTCTTTCAAGAAACCTGAAGCTGAATCTAAATATGCCAATGCATGGGACAAATGCAATTCTATGGTAATTTCTTGGATTCTTAACTCAGTTCCTCCTGAAATTCGCCAAAGTATAGTTTACTTTCCCACCTCCTATGAAATGTGGGAAGATTTGATCACTAGGTATTCCCAAAATGACATACCAAAACTCTATCAAATTAGGAAGACCATTGCCCTATGCACACAAGAAACTTTATCTGTTAATGCCTATTTCACTAAGTTTCGTGGCCTATGGGATGAATTACAAAATCTCCTTCCTCTTCCTAATTGTATATGTGATTGTGTCTGTGGTACTTCCAAACTTCGTGAGGAATATGACCATGCATATAAGATTACTCAATTCCTTATGGGTTTGTCTGACTCTTACACTGATGTAAGGGGTCAGATTTTAAGAATGGTCCCCCTCCCTTCCTTATCTAAAACTGTGTCTATGCTCATTCAAGAAGAGGGCCAAAGACAGTGTGGCACCTCTCCAAGTCAACCTAATCTTTCTACAGCCTTGCTTGGCAAAACTGGGAACAACAATTACAATGGTGGAAGCAGATTCAACAGATCTGGAAAGAATGTTCAGTACAATGGCAATGGCAATGCTTCAAGAGGTAAGTTATTTTGTGACTTCTGCCATGGAGACTCCCATACTAAAGAAAAATGTTTCTTCCTCAATGGCTATCCTGAATGGCATCCTCAACATGGCAACAAACCTGATCTTTCTCGGATGCCAAAGAACAAAGGTAAAGGAAAAACCGCAGCTGCTGGAAATTGTGTGCCCTCAAGAGACAACTTCAGTAACCATAGTGGTCAGTTCACTAATGAACAAGTTGCTCAAATCCTTTCTATGATTACTCCTAAGGCAAGCTGTATTGAAACTAATTCCCCCTTGGCAATAATGATGTCCACATGGCAGGTAATCTTTCTACTATATATAAATCTTTCAATCCTTCTTGTTTGGCTAACTATAAGACCTATGACAATGACTGGATTATAGATACTGGTGCTTCCCATCACATAACAAATTCTCTGAACATTCTCCTTAATCCTGTAGCCATTCAATCTTCTATTCAACTTCCCAATGGAAAGTGCTCTAAAATCACTTGCAAAGGAACTGTTAAACTACCCAATGATATCATTTTGCATAATGTCTTTTATGTTCCTGAATTTAAATTCAATCTCTTATCTGGGAGTAAGTTCACTTATGATAATGAATGTAATCTCATTTTCACTTCCAATCTTTGGTATGTTCAGGACCCTGTCAAGAAATTCACCAAGATGATTGGTAAACTTGCTGAAGGCCTATATAAACTAGAACCATGCTACTCTCATGTAAAGATCAATATGAATAATATCAACACTGCTAATTCTTCTTGTAGTATTCCTGACAATGCATCTTTTCAATTTGCTAATAATGAATGCTACACTAGTTCTTCTGTTGTTGATCCTGTTCTCTTATGGCATAAAAGACTTGGGCATTTGCCATAGCAATCTATGAAACACATTGAATCTTTATACTCTTTAAACTTTAAAGATTATAAAGAATTCAACTGTGATATTTGTCACTTATCTAGACAAACTAGACAACCTTTCTACCGTAGTAACTCCCAGAGTTCTTTCCCTTTTGATCTTCTTCATTGTGATGTCTGGGGTCCTTATAGGCACCTCACTCTTGATGGCTGTAATTCTTTTCTCACTATAGTTGATGGCAACACCAGGGCCACTTGGACCATTCTTCTTAAAACCAAAGCCAATGTGTGTCAGGAAATGAAAAACTTTCTTAGCATGATCAACACTCAGTTCAATAAAACTATTAAAGAAATAAAATCTGACAATGGAACTGAGTTCTTTAACTCTTGTATGAATGCTCTTCTTGACAATCTAGGTATTATCCACCAAAATTCTTGTACTGAAACCCCTCAGCAAAATGGCAGAGCTGAGAGAAAACATAGACATCTGTTAAAGCTTGCCAGAGCTCTCAAATTCCAAGCCAACCTTCCTATACAGTTTTAGGGAGATTGCCTTCTTGGCTGCTTGTGTTATGCATCTACTCTGGCTGCCAACAGAGATAAATTCCAACATAGATCTTAAAAATGCATCTTCCTTGGCTATGCTGTGACCAAAAGAGCCTACAAGTGCTACAACCTCAGCACTCACAGAACATTCTTCAGTAGAGATGTTGTTTTCTGTGAAAATGTTTTCCCTTTCAAACTTAATAATCAAACTAAATCTTCCAATCACAGGTTATTTCCCTCTATTGATATTCCTATCACCATTGATAATGATGACCTGAATGTGCCTACCCTTGAAGAAATTCCTTCATCTGAATCTCCCAACACAACTTCTGATCCTACTCATTGTACCTCTGAACCCAACATTAATGTTCCTATAAATCCCAGGCCTGTTTGGAATAAAACTATACCAACAAAATTTAAAGATTTTATTGGTTTACCTGCTCATTTACAATCTCACAATGCCTGCAACATCAAAGGTACTTCTCCCCACCTGTTTCATAAATTCTGCAATTTCAACCAAGTATCCAGTAACTATAAGGCTTACTCTTGTAAAATTGCTTCTGTCTGTGAACCCCAATCCTTTGAGCAGGCTGCCAAGGATCCCTTATGGTGCAAAGCTATGAATGATGAGTTAAAAGCCTTGGAAAACAACAAAACCTGGACTGTAGAATATCTTCCTGAGAAGAAGCATAAAGTTGGATCAAAATGGATCTTAAGAATAAAGTACAATCCAGAAGGAAGTGTTGATAAATATAAAGCAAGGCTTGTTGCAAAAGGCTTCACTCAAGTTGAAGGCAATGACTATTTTGAGACTTTTGCTCCTGTAGCCAAGATGACATCAATCAGAATCCTTCTCTCTATTGCTGCCTCAAACAACTGGCAGATAACTCACAGGGATGTTTCAAATGCTTTTCTTCATAGAGATCTAAATGAAGACATTTATATGGATCTTTCTCCAGGTTACAATCATATTCTTCCTAAGGATAGAGGTAAAGTTGTGTGCAAATTACATAAGTCTCTATATGGACTTAAACAAGCCCCAAGGTAATGGTTTGAGAAGTTTTATTCAACTCTCATCCTATTTGGATCCAGACAATCTCTCAGTGATCACAGTTTATTTACAATGAGTTCAGAAGGAAAATTTATGGCCATATTAGTCTATGTGGATGAGCTTCTTATCACTGGATCTGACAAAGATATGGTTGAAAAAGTGAAAGAATATCTTCCCTCTAAGTTTCCTGTAAAGGATCTTGGCAACATCAGATACTTTCTTGGTCTTGAAATTGCTAGGAATTCTTCAGGAATTTGTCTCCATCAAAGAAAGTATACAATAGATATCATTAAAGACTGTGGGTTATTAGATGCCAAACCAAAATCTACTCCTATTTCTCAGAATCACAACCTTGCTTCTAATCCAATAACTCCCTTAAGTAACCCAGGTCCTTACAGAAGGCTTATTGGAAGACTAATCTATCTTACTATAACCAGACCAGATATATCTTATGGTGTTCATATCCTTAGCCAATTTATGGCTAATCCTGCATCTGAACGCTGGAAAGGTGGGCTAAGACTTGTAAAATATCTTAAAGGAAGCTCTGGTTAAGGTTTATTTTATCCCTCAGTCAACTCTCTTACTCCTTCAGCATTTTGTGATTCTGATTGGGCTTCTTGTCCCATAACCAGAAAATCCATCACTGGATTATGTGTCTATCTTGGTGATACGGCGTCAAAAACTAGAACACCACAAAACTGTTCCAGCTTTTTGAAATCAGTCCTTGGCCGAATATTTGTTTCCAAAACAGTCCCAAGCCCTCTAACAAACTGCCCAATGTTGAATAGAATTTTCCCTTACAAATTAACACAACACTTAACCCTTATTGGTCACCTTTAATGTACTAGAATCTGCCCCAAACAATCTCACATGCACTCTCCCTATTTTGCCCACAAACAACCCAAAAACCCCTCACACAACCCACGCCTAAACTGTCCCAAAATAAACCCCCAAAACTACCTATTATTCTGCTAATAAACAGGCCAAAATTCCCAGCTATTAGTCTGCCCAAACCAGCTCGAATACACTCCAACTTCAGCCACGAACCTGCACAATAATCCCTGTCAAAACATCCCTTAATCTAGCTTTGTAACACCAGTTTCGATCAGCCACAAAGCTGCCCAAAACTGCTCGACTAGGCTGCCCGAAAACGACTCCGAAACAGTCCCGCAACAGCGCACATAACACACACACACACGGCAACAATGAAAAAAGGATAACAGACTCACCGGTCGAACTTCACTCGTTCGACGTAAAGAAATCCGACGGACAAAACAAACTCGGCTTCACTCACCAAGCTTGGACTGTACCGATTTTTAAGAAGAACAACCTTGTCCTTCAAGAAGAGTTTTTTCTTCAAAACTAAAATCTGATCTACTGTCTTATTCCAAGGAATGCCTTTAAAAAGGCTTACAAAAATACTCCTAAGTTTAAAAGGAAAGAAACACTAAAACTTGGACGAGAAGAAACTAAGTACTAATTTAAACATACTACTTCTTAACCAACTAAATAAGAATATGAAACTAATTTCTTACTAGGAAAGTAATGGTAGATTTAATCAGTCCCTAAAACTTAATGACTCCTATTGTTTTAAGAACTCTTTGGCCGCCTCTTTTGGATTCCAAGCTGCTGCCATTCCCTTCTTTGTCGTGCTCCATAACTGACTTGGCCATCCTTGCTAACCCGTCCCTTCAGTCTTTCCCACATAGCCCTGAACCCGACTACATTCCTTGCATAATACGTCCAACACATGCTCCATTAAATTACTAGGTATTACATGCAACTCTCATGTAAGGCCCGTTTGACATGTGCCTTGTTTTTCTTCTGTTACCTTGTTCCTTGCAAACAGCCCAACGTGTGTAATAACTCGTGGCTGCCCTTCTTGTTTCCCCCTCTCCATATAGTTAATAAACCCGAACCTTGTTACCCATGTAAGGTCCACCTTTGCTGCCCACACGTATCAAACCCCCTTCTTCGAAAAGGATTGCCCTCAATCCTTGACCCTCTTCCTCGACGAACCCCTTTATTTGAACAATGTTCCCTTGAGTTTCCATGGACCCGTTTCCCTTCACTAGCTTGCAGCCCATTGCCTTTTTCCAAGTCCATGCCACCTCCAGCCACTCCCTTGCCAAATTTTTCCAACCCTCAAGTGTTACGGACATTACAAATGCCTCAAGGAAATCCCTACGAACCCTGGCCCCTAGTTCATTGATTCCCAAAGCTTGGTTGAATTTTCTCCCCAACTTTTTGTAGACAAAATTCTGAATACTTGCAGCCCCTTTATTTTGGAAGTCTTGCGAATTCCTGATTGCTTTTCCTTGGTCTAGATCCCCTTTCTCTAATCTTTCCATGAGCAAATCGAACCCCAATTCTCTAGCCTTCCCTTTTGCAAACAACTTGGTTTCTCTAGCCACGGTGTTGTTCGGCTTTAATTCTTCACCTTGAACCATATCATTGATAGGCAACTCTCTTGGAGTTAAAGCAACCACTTGGTGTATGTCGACCATTTCGTGCTCACCAATCAGCCCATTGTGCAAACTTCCAACTCCTTTGTGCACAATATTCAGCCCACCGTGCACGCTCCCTTCTCCCTTCGTAGCCTTGATGGAGTCTTCATGTAAAACAACCCCGAACTTTGTTTCTTCAGAAAACAGCCTCAAACTTTATTTCTTCCTTCAAAACAGTTCCAATCTCATTGGCTAAATTTGAAGCAGCCCCATATTTCAATTCTTCCTTCAGAATAGCTCAAAGTCTTCTTTTTTCTTCCTTTATACATCTTTCGTCGGCTTGCCTTTCTTCTTCTATCCTCTCCTTGGCTAACTTTTCTTGTTCAAGCTTCACCTTTTTTAATTTCAATTCCTCCCTCGTGATTAACTCACACAGCTCTTCATCCGTCAATGCATCGATGTATGGACACTCGGTAACGTAGGAACAAGGTTTTTGACAATAGCAATAACCCTGAGGTCTTTCTTCTCGCTCGATGTCGTAAGAACTTGAATTGTGGCCATGAAATACTCTTGAAGCTTCTGCCTTCTTCACCTTTTTTTGTGTGGCAATCGCGTCTCACAAGCTTGGAAAAATTGCTTAGTCAATCGTTGTACCTCACCTTGCAAGCTTCACATTTCTTGATCGAACCATGCTGCGTTCTCTTCCATGATCGTCCACGAAGTTGGAATCCGTGGATGCCTTCGCTCTGATACCACTTGATACGGCGTCAAAAACTAGAACACTACAAAACTGTTCTAGCTTTTTGAAATCAGTCCTTGGTCGAATATTTGCTTCCAAAACAGTCCCAAGCCCTCTAACAAACTGCCCAATGTTGAATAAAATTTTCCCTTACAAATTAACCCAACACTTAACCCTTATTGGTCACCTTTAATGTACTAGAATCTGCCCCAAACAATCTCACATGCACTCTCCCTATTTTTCCCACAAACAGCCCAAAACCCCTCACACAACCCATGCCTAAACTGTCCCAAAATAAACCCCCAAAACTCCCTATTATTCTGCTAATAAACAGGCCAAAATTCCCAGCTTTTAGTCTGCACAAACCCGCTCAAATACACTCCAACTTCAGCCACGAACCTGCACAATAATCCCTGTCAAAATAGCCCTTAATCTAGCTTTGTAACACCAGTTTCGATCAGCCACAAAGCTGCCCAAAACTGCTCGACTAGGCTGCCCGAAAACGACTCCGAAACAACCCCGCAACAGCTCACATAAACACACACACACGACAACAATGAAAAAATGATAACAGACTCACCGGTCGAACTTCACTCGTTCGACGTAAAGAAATCCGACGGACAAAACAAACTTTGCTTCACTCACCAAGCTTGGACTGTACCGATTTTTAAGAAAAACAACCTTGTCCTTCAAGAAGAGTTTTTTCTTCAAAACTAAAATCTGATCTGCCGTCTTATTCCAAGGAATACCTTTAAAAAGGTTTACTAAAATACTCCTAAGTTTAAAAGGAAAGAAACTCTAAAACTTGGAAGAGAAGAAACTAAATCCTAATTTAAACATACTACTTCTTAACCAACTAAATAAGAATAGGAAACTAATTTCTGACTAGGAAAGTAATGGTAGATTTAATCAGTCCCTAAAACTTAATGACTCCTATTGTTTTAAGAACTCTTTGGCCGCCTCTTTTGGATTCCAAGCTGCTGCCATTCCCTTCTTTGTCGTGCTCCATAACTGGCTTGGCCCTCCTTGCTAACCCGTCCCTTCAGCCTTTCCCACATAGCCCTGAACCCGACTACATTCCTTGCATAATACGTCCAGCCCATGCTCCATTCAATTACTCGGTATTACATGCAACTCTCATGTAAGGCCCGTTTGACTTGTGCCTTGTTTTTCTTCTGTTACCTTGTTCCTTGCAAACATCCCAACGTGTTTAATAACTCGTGGTTGCCCTTCTTGTTTCCCCCTCTCCATATAGTTAATAAACCCGAACCTTGATACCCATGTACGGTCCACCTTTGCTGCCCCACACGTATCAAACCCCTTTCTTCGAAAAGGATTGCCCTCAATCCTTGACCCTCTTCCTCGACGAACCCCTTTATTTGAACAATGTTCCCTTGAGTTTCCATGGACCTGTTTCCCTTCACTAGCTTGCAGCCCATTGCCTTTTTCCAAGTCTATGCCACCTCCAGCCACTCCCTTGCCAAATTTTTGCGACCCTCAAGTGTTACGGACTTTACAAATGCCTCAAGGAAATCCCTACGAACCCTGGCCCCTAGTTCATTGATTCCCAAAGCTTGGTTGAATTTTCTCCCCAACTTTTTGTAGACAAAATTCTGAATACTTGCAGCCCCTTTATTTTGGAAGTCTTGCGAATTCCTGATTGCTTTTCCTTGGTCTAGATCCCCTTTCTCTAATCTTTCCATGAGCAAATCGAACACCAATTCTCTAGCCTTCCCTTTTGCAAACAACTTGGTTTCTCTATCCACGGTGTTGTTCGGCTTTAATTCTTCACCTTGAACCATATCATTGATAGGCAGCTCTCTTGGAGTTAAAACAACCTCTTAGTGTATGTCGACCATTCAGTGCGCACCAATCAGCCCATTGTGCAAACTTCCAACTCCTTTGTGCACAATATTCAGCCCACCGTGCACGCTCCCTTCTCCCTTCGTAGCCTTGATGAAGTCTTCATGTAAAACAACCCCGAACTTTGTTTCTTCGAAAACAGCCTCAAACTTTATTTCTTCCTTCAAAACAGTTCCAATCTCATTGGCTAAATTTGAAGCAGCCCCATATTTCAATTCTTCCTTCAGAACAGCTCCAAGTCTTCTTTTTTCTTCCTTTATACATCTTTCGTTGGCACGTCTTTCGTCGGCTCGCCTTTCGTCTTCTATCCTCTCCTTGGCTAACTTTTCTTGTTCAAGCTTCTCCTTTTTTAATTTCAATTCCTCGCTTGTGATTAACTCACACAACTCTTCATCCGTCAATGCATCGATGTATGGACACTCGGTAAGGTAGGAACAAGGTTTTTGACAATAGCAATAACCCTGAGGTCTTTCTTCTCGCTCGATGTCGTAAGAACTTGAATTGTGGCCATGAAATACTCTTGAAGCTTCTGCCTTCTTCACCTTTTTTTTTGTGTGGCAGCCGCGTCTCACAAGTTTGGAGAAATTGCTTAGCCAATCGTTGTACCTCACGTCGCAAGCTTCGCATTTCTTGATCGAACCATGCCGCGTTTTCTTCCATGATCGTCCACGAAGTTGTAATCCGTGGATGCCTTCGTTCTGATACCACTTGATACGGCGTCAAAAACTAGAACCCCACAAAATTGTTATAGCTCTTTGAAATCAGTCCTTGGCCGAATATTTGCTTCCAAAAAAGTCCCAAGCCCTCTAACAAACTGCCCAATGTTGAATAGAATTTTCCCTTACAAATTAACCCAACACTTAACCCTTATTGGTCACCTTTAATGTACTAGAATCTGCCCCAAACAATCTCACATGCACTCTCCCTATTCGCGCCCCAAAACCCCTCACACAACCCACGCCTAAACTATCCCAAAATAAACCCCTAAAACTCCCTATTATTCTGCTAATAAACATGCCAAAATTCCCAGCTTTTAGTCTGCCCAAACCCGCTCAAATACACTCCAACTTCAGCCACGAACCTGCACAATAATCCATGTCAAAACAGCCCTTAATCTAGCTTTGTAACACTAGTTTCGATCAGACACAAAGTTGCCCAAAACTGCTCGACTAGGCTGCCCGAAAACGACTCCGAAACAGCCCTGCAACAGCCCACATAACACACACACACGGCAACAATGAAAAAAGGATAACAGACTCACCGGTCGAACTTCACTCGTTCGACGTAAAGAAATCCGACAAACAAAACAAACTCGGTTTCACTCACCAAGCTTGGACTGTACCGATTTTTAAGAAGAACAACCTTGTCCTTCAAGAAGAGTTTTTTCTTCAAAACTAAAATCTGATCTACCTTCTTATTCCAAGGAATGCCTTTAAAAAGGCTTACAAAAATACTCCTAAGTTTAAAAGGAAAGAAACTCTAATACTTGGAAGAGAAGAAACTAAATACTAATTTAAACATACTACTTCCTAACCAACTAAATAAGAATAGGAAACTAATTTCTTACTAGGAAAGTAATGGTAGATTTAATCAGTCCCTAAAACTTAATGACTCCTATTGTTTTAAGAACTCTTTGGCCGCCTCTTTTGGAATCCAAGCTGCTGCCATTCCCTTCTTTGTCGTGCTCCATAACTGGCTTGGCCTTCCTTGCTAACCCGTCCCTTCAGCCTTTCCCACATAGCCCTGAACCCGACTACATTCCTTGCATAATACGTCCAAACATGCTCCATTCAATTACTCGGTATTACATGCAACTCTCATGTAAGGCCCGTTTGACTTGTGCCTTGTTTTTCTTCTATTACCTTGTTCCTTGCAAACAGCCCAACGTGTGTAATAACTCGTGGCTGCCCTTCTTGTTTCCCCCTCTCCATATAGTTAATAAACCCGAACCTTGTTACCCATGTAAGGTCCACCTTTGCTGCCCCACACGTATCAAACCCCCCTTCTTCAAAAAGGATTACCCTCAATCCTTGACCCTCTTCCTCGACGAACCCCTTTATTTGAACAATGTTCCCTTGAGTTTCCATGGAGCCGTTTCCCTTCACTAGCTTGCAGCCCATTGCCTTTTTCCAAGTCCATGCAACCTCCAACCACTCCCTTGCCAAATTTAACGACACTCAAGTGTTACAGACTTTACAAATGCCTCAAGGAAATCCCTACGAACCTTGGCCCCTAGTTCATTGATTCCTCAAGCTTGGTCGAATTTTCTCCCCAACTTTTTGTAGACAAAATTCTTAATACTTGCAGCCCTTTTATTTTGGAAGTCTTGCGAATTCCTGATTGTTTTTCCTTGGTCTAGATCCCCTTTCTCTAATCTTTCCATGAGCAAATCGAACCCCAATTCTCTAGCCTTCCCTTTTGCAAACAACTTGGTTTCTCTAGCCACGGTGTTGTTCGGCTTTAATTCTTCACCTTGAACCATATCATTGATAGGAAGCTCTCTTGGAGTTAAAACAGCCTCTTGGTGTATGTCGACCATTCTGTGCGCACCAATCAGCCCATTGTACAAACTTCCAACTCCTTTGTGCACAATATTCAGCCCACCGTGCACGCTCCCTTCTCCCTTCGTAGCCTTGATAGAGTCTTCATGTAAAACAGCTCCGGACTTGGTTTCTTCGAAAATAGCCTCAAACTTTATTTCTTCCTTCAAAACAATTCCAATCTCTTTGGCTAAATTTGAAGCAGCCCCATATTTCAATTCTTCCTTCAGAACAGCTCCAAGTCTTCTTTTTTCTTCCTTTATACATCTTTCTTTGGCACGTCTTTCATCGGCTCGCCTTTCTTCTTCTATCCTCTCCTTGGCTAACTTTTCTTGTTCAAGCTTCTCCTTTTTTAATTTCAATTCCTCCCTTGTGATTAACTCACACAGCTCTTCATCCGCCAATGCCTCGATGTATGGACACTTGGTAATGTAGGAACAAGGTTTTTGACAATAGCAATAACCCTGAGGTCTTTCTTCTCGCTCGATGTCGTAAGAACTTGAATTGTGGCCATGAAATACTCTTGAAGCTTCTGTCTTCTTCACCTTTTTTTTGTGTGGCAGCCGCGTCTCACAAGCTTGGAGAAATTGCTTAGTCAATCGTTGTACCTCACGTCGCAAGCTTCGCATTTCTTGATCGAACCATGTCGTGTTGTCTTCCATAATCGTCCACGAAGTTGGAATCCATGGATGCCTTCGCTCTGATACCACTTGATACGGTGTCAAAAACTAGAACACCACAAAACTGTTCCAGCTCTTTGAAATCAGTCCTTGGCCGAATATTTGCTTCCAAAAAAGTCCTAAGCCCTCTAACAAACTGCCCAATGTTGAATAGAATTTTCCCTTACAAATTAACCCAACACTTAACCCTTATTGGTCACCTTTAATGTACTAGAATCTGCCCCAAACAATCTCACATGCACTCTCCCTATTCTGCCCACAAACAGCCCAAAAACCCCTCACACAACCCATGCCTAAACTGTCCCAAAATAAACCCCCAAAACTCCCCATTATTCTGCTAAGAAACAGGCCAAAATTCCTAGCTTTTAGTCTGCCCAAACCCGCTCAAATACACTCCAACTTCAGCCACGAACCTGCACAATAATCCCTGTCAAAACAACCCTTAATCTAGCTTTGTAACACCAGTTTCGATCAGCCACAAAGCTGCCCAAAGCGCTCGACTAGGCTGCCCGGCGACTCGAAACGACCCAGCGGCCACATAACACACACACACGACAACAATGAAAAAAGGATAACGGACTCACCGGTCGAACTTCACTCGTTCGACATAAAGAAATCCGACGGACAAAACAAACTCGGCTTCACTCACCAAGCTTGGACTGTACCGATTTTTAAGAAGAACAACCTTGTCCTTCAAGAAGAGTTTTTTCTTCAAAACTAAAATCTGATCTGCCGTCTTATTCCAAGGAATGCCTTTAAAAAGGCTTACAAAAATACTCCTAAGTTTAAAAGGAAAGAAACTCTAAAACTTGGAAGAGAAGAAACTAAGTACTAATTTAAACATACTACTTCCTAACCAACTAAAAAAGAATAGGAAACTAATTTCTTACTAGGAAAGTAATGGTAGATTTAATCAGTCCCTAAAACTTAATGACTACTATTGTTTTAAGAACTCTTTGGCCGCCTCTTTTGGATTCCAAGCTGCTGCCATTCCCTTCTTTGTCGTGTTCCATAACTGACTTAGCCCTCCTTGCTAACCCGTCCCTTCAGCCTTTCCCACATAGCCCTGAACCCGACTACATTCCTTGCATAATACGTCCAGCCCTTGCTCCATTCAATTACTAGGTATTACATGCAACTCTCATGTAAGGCCCGTTTGACTTGTGCCTTGTTTTTCTTCTATTATCTTGTTCCTTGCAAATAGCCCAACGTGTGTAATAACTCGTGGCTGCCCTTCTTGTTTCCCCCTCTCCATATAGTTAATAAACCCGAACTTTGTTACCCATGTAAGGTCCACCTTTGCTGCCCACACGTATCAAACCCCCTTATTCGAAAAGGATTGCCCTCAATCCTTGACCCTCTTCCTCGACGAACCCCTTTATTTGAACAATGTTCCCTTGAGTTTCCATGGACCCGTTTCCCTTCACTAGCTTGCAGCCCATTGCCTTTTTCCAAGTCCATGCCACCTCCAGCCACTCCTTTGCCAAATTTTTGCGACCCTCAAGTGTTACGGACTTTACAAATGCCTCAAGGAAATCCCTACGAACCCTGGCCCCTAGTTCATTGATTCCCAAAGCTTGGTTGAATTTTCTCCCTAACTTTTTGTAGACAAAATTCTAAATACTTGCAGCCCCTTTATTTTGGAAGTCTTGCGAATTCCTGATTGTTTTTCCTTGGTCTAGATCCCCTTTCTCTAATCTTTCCATGAGCAAATCGAACCCCAATTCTCTAGCCTTCCCTTTTGCAAACAACTTGGTTTCTCTAGCCACGGTGTTGTTCGGCTTTAATTCTTCACCTTGAACCATATCATTGATAGGCAGCTCTCTTGGATTTAAAACAACCTCTTAGTATATGTCGACCATTCCGTGCGCACCAATCAGCCCATTGTGCAAACTTCCAACTCTTTTGTGCACAATATTCAGCCCACCGTGCATGCTCCCTTCTCCCTTCGTAGCCTTGATGGAGTCTTCATGTAAAACAGCCCCGAACTTTGTTTCTTCGAAAAAAGCCTCAAACTTTATTTCTTCCTTCAAAACAGTTCCAATCTCATTGGCTAAATTTGAAGCAGCCCAATATTTCAATTCTTCTTTCAGAACAGCTCCAAGTCTTCTTTTTTACTTCCTTTATACATCTTTCGTTGGCACGTCTTTCGTCGGCTCGCCTTTCTTCTTCTATCCTCTCCTTGGCTAACTTTTCTTGTTCAAGCTTCTCCTTTTTTAATTTCAATTCCTCCCTTGTGATTAACTCACACAGCTCTTCATCCGTCAATGCCTCGATGTATGGACACTCGGTAAGGTAGGAACAAGGTTTTTGACAATAGCAATAACCCTGAGGTCTTTCTTCTCGCTCGATGTCGTAAGAACTTGAATTATGGCCATGAAATACTCTTGAAGCTTCTGCCTTCTTCACCTTTTTTTGTGTGGCAGCCGCGTCTCACAAGCTTGGAGAAATTGCTTAGTCAATCGTTGTACCTCACGTCGCAATCTTCGCATTTCTTGATCGAACCATGCCGTGTTGTCTTCCATGATCGTCCACGAAGTTGGAATCCGTGGATGCCTTCGCTCTAATACCACTTGATACGGCGTCAAAAACTAGAACACCACAAAACTGTTCCAGCTTTTTGAAATCAGTCCTTGGCCGAATATTTGCTTCCTAAACAGTCCCAAGCCCTCTAACAAACTGCCCAATGTTGAATAGAATTTTCCCTTACAAATTAACCCAACACTTAACCCTTATTGGTCACCTTTAATGTACTAGAATCTGCCCCCAAACAATCTCACATGCAATCTCCCTATTCTGCCCACAAACAGCCCAAAAACCCCTCACACAACCCACGCCTAAACTGTCCCAAAATAAACCCCCAAAACTCCCTATTATTCTGCTAATAAACAGGCCAAAATTCCTAGCTTTTAGTCTGCCCAAACCCGATCAAATACACTCCAACTTCAGCCACGAACCTACACAATAATCCATGTCAAAACAGCCCTTAATCTAGCTTTGTAACACCAGTTTCGATCAGCCACAAAGCTGCCCAAAACTGCTCGACTAGGCTGCCCGAAAACGACTCCGAAACAGCCCCGCAACAGCCCACGTAACACACACACATGGCAACAATGAAAAAAGGAAAACAGACTCATCGTTCGAACTTCACTCGTTCGACGTAAAGAAATCCGACGGACAAAACAAACTCGGCTTCACTCACCAAGCTTGGACTGTACCGATTTTTAAGAAGAACAACCTTGTCCTTCAAGAAGAGTTTTTTCTTCAAAACTAAAATCTGATCTGCCGTCTTATTCCAAGGAATGCCTTTAAAAAGGCTTAGAAAAATACTCCTAAGTTTAAAAGAAAAGAAATTCTAAAACTTGGAAGAAAAGAAACTAAATCCTAATTTAAACATACTACTTCCTAACCAACTAAATAAGAATATGAAACTAATTTCTTACTAGGAAAGTAATGGTAGATTTAATCAGTCCCTAAAACTTAATGACTCCTATTGTTTTAAGAACTCTTTGGCCGCCTCTTTTGGATTCCAAGCTGCTGCCATTCCCTTCTTTGTCATGCTCCATAACTGACTTGGCCCTCCTTGCTAACCCGTCCCTTCAGCCTTTCCCACATAGCCCTGAACCCGACTACATTCCTTACATAATACGTCCAGCCCATGCTCCATTCAATTACTCGGTATTACATGCAACTCTCATGTAAGGCCCGTTTGACTTGTGCCTTGTTTTTCTTCTGTTACCTTGTTCCTTGCAAACAGCCCAACGTGTGTAATAACTCGTGGCTGCCCTTCTTGTTTCCCCCTCTCCATATAGTTAATAAGCCCGAACCTTGTTATCCATGTAAGGTCCACCTTTGCTGCCCCACACGTATCAAACCCCCCTTCTTCGAAAAGGATTGCCCTCAATCTTTGACCCTCTTCCTCGACGAACCCCTTTATTTGAACAATGTTCCCTTGAGTTTCCATGAACCCGTTTCCCTTCACTAACTTGCAGCCCATTGCATTTTTCCAATCCATGCCACCTCCAGCCACTCCCTTGCCAAATTTTTGCGACCCTCAAGTGTTACGGACTTTACAAATGCCACAAGGAAATCCCTACGAACTTTGGCCCCTAGTTCATTGATTCCCAAAGCTTGGTTGAATTTTCTCCCCAACTTTTTGTAGACAAAATTCTGAATACTTGCAGCCCCTTTATTTTGGTAGTCTTGCGAATTCCTGATTGCTTTTCCTTGGTCTAGATCCCCTTTCTCTAATCTTTCCATGAGCAAATCGAACCCCAATTCTCTAGCCTTCCCTTTTGCAAACAACTTGGTTTCTCTAGCCACGGTGTTGTTCGGCTTTAATTCTTCACCTTGAACCATATCATTGATAGGCAGCTCTCTTGGAGTTAAAACAGCCTCTTGGTGTATGTCGACCATTCCGTGCGCACCAATCAGCCCATTGTGCAAACTTCCAACTCCTTTGTGCACAATATTCAGCCCACCGTGCGCGCTCCCTTCTCCCTTCGTAGCCTTGATAGAGTCTTCATGTAAAACAGCCCCGGACTTTGTTTCTTCGAAAAAAGCCTCAAACTTTATTTCTTCTTTCAAAACAGTTCCAATCTCTTTGGCTAAATTTGAAGCAGCCCCATATTTCAATTCTTCCTTCAGAACAGCTCCAAGTCTTCTTTTTTCTTCCCTTATACATCTTTCGTTGGTACGTCTTTCGTCGGCTCGCCTTTCTTCTTTTATCCTCTCCTTGGCTAACTTTTCTTGTTCAAGCTTCTCCTTTTTTAATTTCAATTCCTCCCTTGTGATTAACTCACACAGCTCTTCATCCGTCAATGCCTTGATGTATCGACACTCGGTAAGGTAGGAACAAGGTTTTTGACAATAGCAATAATCCTGAGGTTTTTCTTCTCGCTCAATGTCGTGAGAACTTGAATTGTGGCCATGAAATACTCTTGAAGCTTCTGCCTTCTCCACATTTTTTTTGTGTGGCAGCCGCGTCTCACAAGCTTGGAGAAATTGCTTAGTCAATCGTTGTACCTCACGTCGCAAGCTTCGCATTTCTTGATCGAACCATGCCGCGTTGTCTTCCATGATCGTCCACGAAGTTGGAATCCGTGGATGCCTTCGCTCTGATACCACTTGATACGGCGTCAAAAACTAGAACACAACAAAACTGTTCCAACTCTTTGAAATCAGTCCTGGGCCGAATATTTGCTTCCAAAAAAGTCCCAAGCCCTCTAACAAACTGCCCAATGTTGAATTGAATTTTCCCTTACAAATTAACCCAACACTTAACCCTTATTGGTCACCTTTAATGTACTAGAATCTGCCCCAAACAATCTCACATGCATTCTCCCTATTCTGCCCACAAACAGCCCAAAAACCCCTCACACAACCCACGCCTAAACTGTCCCAAAATAAACCCCCAAAACTCCCTATTATTCTGCTAATAAACATGCCAAAATTCCCAGCTTTTAGTCCGCCCAAACCCGCTCAAATACACTCCAACTTCAGCCACGAACCTGCACAATAATCCCTGTCAAAACAGCCCTTAATCTAGCTTTGTAACACCAGTTTCGATCAGCCACAAAGCTGCCCAAAACTGCTCGACTAGGCTGCCCGAAAACGACTCCGAAAGAGCCCCGCAACAACCCACATAACACACACACACGGCAACAATGAAAAAAAGGATAACAGACTCACCGGTCGAACTTCACTCGTTCGACGTAAAGAAATCCGACAAACAAAACAAACTCGGCTTCACTCACCAAGCTTGGACTGTACCGATTTTTAAGAAGAACAACCTTGTCCTTCAAGAAGAGTTTTTTTTTCAAAACTAAAATCTGATCTGCCGTCTTATTCCAAGGAATGCCTTTAAAAAGGCTTACAAAAATACTCATAAGTTTAAAAGGAAAGAAACTCTAAAACTTGGAAGAGAAGAAACTAAGTACTAATTTAAACATACTACTTCCTAACCAACTAAAAAAGAATAGGAAACTAATTTCTTACTAGGAAAGTAATGGTAGATTTAATCAGTCCCTAAAACTTAATGACTCCTATTGTTTTAAGAACTCTTTGGCCGCCTCTTTTGGATTCCAAGCTGCTGCCATTCCCTTCTTTGTCGTGCTCCATAACTGACTTGGCCCTCCTTGCTAACCCGTCCCTTCAGCCTTTCCCACATAGCCCTGAACCCGACTACATTCCTTGCATAATACGTCCAACCCATGCTCTATTCAATTACTCGGTATTGCATGCAACTCTCATTTAAGGCCCATTTGACTTGTGCCTTGTTTTTCTTCTGTTACCTTGTTCCTTGCAAACAGCCCAACGTACGTATCAAACCCCCCTTCTTCGAAAAGGATTGCCCTCAATCCTTGACCCTCTTCCTCGACGAACCCTTTTATTTGAACAATGTTCCCTTGAGTTTCCATGGACCCGTTTCCCTTCACTAGCTTGCAGCCCATTGCCTTTTTCCAAGTCCATGCCACCTCCAACCACTCCCTTGCCAAATTTAACGACACTCAAGTGTTACAGACTTTACAAATGCCTCAAGGAAATCCCTACGAACCTTGGCCCCTAGTTAATTGATTCCTCAAGCTTGGTTGAATTTTCTCCCCAACTTTTTGTAGACAAAATTCTTAATACTTGCAGCCCCTTTATTTTGGAAGTCTTGCGAATTCCTGATTGCTTTTCCTTGGTCTAGATCCCCTTTCTCTAATCTTTCCATAAGCAAATCGAACCCCAATTCTCTAGCCTTCCCTTTTGCAAACAACTTGGTTTCTCTAGCCATTGTGTTGTTCGGCTTTAATTTTTCACCTTGAACCATATCATTGATAGGCAGCTCTCTTGGAGTTAAAGCAACCACTTGGTGTATGTCGACCATTTCGTGCTCACCAATCAGCCCATTGTGCAAACTTCCAACTCCTTTGTGCACAATATTCAGCCCACCGTGCACGCTCCCTTCTCCCTTCGTAACCTTGATGGAGTCTTCATGTAAAATAGCCCCGAACTTTGTTTCTTCAAAAACATCCTCAAACTTTATTTCTTCCTTCAAAACAGTTCCAATCTCATTGGCTAAATTTGAAGCAGCCCCATATTTCAATTCTTCCTTCAGAACAGCTCCAAGTCTTCTTCTTTCTTCCTTTATACATCTTTCGTTGGCACGTCTTTTGTCGGCTCGCCTTTCTTCTTCTATCCTCTCATTGGCTAACTTTTCTTGTTCAAGCTTCTCCTTTTTTAATTTCAATTCCTCCCTTGTGATTAACTCACACAGCTCTTCATCCGTCAATGCCTCGATGTATGGACACTCGGTAAGGTAGGAACAAGGTTTTTGACAATAGCAATAACCCTGAGGCCTTTCTTCTCGCTCGATGTCGTAAGAACTTGAATTGTGGCCATGAAATACTCTTGAAGCTTCTGCCTTCTTCACCTTTTTTTTGTGTGGCAGCCACGTCTCACAAGCTTGGAGAAATTGCTTAGTCAATCGTTGTACCTCACGTCGTAAGCTTCACATTTCTTGATCGAACCATGCCGTGTTGTCTTCCATGATCGTCCACGAAGTTGGAATCCGTGAATGCCTTCGCTCTGATACCACTTGATACGTCGTCAAAAGCTAGAACACCACAAAACTGTTCCAGCTTTTTGAAATAAGTCCTTGGCCGAATATTTGTTTCCAAAACAGTCCCAAACCCTCTAACAAACTGCCCAATGTTGAATAGAATTTTCCCTTACAAATTAACCCAACACTTAACCCTTATTGGTCACCTTTAATGTACTAGAATCTGCCCCAAACAATCTCACATGCACTCTCCCTATTCTGCCCACAAACAGCCCAAAAACCCCTCACACAACCCACGCCTAAACTGTCCAAAATAAACCCCTAAAACTCCCTATTATTCTGCTAATAAACATGCCAAAATTCCCAGCTTTTAGTCTGCCCAACCCGCTCAAATACACTCCATCTTCAGCCACGAACCTGCACAATAATCCCTGTCAAAACAGCCCTTAATCTAGCTTTGTAACACCAGTTTCGATCAGCCACAAAGCTGCCCAAAACTGCTCGACTAGGCTGCCAGAAAACGACTCCGAAACAGCCCCGCAACAGCCCACAAAACACACACACACGGCAACAATGAAAAAAGGATAACGGATTCACCGGTCGAACTTCACTCGTTCGACCTAAAGAAATCCGACGGACAAAACAAACTCGGCTTCACTCACCAAGCTTGGACTGTACCGATTTTTAAGAAGAACAACCTTGTCCTTCAAGAAGAGTTTTTTCTTCAAAACTAAAATCTGATCTGCCGTCTTATTCCAAGGAATGCCTTTAAAAAGGCTTACAAAAATACTCCTAAGTTTAAAAGGAAAGAAACTATAAAACTTGGAAGAAAAGAAACTAAATCCTAATTTAAACATACTACTTCCTAACCAACTAAAAAAGAATATGAAACTAATTTCTTACTAGGAAAGTAATGGTAGATTTAATCAGTCCCTAAAACTTAATGACTCCTATTGTTTTAAGAACTCTTTGGCCGCCTCTTTTGGATTCCAAGCTGCTGCCATTCCCTTCTTTGTCGTGCTCCATAACTGACTTAGCCCTCCTTGCTAACCCGTCCCTTAAGCCTCTCCCACATAGCCCTGAACCCGACTACATTCCTTGCATAATACGTCCAGCCCATGCTCTATTCAATTACTCGAGTTATGTGTAGTCTATACACTGACCAACTGATCATGCAGTATCTTGGGTCATCAGACCTACCACAGCTGACTTAAAAATCCATGATTGATGTTGGTACTTAGTAATAGAGTGTGACCACCTTATCAATTGCACACAATTCTCACACCTACCCGATGTACGATAAGAATATTATAATCTCTCATACTTAAATCCTTAACGTCTTCGTATAGGCCGAATCGTACCCCAGACGATACAGAATTCAAGAGGTGACTCGTACGGGGATCAAGAGGTGGCTCTCACCTCCCGCGGTGTAGCACTTTGACTCGCATAGCACTTTATTCCCACATTTTCATCGGGACCCACTATAATACCATTTGTAACCCCCTGAGTCCGAAAGTCTGGTCCGGTACGTGTAGGCCACACACTGGCTTGCTAAACACGCAACACCTTGGGTCATTAAGCCCACAAGCCGACCTAAAAGTCCATGAATGATGTTTGTGTTTTTTTTTTTTTTTTTATCAAAGATGATCAATGGTGGTTCCCCACTTACCCTCATTGTGACTCGAACCCACAACCTATTTGGTGCAGGTGAAACGTCTTACCACTAAACTGCATTTCGTTGTCACGATGTTTGTGCTTAGTAGTAGTGTATGGCCAACTTATAAAACACATTCAAGTCCCACAATTCAATTGCACACAATTCTCACACCTACCCGACGTGTGATTGGATATATTATAATATCCCTAATCCAACATCGGGTACGTGTGAGAATTGTGTGCAATTGATAAGATAGTCATACTCTACTACTAGGCACCAACATCATCCATGAATTTTAGGGTCGACTTGTGGTGTCGCTGATGACCCAAGGTGATACGAGCTCAGTGGGCTAGTGTATGGACTACACGTAGCGGATCAGACTTTCGAACTCGGGGCGTTACAAATGGTATCAGAGCGTGTCCCGGTCGAAAATGTGAGAACAAACTGTTGAGCGGGATAAAGTGCTACACCGCGGGAGGTGGGAGCCACCTCTTGATATCCGTATGAGCGACCTTTTGAATCTTACATCGCCCGAGGTACGGTTCGATCTTGACGAGAATGTCAAGGATTTAACGACAGGAGATTGTAATACCGCTAATCCCACATCGGATAGATGTGAGATTTGAATGTGCTTTATAATTTGGATATACAACACTACTAAACACTAACATCATTTATTGACTTTTGGATCGGCTTGTGGTGAGTTTAATGACCCAAGCTGCTGCGTGAACCAATATGTGAGTTACACGTAATAGACCATGCTTTCGGGCTAATAACGTTTTAGTGGAGCTTGGTTCGGACTCCGGACCGAGTGGATTCAACTAATTTAACTGAAGTCACTCATGTGTAGTGTAGCCAACAACCCAACTCAGAGCCAAACACTCAGTTGGCAAACTTGAAAACAACGGCCTTAGATGCAACCAAGCAACTGGATGCAATTGTGATTTCTTGTTTTTACTGTTGTTATTTTTAATACCAGTGTTATTAACATCAAAGGAAAATTATGCAGTAATTATAATACACATGTGACATGTTTACATATTGGCGAAAATTATTTTAAAAAACCCCCAAGCGCACATCAAGAGACCCCTCTCCACCTAAACTAATAAACTATATATATAGGGTTCGACCCGTGTTTATCATAAGTCTCATGTTTAAGTCATGAGGATCATTTGCGTAGATTTTGGGTTTGAGCAATGAGAATCTTCTGCGTAGGTCTCATATTCGAGTCATGAAAATCACTACATTAAAACTTACTTGGGGGAAAGTTTATCACTCTTGTGATGTTATATAGCTCAAGGGCTTGTCAAGAAAACTATTTTAAACCACAATAGGCTTGGCCATATATTCTTTCCGTTTCGGACAAAGAATCTTTATTTAAAAATCAATTTTTTTTAATAAAATAATATTTTTAGTAATCATTAGTAATAAAATGACATGTTTATGTCTTAATTTTTAAAAATAGACTCTTTAAATAAAACATATAAAAATGAAATAGTAGACTTTTTATTCGAAACAAAAAGAGTATTACGTAGATGCGAAATAGGTAGGTTAATTACATCATGATTGGAGAAGATATATTATGGTCTTAAATACCATGCGGTCATGTTGTTTCGAGACCATTAAATATTTTCTCATATGATTGGGTTTATATTTATATGAGAATTGCTTTGTTTGTTTGTATCTAAACATATATTAACGAAGTCTATTTATGTTTTGCAATTAAAATATCAATAATGATAAAGATTTAACCATTTGAGTTTTTAAAAATATTCCAATCTAATTTGTCAATTATAGATTTCTATTATTTATTTTAACGGATTATATTAGCTAGAACATACCAGCTAATAAAATGAAGAATTGTGTTGGTAAAAGATCGAACTACAAAAGTATTCCTCAAGTCTATATTTTTATACAATATTTGCTTGGTAAATTTGAAAGATCGAACTACACCTATATATATATTTTGTTAAAAATTGTCTTGTTTATCCAAGTAAAACAAATAAAAAGAAGATGAGAGAGCTTACCATGGAGATACTTTGGAAATCCAAAATCAAACCTAGTGATTCACGGACCACATGGAAAGCTATGAAAAAAATTAAGAGGTCTTTTCTCCGCGCAAGATTTTAGAAATTTGTTTTTTTTATATCAAATAACCATACAAAACCAAAATGTAATATCTAAAAACCAACCTCAAAATCTCTTTACAAAACATAGCACAAGTGTGTGTGTATATATATATATATATATATATATATACATACACAAGTAATACTAGGGAGACTCAATGTAACGCCACAAACTCGGTACTAATATTGCGGCCCTACAATATGACAAAGTCACCATCAATCAACTTGTTAGAGAGTTTCTTTTTAAAAAAATCACTTTTATTCTTTTATCCTTACTTTTTCTTCTTACCTTAATTTTGGGCAACATATTCATGCACTTTAAAAGAAATCACATATTATTTCAATATTAATAATCAAGTCAATTGTTTTCTCTTAATTCGTGTATCGAGTCAAATATAACGATAATTTTAAGACATAAGGAGTATTAAATAAACATTAATATCTATAGCCGTGATTAAAACACAACCACCAATTATCCGAATAAAATCCAAGACAAAACTAAATCTAATCTATTAAACTTTCGAAGTACAAATAAACTTTCGAAGTACAAATAAATTATTAAATGTCCAAAATTTCTTGATAGTTTTCATTCGTTTACTCGAAATATAACTCATCTAACCAAGCTAAATGTCACATAAAAGAGAAATAATAAAAATGAGTGAGCGAATAATACTCAACAAGTTCATATATAACCTTAACCAACACATCAAATGCTCGACCCAACGAATTTGCAACCTTAACCCCTTCCACTTACACCTCAAATAAATCAAAATTTCAAAACCCAGATGCCCATTTCTATCAAAAAGTTGCGAGATCTCACAAGCTAGAAATTGATGTTATAGTCTTGAAAAATTCAACTGAATCCTTTGTTGCTTCGGTGACATTTATATATTTAAGGATTACTATTTTGTTGCCAGTATTTAACGAGCCACCGTCCAACTCTTCTCCTTCTGGTATGTTAACAATACAATTAGTCTATAGTTGCGGGTTCCATGAAAGTATTTAAGGTCTGTTTGATTTGACTTATTTAGAAATACTTATGATTTATCATAAGTTGTTTTTAAAGTATTTGATTTCACTTATGATAAGATAAGTCATAAGTCATGTATAAGTTACTCAAAGCACATGTAAAAATAATAGTAATAAAAACAAAAAGTAATAATAATAATTATAAATAATAATAATAATAAAAGGAATTATAATAATATTAATAAATAATAATATGACTAATGATAATAGTTATAATAATAAAAATAATAATAAATATAGTATTAATAATGATAAATATAATAATAATAATAATAATAATAATAAAGGCAATAATAATAAAATCAATAATAATGATAATAATAATAGTAATAATTAATAATAGTGATAAAATTTGTATTAATATTAATAAAATAATAAAAAGTGATAATAATAATAAATAAAATAAATAATAATGATAATAATACGATTAAAAGTAATATTAATATTAATAATAATAGTAATAATATTAATATTAATGTTAATAATAATAATCATACTAATGATGTAAATCACATTTTGTGATGATGCTATTTTACTCTTTATATTTGATTTCAACATTATTTCAACTTATTAATCAAACACACACACACACACTACCTTATGAAAGCTAATCAACATTTTTAAAAAATTAAATCAAACATCACCAGTTATTAGCCATCAGTCATAAGTCATAAGTAATAAGTCATTAATCATAAGTAATAAATAATCAACATATATCAATAAGCTAAATCAAATATACCCTTATTTATCGTCTGATTAATATTTCTCATGTATACTTGTGTGTTCGAGTACACAAACCAGAGTCTCAAGCATGAGTTTTTTATTCTTGAGATTTGTGCTTGTTATGGTTTAGGATTTGTTTATTTGTTTATGTCCAAGTCTATAATAAATTGATAAAGTTACAAATTTTATGATAAAAATTAAAATAAAGGATAAAATTTGGGTCGATCTACTTCCCAAGTTTCCAATCATTAAAGTACTTTTTTTTTTAATTAGGAAAAATTCTGGTCGATTCTTTTTTAAAACTTTTCAACCCCAAAAATCTACCGTTGTTTTTTTCAATCATAAAAGAGCACTTTTCGAAATATTGTTCCAAAAATATCATTTTCTTCTTCAACAACTCGGTAACACACGTTGAATTCGAAAATCACGATTGTGCACTTTTCAAAATATTGTTCCAAAGAATTTTTTAATTGGGACGAAGGCGAAAAAAGATGAGGAAGAAGAGGCTTACGACGGAAGAGATGGAAGAAGCAGGTGAAGGACTTGGTCCGGTTCTTTATGATTTTGTATCATGATTCAAAAATTAATGCACTAAAATTGATGAATCACGGTTCAAAAATAGACTAGCAATTACACTATTGAACCGCGGTGCAAAAATTAATACACTAACATTGATGAATCGCGTTTCAAAAATAGACTAGTAATTACACTATTGAACCGCAGTGTAAAAATTAATGCACTAAAATTGATGAATTGCGGTTCAAAAATAAACTAGCAATTATACTATTGAACCACAATGCAAAAATTAATGCACTAAAATTGATGAATCGTGGTACAAAAATAGACTAGCAGTATTACACTATTGAACCGCGATGCAAAATTACTTAAAAAAAATTGATGAATCACGATTCAAAAATAGACTAATAGTTACACTATTGAACTGCGATGCAAAATAATGCGATAAAATTGATGAATCGCGGTGCAAAAATAATGACCTTCGTAGCGCACCTACGGTTCATTAAGGGTATCGTAGTCATTTTGTCACCAAAAGTGATTTTTTTCCGGTTGAAAATAAAAAGGGTGTACTTTAGCGATAAAAAATTTTAAAAAAGAGGACCGGTCCGCAGTTTTTATTTTTTTTTTAAAACCGAAAAAGTCACTTTTGGATGCGAAAAGACTGCAATACCATTAATGAGCAATATGCGCGTTATGTCAAATTTATATATCGCGGTGCAAAGTTTATAAAAATGCAAGTTTATGTATCGCGGTGCAAAGTTTATTTCATCAATTAATTTTACATATTTTTGCACCGCGAATCAAAGATTCATTTTTAAATTTTTTACAGAAAGTTTATATGTTGCGGTGCAAAGTTTATAAAGTGCAAATTTATTTATCGCGGTGAAAAATTTCCTTTATCAATTAATTTTAGATATTTTTGCACCACACTTCAAAAATATATTCATCACGATTCAAAGATTTTGAAAGATATACCGCGATGCACATATATTGTTAATCATTGTTCATAGCAATTAATATTTATTAATTTTTGCATTATTTAAGTTTTAATAGAAAATTTGAAGTAAATAGATATTTGTATCGCGGTACAACTTTTTGTATATCGCTGTTCATAGTTTTTATATATATGTTTTGCACTGCGATATATAAAAACTATACATCACGATACAAAAAAAAAATTTAACTCAGTATTTGAATAAAGAAATGTAAGTAAACAAGAATTTATATCGCGGTGCAACATTATTATACATAACGGTACAAATTTAAATTTGAAGTATATGTTTTGCACCGCGATATATACAACTATGAACCGTAATTCAAAGTCTAGTCATCTGTTACACGCATCTCGTGCTTATTAAGGGTAACATAGTTTTTTCTTGTCCAAAAGTAACTTTTTGCGGTTGAAAATAAAAATATAGTACTTTAGCGAATAAAAATTAAAAAAAGGAACCGGCCCACAATTTTTTATAAAATAAATTCAAATTTGAGGGATATACCCATTTTGCCTGTGGCCCAACACGGGTTGGGCTAGGCCAAGCTTTTCAGGGACCCTCGTGTTTGGGGGCAAACCCACCCCCAACTTGTTTTAGAGCTAGCTTTCCATGCCCATAGGTAAACCCATCCTACAAGCTCATTTTTACAGCTCTAGATATTACAGAGATTGCACCTCAATCTTCAATATGTAACTAGAATTCAGAATACTAATTCTAAATCAATCACGGATGAAGCTACAGATGAAGCTTTATCTACTCTTTGTCTACTAATGCATATACCAAATATGCAGCAGAAAAAAAACTACAGAAAAGTAAGAAAAGCAAACTAATTCACCAAGCTGTAATTCACGTCTACAAGTAAAAAACTTGTAAATCGTGTTTTATGACAAAAACTTCCACTAATTAAAAAGATTGTATCTAATATAATAAGTGTTGATTCCTAATTCTAGATTTGGTTGAGTCATCCTCTGATTCTAATGTGTGGCTAAAAGTTCATTAGTGTGGCCTTAGAATCAATTTGTTCTGTTTAAGTGTTAGTTCTAGGCGCGTTTTGCAAAGCTTCTACAAGAAGGACCAGAGACTTTGAAGTAGACCGAAAATCAAAATTGGCCAAATCACAAGATAATGACACGTGTGCACCTATTTGATATTTTCGAAAATATCTAATCTTTATGTCTTCATCAAATTTCTTTTCAAGAAATCAAGAAATCAACTCTCAGCATGATGACACATTACTCTTTTGGCTAAGAAGACTTTCCAAAGCTCGAAACCTTACTCAAATTGGGAATAATGATGGTTGTTACTTCTCCCAAAGCGCCGAATTGCATTTAATGCAAATGAACGTTGGACAAAAACGGTCAAAAGATCTCTTCCGGTATTTATTCAAGTCTTGAAGATCGAACAAGAACTCTTGCGCATTAAACTCTCAAGCTTCATCTTCAACACTCAAGCATTCAAGAGATCGAGAGGACAAGGACTAACACTTCACCAAACTTGAATCTTAAATTCGTTTCTTCATTTAGTTTGTCTTTAAAGCGTTCTTTACAATTAATCATTGATTGTTTCTCTCACCTTTATACACTTGGTTAAAAACTCATTTTGTACACGATCCATTAGAGATCTAAATCATAAACCTAGTGGATAAACAAGTGCACTTTAAAATCAAAGCTAACCACTTTGGTAGTGGATGTAGTACTATTCACGAGAACCACTTCAAATTCTGTGTGTTGTTCGATCTTATTACTCTTATTAGTCGCTTGTGCCTAATTGTTTCAGATTCTGCACTACCTAACTTTTAGTTCGAATCTACTCTGTTTCCGCTGTCTTAACACTTCTAATTAAACCTCTCAAGAATTCATTAAGAAGTGTTTACGAAAATTTTTGCTAAAAACATAACTAGGCTATTCAACCCCCCTTCTAGCCTAGATTGAGCCTATTTTGGGACCAACAATAAGAAAAGCACGGTGAGAGTGGAAGTCCTACGAAAACTTTTAAGAGAGTATACGAAAACCTTTCAATTGAAAACACCTTTGGAAACACACAATTATGAAAAAACAGAACAATTGGTATATAACGTAAACTATGAATCAGCACACTGGATGGAGCTTCATTCACAGCCACATCTTTGCTTCGTGAACAATATGTGCGCTGAATCTATCTCTAAGTCTCACAACTTGGGTAACCGATATCAAGAAGTGTCCTTCTATTTATATAGAGCTCTAGAAAACATGTTTTTCAAGAAAACATTTAACAAGACAACGTTAAGGTTACGAAAGAATTCATACCATAATAAACCTCTAAGCTGTACAACATATGACATGCCAAGTTAGAACTCTTATTCAAAGACAATAAAGGTACCTACAAAGTCACCAACAAAGTAACATACGACCAAAAGAGGGAAAATAGGCCAAGCTTATTTGCTCTAACACCCAAGTTCAACCCGGGAGAGGTCATGATTGAAAAAACTAATATTTAAGGAATATATACTTAACTAGCATGAGAGTTGGTCGTTATGATAATAATAATCAAATATAACTAATACCATTATTATCAAATATAAAGGGTAAACTTGAAATGTTTGAAGATAGTAAACATAATTGTTTTAAAGTGGACTCATAAGTAAGGATAGTTTTCCTATAAGATCGTCTTACGGATCTTAATTTGTAAGACAAAGCTTTATTCTCTCACAGTTCAACCCACCAACATATTGTGGATTGGGTAATGATGATTTATCTTACAAAAAATATTTGTAAGATCATCTTACACAAATTTTTACCCATAAATAAACCATCCCAAATAGTATAGAGTATAATAAATCATTTGCCTAGAAAGTACGGAGTACTAATAATTTCCGCTTGTATAAAGTGACCCTCTAAAAATCATTAAAATAATCAATCATTTACAACACACAAAATACATTGAACACTTTTTTATTTAAAACATCCTAGCATGTGCCCTGTGAATACATATTGATCTTATCATTAGATGTTTAAACCATTTTATATATATATATATATATATATATATATATATATATATATATATATATATATATATATTATTTATTTATTTATTTATTTATTTATTTATTTTTTTTTTTTTTTTGGCCCCTTTTGCTTATCATTATCAAGTCGGTCTCCATCTCAGAGTCCAAGTCGAATAATTAGATTTGTTGTAATGTTGTTTTTCATTATCGTTGTAATTAATAACTTGAATTAAATTAAAAAATTATGAGTTTAAAATAAAGCTTAAATTTCAAGTCATTTGACCAAATCCACAAACATTAACATTCAGGTTATTCGTCTCATTTAACATTGTTCATAGATTTATAGTAAAAACTTAGGTAAAATAATTTTATATATAATTAATAGATTAAATTGTAAAAAAATAAAACTTCGTTTTATAAATAAAAAACCCGTATTATAATCTTACGGTGACTTTATTGTGCATCAAAGATATTTCAAATTCTGTACAGAGAATGGATTATATGCACCGAGTGATGCTGGACCAACTACGCTCCCCGGTTCTTATCACTTTCTATAAACAATCCAATGGTCGGTCTTCCAAAACACTATGTCAATCATTGGTGGGCCCATCTTCACAACCTTTTGGTCGGCTTATTCATTCTCCTACTCCCATTTTCAACGGCCAAGATCACACTGCTCATGACACATGGCAGTCGCAGAAAAGATCGGCGGCCCGCCTGGTGGATAGTGACATCTAGGACATTCCTACTGTAAACCGGTTTGATACCAGAGAGCAACCGGCTCATTTTCTCCCCAATAATTATAAATAACGGTCAGTAAATATAAGCAGCACATAGAAAGAGATAGAACTCGTAGCTCATACTGTAGAGTGTAGTATATTTCTCAATTCTCATATCTTGAAATAATTTAGAAAATGCCTATTTCTAGCATTGCGTTCGGGAGCCCGGCCGAGGCTACCTCGTCCGAGGCTCTAAAAGCAGCCCTAGCCGAGTTCATCTCAATGCTCATTTTTGTTTTTGCCGGTGAAGGGTCTGGCATGGCTTACAGTAAGTTCTCTTCTTAAGAAAACGCACTCTCAAATACCCATATCATTGATAACAACGATTGATGAGCGGTTAATGTTTTTGTTTGTAGACAAGCTAACGAACAATGGTTCAGCGACACCAGCTGGCCTTGTTGCTGCGTCATTAGCACACGCCTTTGCGTTGTTCGTGGCGGTTTCGGTTGGTGCTAACATATCTGGAGGGCATGTCAACCCTGCTGTTACATTTGGTGCCTTTGTTGGTGGTCACATAACATTGTTGAGGAGTGTTGTTTATTGGATTGCCCAATGTCTTGGGTCAATAGTTGCTTGCGTGCTTCTTAAGTTCGCAACTGGTGGATTGGTAAGTAAATTAGTTCAATCACAAGAAAACTGCCGAACATATTGTAAAAATATAATCACTCTGCTTAATAATATTATATATGACTAAATGCAGGAAACCTCTGCTTTTGGGCTTTCCTCTGGTGTTAGTGAATGGAACGCAGTTGTGTTCGAGATCGTGATGACTTTTGGTTTGGTGTACACTGTGTACGCGACCGCCGTTGACCCTAAAAAGGGAAACATAGGGATCATTGCACCCATTGCAATTGGTTTCATCGTGGGCGCCAACATCTTGGCCGGTGGTGCCTTTGATGGTGCGTCCATGAATCCTGCAGTGTCCTTTGGACCAGCAGTGGTCAGCTGGACATGGAGTAGCCACTGGGTTTACTGGCTCGGACCATTTACTGGTGCAGCCATTGCTGCCCTTGTCTACGAAATCATCTTTATTGGATCATGCACTCATGAGCAGCTACCAGTAGCAGATTACTAAGTCAATACTTTCTGTGTATAAGTTGTGGCGCAAGCGATGAATGTTGGATTCTTCTGTGTCTAATGCTTTCGGGTGTTGTGGGAGTTGTTTTCATCTTCAAGATTTGGCGAAGTCTTTTGGCTGTTGTATTCATGTAAAGTGTGTTTCTCTTGAATCAATTATCAACCATCGAGTTGCTGTTCATTTGTCCCTATTTCACGGCTCTCTCCCTCTCTCTCTCTTCATTTCTCTCGCGTGGAAACACACCTTACAACTCATAGCAGTTTTCGAAGATTACTACCAATGCAATCTTTTTCTAAAGACGAACCATTGTACTACTTTTATTCTGGTTGAAAAGCCGACGTTTGAAAAGTATAAATACGCTCCGACATACGTAAATACTCTTTCAAAGCAACCGTCCAGGAAAATCCTTAAGTGAAAAGTCTGTGCATCATTTAAATTTAGTAAAATCTACACTTGTTGCTGAGCAAAAATAGAAATAAAGAACAAACAAATATATACAAGATCTCTTGCTCTCTGTTTCAAATAATCTTAATGAAAAAAACCTTTTTTTTTTTGAATGAAATGGCCAAAGATCTGATTGTAATTCACATTTATCCAGTCAAATCCTCAAAACTCAAAAGTGCTCCTCATTTACTAGTAGTCTTGTTTAATGGATTGCCTAATGACTTTGGTCAGTTGTTGCTTACCTGCTTCCTAAGTTTTGCACCTTGGTGGATTGCTAAGCAAATTCATAAAATCCACACAAACATAACCTATTTTTCCAAACAAATTGTAGACTTGAATCGCCCGGCTTAGTATTGGATGCAGGAAATATCGGGTTTTGGCCTTTCATCCGGCGGTGGTGAATGGAACGCAGTAGTGTTCAAGTGACCTTCGGTTTGGTCTTTGACGGTCTGACCTTTTGCTGGGGCAGTCATTGCTGCCCTTGTCTATGAAGTCATCTTCATTAGATCTTATGTACTGTAGTAGATCACAAAGAGTTGATCATATCCCCATTTCTGTATAAAAGTTGTGGTGGGAGGGATGGATGCTGGATTTTTCATGGTGTTTATGTTTTTGGATGTTATAAGATTTCATAAATTTAAAGGATTAGTAAAAGCCTTTTCGGCTGTTTAATTGTATAAACGTTAAGTCTCTGTTTGAATCAATTGTTAACGAGGCACCGTTCAATAAGAGTTTTGGCCCTTGTCTCGTGTAATGTCACCCCGGTTTCTCTTGAATCAATTATTTTTGCTTACTTTCTTCTAAATCTATTACCATTACCACTGGTCATTCGAATCTTGAACACTTTGTAAACGCATTCAAATTGCAATTACTATCACACAAATTACAGCTATGCTACTCTCTCATGCCAAGTACTCGCAGTGATAAAGTCATGTAAATTAGTGTTTAGGGACACTTGCAAGCTGCAAGCAATACAATAATACTCCCTTCATTCCGAGTTCAGATTTCCGTTCCACCCAAAGAGTATATATTTAAAAAGTCTAATTATTAAGAGATATAGCATTATAGTTTGTTATAATTACAATAATGCTCGAGCATAATCATAGTTGTTAAAGGCGAGCCAAACGCTAGCCTCACGAATGTTTGGACGAGGCGGCGAGTTGGAAGCGAGAAGGGGCGGACGCCTTTTTCGCCTTTTTTTTAGGCAAGAGGCAATAATAAGCAATCGAAGGCGAGCATCAGCCATGAGTTTTTTAGTGGAACGAGGTAGTTTTGGTTTTATTTTAAATAGACCAAAAAAAAAAAAAACTAGCTCAACTTGCACTTCAACCGACAAAAAAAAACCTAAATCTTCAACTCGATTTAGTGCAACAATGTACAGACCAACAAAATATCATAAGTGTCATTTAGCAGGATTAAGATTAGATATGATTAATAAATCAAATCTTTGATATACAATATGTGGTTGGGATTAATAATACGATTTACTTGGATAAATTCATTATCCTCTCACTATTAATACCAAGAAAGAGAATGGTATTAGAAGCAATCTCACTAATATAAATTGATATTAATAATGCTATTTATCATTGTCTACCAAACAAGTACTAAAATCTTCAATTAGACTAGGGGTTTTTATTGGCAAACTCATATTTGATCAACCAATTTTTCAAAAACTTGCACTGAGACCACCGAAACTTGCAAGTAGGTCTTTCTCTTTGTCTTTCACTAGTATCTTTCATCTTTCAAACTTTTTATTTTTAATTTTGTATGAAACTACTTATTATTATTTTTCACTGTCTCCCACTCATATCACACTGTTAGTACGATCGGTATCTTTTTTTTCTTCTTTTTTATTTAAAATTAATAATTTGTTTATATTTTTGAGTTGTACAGAGACAATATGTTAAGAACGAGATTGTTCGATCACCGGGCAATGGAGTACTATTGCATTGTAACAATTAGAGTGCAATCTACTTAACGAATAATTAAATTTATTATTCAAGAGCGAAACACATTGATGTGATAGGTTTCACAAGATTCGTGAATTTGATGATAATGAGGATATTTTGCTAAAGAAGATTCACACCGAAATGACGAAACCGATTACTACTGACAAGTTTGAGCACTATTTAGATTTGTTGCACATCTCTAGTTGATGGAAATGTAGGAGGTCAAGTCCTAGTGAAGGTTGGTTTCGAGTATTGGGTTCTTTATCTTTTAACGGGTTGGATCAATGATCGCAAAAGTGAAGATGGTTGTGAACGGTATGGCCCACTGTTGAACTTTGAATATTTGTTGACACGGCGAGTATGTTAAACAATTTACTAACTTAGTCTTATTTTACCATGACTACAATTCTAAAAGACACCAAAGCAAAAGTCTATTGACTCCGTGACTTGCTTGAAAACTGCTTTACACTGTCAAAAAATGCATAGATTTCTTTAGTTTTCTCCAATACCCCAACATTACTAGTAATTAAAAAAAATTTGTGTAGAAACCATTTCATAAATAGAGGGTGAGAGGGTGGAAGAGACAAATTTATAGTCACAAATCATTCAAATATTGAATGCTTTGTAAAACTCATTCAAAGTACAAAGAATTCACATGTCAGGTGCATGAAGCCAAATTTAAAAAGTAAACAAATATGACAACAATTTTGATATACAAGTACATAAAGCATAAAGTGCATGAAGTCAAATTAAAATACAAGCTCCCCCATCCCTCCTCCCTCCTCCCTCCTCCCTCCTCCCTCTATGATAGGCTACGCAAAGAAGAATTAGCTCTCATGAGACTCAACCATGCAAACTATATGCATGTGCCAACCATTTGTTAACCTCTTAATAAATCTTAAATCTACTAAAACTTTTGAAAGGTTCTGTGATATGTATCTGTACATTTGTTTTTTGTTTTAATGAGGTAAGCAAGGGTAATAAGCTCAAAACCACCCCATATTAAGCATTAATAATTAGACTAAAAGTATCAGTCAAGTATAGATCAGATAGAACTTTTCAACAATTTTTGGCTAAATTATACAGGCGGCAAGAATCCGTTGTGATGATTTTCTAAAGTATGGTTAGGTTAGGAAGATGCCCAATTCTCGACTCTTTTCATGTGCCAAATTTGCTTCATTTATCTATTTCTTCCCCCCCCCCCCCAACTTTCTGCCCTTCGCCTTCGTACAAGTCCAACTGAAAATCAGCAGCTTTTACCTTTTTATTGCATTGGGAAAGAAAGAATATATTTACCGTGGACATGCATAGGGGTTACAAATTTACAACTGGGGTTATGGAGAGCACATATATGAAAGTTTTTTTTGTTTCTTTTAAGGCTAAAGATTGATTCTATTAAAAATTAGGAACACACTGGAGGTATACAGAACATTAAGCGACTTATAAAACACCAGGGACATACAGAACACCAAAGAGACTTACATCCCTCCAAACTACCCACCAGGAGAACACTCTCCCAATGACTGAAGCTGATCACAACAGAGGGAACATACACCATGAGAAACTATAAGCCGAACACAGAATAGCCTAAAAACCAACACCAAACAGAATAGATTGCATCCTGCTCTGTACAAGGAAGAACAAAGGCACAGAAGATACAAGGATGAACAAAGTCTCAAAATAAAACATTTGCAACATGTTTTAAGGGAATATATAACTGAAAGCAAGTGACTTTTAAAGATACGGACAGCTGTTGATGACTATGATGACTTTTTTTTATATAGGTAAATATGACCCCTTGTTGGTAGGGGATTGAAACCAGGACGTTAAGATCCTGAGTGCCCTTGCAATCTTTCCTATCCCTTGATACCCACTAGATGGCAAGACAAGGAGCCCCTGCAACGCCTACGCGACATGGATGGCACAATACTCAAGGTCTAACGAATTTAACTCAAAAGCCTACACTATCAAGTAGTAGGTCTTACTTCAGCTTGGCCTGTCACATTAATTCCCCAATCCACATCTTGCTGCCGTTTTTTTTTATATAGGCAAGCGTGACCCCTTGTTGGTATGTGGATTGGAACCAAGGACCTCAAGGTCATTGCTTGAGTGCCCTTGCCATCTCACCCACTATCTAATGGGGACTATGGAAGCATCGCAATCAAGCTTTCTTTGACAGCTCCATCTCTTCTGCTCAGCTCATCATTCGCCAGGTTAAATACGAACTTCTCTCTCATTTTAAGGGTAACTGTTCCTTTGCGACTCTTCAAGTGCTTCACCTGGACTTGTAGTTTTGGTCTTTTATTTTGATGTTTTGTCTTTCGTTTCCGAAAGGCGCCTCTGTCCCCCCCCCCTCTAAATCAGGTAAGGCTGGTTGTCTCCCTCGTGTTTATTTTTTATTTTTTAAATAAAATTTAGAAGGGTGACGCCCCTATTTCTCTAAAAAAAAAAGGTGTTCGGTTATCATGTTAGAAGATCATTTCCATTTTCCAATGACAACAATAAGAAGATAGCCCAGAAAATTCCTTCATAAGTCAAGTGCAGATAGTTTTGGTGATTCAAAAGAATTAAGCAGAAAAGGGTTCTGAAATTCTGTCTGGGTTCTCTGATCACTTTGGAGAGGCCAATGCAAACCTGCACTGAGTTTCACAGATTTGTAGTGCATTTCAAGTAAAAGATAGCATCAAGAAAAATAAATAAGGGACAATTAATATGAGAGCATGATTGCAAACAACTGCAACAAAGTTGGAAGGTGTTCAGATTCATAATATCTTACGTGGATGTGTTAACAGGGAGGCCTATAACAAAATGTGCTTCAATAAAAATTGTGAAATTGATAGGATGCAGATGATCAGTTTAGGCGTACAGTGGAGTATACACAAACTCTCCATCTTAGGAACCAGATATAAGGACTTACCGTATTATCTATCAGTCCGGTGAAAAGACTTGAACATTCACCTTTTCTTCTTTTCATGGTGCGAAAACAGTTTCGAGCGTCGTTGTTTGAACAAATATAGGTAAAGTTTAAGCCACATAAATGGGTAGCAGAGAATCACAACCTGAATCAAGAAGTTGTAAATACAAGAAGATAAAAATGAGACAGGAGTAGAAATATAGTTTTATGATATATTCTGTTTTTAATTTCAGTAACCATAATCTTTATACAAAACCGTACAATGAACTCAAACAACAAATTTGAAACCTTGGTTAACTCTTCTCCAATCAGCCATTGTCATAGCCATGGGTAAAGAAATAATTTTATGCTTTTCTAAAATCTAAAAATAGTACTCCACCGAAATAAGTGCATACCTTGACAAATGTATAATAACTGAAAGGAAGGTGAGCAAAGAAATCTGCATAAAGATATTTCCCCTGGATAAATGGAAGTGCCTGGTACATGAGCCACACTGCCCCAAAAGGAACAATTAAAACAAAAAAAAATCTATACAAGCAAAACTTTCACAGCTGGAAATTGACGAAAGATTTAAAATTCAAGCTCTTACTTTCACCGGGACCGACTCCAATTGGGTATAACACAATGAATGCCGTGTACCTAACAAAAAGAAAACATTCTGTTGAACATGCAACTTCTGATTTTAATACAACTTTTGCCCATGTGCAAACATGCATGCATGTATAATTTTTTAATAGGTAAGAGTGGCCCCTTGTTAGTATGGGATTGGAACCAAGAACCTCAAGGTAATGACCTTGCCATATCTCCCACCCCTTGGGGTCGCAAACATGCATACAAATATACTTTTATAGCGGGTTAGAAAAGAACCTGAGGTAGGTGATAAAATATGGACATTTACCCAAGCAACTCATGCTGTAGTACGGATACCTAATAACCTATTTCCATGGAATGGTCGTATAAGTCATTTCACAAAAAAAATCATAGATAAGAGGATATAAAGTTAAATTAAATGTGCAGAAAAAAGAAAAAGTGGTAGACTAGAACAAAATGGAAGTCTATATTTATCTGTTCGTAACAAAAGTAAACATAAGCGGAAAGCATAAAGATAATTAAACAAACAATGATAACACGGATGATGCAAGAGACTAGGGGATCTTATTTCTTCCTCGCATGTAACAAACTATGAGGTCCTCTCCGGTAAACTTTGAGTTCTTATTATAGATTATTAATTACAAAGTTTCCTGGATCTGAGTTGGGCACAAGGTACAAGATAGACATGCCCTAACCATTAACAGAGGAAAGGAGTCCTGGTAACAGAAGCAGCAGGAGTGAAAATCAGAAGTTTGAAAAACAATGAGTTTTCCCTATTTTCAGTCTAAGAAAAGAAAACTATTTCTTTTATTCAAAGGAAATGAACATGAATAGTTTTTGTTCTAAATTTTAGTACAGGTGAACAGAATACAGTAAAATTTGAGGTTTTACATCTTCAGCATACTCATATTTAAAGAACGAACTTCAGATGATCTGACAATCTGTGCCTTCAGTTGTTATGCTTAAGCAACTTAACTTTCAAGAGTTCCACTTAGAGAATCATCTCTTCAATGAGAAAGAAAAAGACACAAGGCTGGATGGCATATAATTGTAGCTAGTAAAATATCACCAACATATCTCGCATTCTAGAACCAATGGAAACAGTTCAAGCCTTTCTTATTGGGAAATGTTTCTCACCAAGTAAGATCATCAGCATCAACTAATAAGGGTTGAAGGTAACATGTTTTATTTTTCTTTATTGTGCTTAACACTGGACTATTCTCAATGGAGCTTGGCCTTCTAAAATCTCTAGAGGGGTCGAATCTGTTCATTATTAAATCATAACAACTTTAGATAGCATGTTAGGGACAATAAATAAACTGACGTTATTACTAATCCCTGTGTATTAATAGTCCAGCCAGTGCCTCCTCCAACTGGGATAAGAGAACTAATACTAACCTCTATGAGATTTGTTTCTCTGTCCGCCCCTATGTTTCCTGCTCCCAAGCACTGTTGTGTGACTTACTCTTTAAGTGTTAGATCTAGTTCTTTTTTCTTTTTTTTTTCCTTCTTTTTGGACAGACATCTTGCTCCCTCCCCCCTCCCCTAGAAAGATAAATTAATTTACAAAGAGAGTAATATTTATAATTTGCAACATGCAAGAAGAAATAGGTTACAAAATCAAACAAATGTCACAAAGAAGCCATCTGTCATTTACTAGCGTCGAGAACTGCTGATTCAAATAGTACGGAATCTTGCTGTAGCATTATTAATGTGAAAACCAAGTCTTGCTGCATTCATTAAGCCTTCAATCAAATCAAGCATGAAGCATAGGCCTTCATGCCTATAGTTAACCTCTACTTTAAAAAAGCTTTATTGTTGTTGATTCTAGTAATACAAAGTCAAAACTACAGCATAACAACCCATTAACCTTCTTTCATTACTACCTAATTTTGAAAACCATCAGAAATTGTTTTAGTAGTTATTTCTACAAAATGGTGCCATTTAAGCAATACACATAATTAGAATTTTTTTGCACATGCTCAGAGAGAGAAAGAGAGTCCACCTCACTTGAGCACCAGGCAACAAATGTGATGAAAACCGAAGGTGATCCTTGAACCTAACATCACAAGGAATTTTATTTAGGGTAACTGAGCCGAACAAAATGAGCATAGTCAAAGCAAAGCATTAACGCAAAACAAAATGGCATGATTCGCCTGTTTTCGTTTAACCTCACTCCAGTTAAGGGTCATGTGGAATCGTGTTACCACATTATCGCTCAATATATTGTGTTACAACCTCCAATGCTATGATATAAGTGATAGAATTCCCAACTAAATTTATAAATAGAAATCAGTTGTGGCACCACAAACCTCAGAAATACGTCGAACAATTGCTAGAAGGAAATGAGTCCTTCCACCCCACTGCATCAAAGGAAAGAACACACCACTCGGAACAATACCTTAAATAAATCAAATGGCATCCAAAAAGTTTACATTTTTATCTCAAAATTACTCCATTTCCCTGAATTGTTTTGGACTAAATAAACATGAATTATATCATTTGGATACTCACCAATGGCTCCATGTATAACTTCTAAGAATCCAAGAGTTTGCAACAAACCTTCACACCAATCAAAAAAGAACCCACAATGTATATATCATCAGCATCAACAATTACATTTTCAAACAAAGATGTGGGTCTTGGAAGAAAGCCTTACAAATGAGTTCTCCAGCAGAAGCGTAGGCCCCATCGACTGATTTTGTAGAAAGGAAGTTGGTCAAAATTCTGAAGAGAGCAATTATCCTGCAAAATTGGAGTACACAAAGGTTAGACAGAGTGTGTGTGTGTGACTGTCTGTGTGTGACTGTCTGTGTGTGTGTGTGTGACTCTGTGTGTGTGTGTGAGAGAGAGAGAGAGAGAGAGAGAGGGAAAAGGGTACGAACCAGCCTACGGCTTGAAGGGAATTGTAGGAGAAGAGATACAGGTTGGAGAGTTGTGACATAGTGTACGCAGGCGGTTGGTTAACAATGGCTATGACCTATCGAATAGGAGGTGGCCGTGGGTACTGGGTATGAGGCATGACCACAAACGATGAGTTAAAAGAGATATTAGGTAGCTTTAGCGGTTGGTACCACCCCTTGCATTCAATGCATAAGGAAACAAACTAGTACAACTTCTTTTCTTCTCTTATCTAAATCTACTATCTCTTAATCATGCTCATAAAGACAAGACAAACACTCCTTCCAAATGATTATTTGATTTTATTTTTTTTTTTGGAAAAATGTATATTTAAGTCATTGTACTTTTCAAAAATTACAATTAGGCGACTGAGATGTCAAAATTTTCAGTGCGACCACTGTACCAGATTTATCTTGCATGTTAACCAAATTTTGGATAAACGTTAAGTTTAGACGTTATCTTATGTTAAATACTTAATTAGCCATCGTCTTCATTTTCTCCGGAAAAAAAAATCCCAGATTCAAAAAAAATCTAGACATTATGTACAAATCACTGGAATTGAGGAGGAGCTAGACAATTGGGTTTCTTTTGGCATTTTGATTTTTAAATCTAGTGCAACCCAGATCTGGAAAATTAGAGAACATCATATCTAGGCATGGACCAGGGAGATCTAGGTATTATGTGTTCCTTTCATCTCTCTCTCTCTCTCTCTCTACTCAGGTAACTGATTTCTAGGTTCGTTCTTTCAATCGTTCAATGTCGTCTCCGTAGCGTTAGCCTTGGTATTCAGACTCCTCCGTTTTAGCAATATGAAGATTGAAGATCATCAATCGTCGTCTGACGAGAAGCTCTGCTCACTTTTAGTGAAACACTGGCCTCGGAACTGATGCAGTCTATGCTCGTCAGTGGAACATCGATTCCAGGGTTAGAGCCGGTTCCTCCTCTCCGATGAAGTCTCTGTCACATTACCACCACTCTTTTCCTCCTCCACCACTGACATTTGCAATATTAAGCGCACTTAGAACTTCATCGCCAAAGCCGCTGCTCAGAAGTTAGCTCAGGTTATGGCTTCTCAAGGCACCGACATTGGCGACGGTGACGACGAAGATGATGATCTAGAGTTTACGCCCTCATCTTTCATTAGGCCAGTCAAGGCCAGCAATGGTAACGGTAGCAGCAACAAGCCTGCAATTTTGACTCCTTCTGCTAAGATCAATAGATCTCTTTCTCCGTCGTTTTTTTTTTTTTTTTTGATAACTCGATCTTGCTTCGTGATTGCATTTTGTGTGATAGTATGATTTTTGCAAATGATTTCCATAATTCTTGAAGTTATGTTTGACAATTTGACTTGTAATGGAAAGTCGTTCAATACAATGGAAAATCACACAAAATATGTATAAACAATCATATCTGGAAACTCTTGAAGTAGATCTGGGTTACGCCTAAGAACACCAGATCTGGAAATTTAGATATGCTCAATTGCTTTCTTTTTCGCCATGGGTGCCCCTCCTTCCGAGTTTGTATCACCAATGGTGATTAAATCGAGAATTAGATAGGTGAAATTTATATATGAATTTTGATTTGATATCAGATTTGGTATTCTCATGCAATTTTCAGATCTAGAAATCAAAATGCCAAAAAAATCGGAGAAGATGATGATGAAAAGAATGAGGGCAAAATTGGTATTTAACCTAAGTTAATGTACAAACTTAATGTCCATCCAAAAATTGGGTTAACATGCAAGATAAGTCTGGTACAGTGGCTACACTGAAAATTTTGACGTTTCAATGGACTAATTGTAATTTTTGAAAAAGTACAGTGGTCCAAATGTGTGTTTTGCCATTTTTTTCCTTTGAGTAGGTTTCCTGTGTAGGATGGTATTACGGATCTTAATTCGTAAGATAGACCTATTCATGTTAAATTGGTCAAAATTCAGTAATATCAGTGCAACACCTTGACTTTTAAAAATTACAGCGTCAATTCCCACGTGTATAAATGAATAGTGTCACATTTTAATATTAAAAGTATCACTTTTCAGTATTAATTGTGTCACTTTTCAATATAAAAAATTATCACTTTTCCCTTTAAAAGATGTTACTTTTTAGCTTTAAATATGTTAATTTTCGTCTTAAATTTGTTACTTTTGCTTTAGAAAGTGCTACTTTCCATTATAAATGTATAAATTAAAATTGTCACTGTTAGTTTTAAAGTGTCACTTTTTAATATTAAATATATCACTTTTTAATATTAAGAGTATTACTTTGTATTTTAATGAATTTTTTTTTCACATTAAAATAGTCACGTTTGACCTCAAAATGAGGTCACCTTTTAGTATTAAATGTGTCACTTTTGCCTTTAAAATGAGTCACTTAGTCCTTTCATCAAAATCCGTTAGGATCCGTCAAACATTCAAAGCAAATAAGGCTAACGAAGGGTTAACGGAGTAACAAATGATGAAAGTGCAAGACGTGGAAAACATAAGAATTCCGGCAGCAAACTTTGAAAATGTAAAGGCACTTAAGCAAAATGAGAAAGTTCTCATTAATATGTTGTCACCTTTACCGAGTTGACACGTGGCACCCCTCTTTTGGGTGACCCACGTGCTATGTTGCCGGATTCGGGTCGATTAGAAGGTTTCAGTTTCATTTGTTTAATTTTAAGTCCATTTTCACTCATATTTTGACCCGATTTCTTATTGGGTAACTTGTGGTCTTTGTTGATGGGTTATCCGCTCCATCAACCATTTTTTAAATCATTTTTGGAGCTCCGTCTTATGGATTTAGCATCCATAAAACCGTCTCACACAAGTTTTTGTCTTTTTCTTTTTCATTTAAAACAATTTATAAATCAAAAAATTTAAAGGATTGATGGCTTGAATTTGAAGAGAAAAAAAAAGTTATACTTTTTTTAAAAGGTTGAAGGTTTAAATTTTGAAAAGGAAAAAATAAAATCAAATACACTAGTTTCACCCCCACGTGTTGTCCGTAGGGGTGACACTAGTGCGTTTGATTTTTTTTCTTTTTCGTTTTATACAATTATTAAAAAAAATCAAAAGGTTGGTGGTTTGAATTTGAAAAAAAAAATGTGTTTTTTTTAAGGGTTGATTGTTTGAATTTGAAAAGAAAATAAAACCACTTTTCTTTTTAAATACACTAGTGTCACCCCCAACTCTAATTAATTAGTATTGTTACTATTACGAGTGACAATAGTGTATTTGAAAACATAAATTGTTTTATTTTTCGTTTTATACAATTTATTTTAAAAAAAATTAATAGGTTGTTGGCTTGATGAGCATAATGGTCATTTTCCTAGTAAGAGGGGTTGCTAAGTAATTTCCATGTATAAATGTTTAAACGGATGGACTATGGAGAGTATACGACTTAACGTCATTTTCATTCTATATAATTTAAGTCCACTTGCATTTTTACAATTGCATAATTGTTTATTTTTTGGGAAATTGCGAGTATGTCTATTTTACTGAATTTTCAACCAATTTAGGCCATAATTTTTTTTATTTAAACGCATAAGTTTATTTTTATATCATTCTTTTGAAATACCCAATTTCATCTTGTGTCTTAGCAAATACTATTTTTTATTAACGCATGGTCTTGAATGCTTGATCAGGTATTCTAACATCAAAGTCTCCTTACTGCGAAGTATCCACAGAGGGTGGACGTAGGGGACAATGCCTGTCGAACCCACCTCCATGCCATCACAGGCTACAGTATATTTTCTTTGATGGATTCCATCCCACCGAGTCCGCCAATTTCTTGACGACACAGTTAGCTTTCCTCAGTCTTATCAAGTTACTTTGATACTGTTATTAACGGTATGGTTGGTCATTATGCTCCAAAGGTAGATGGAAGATTTTCTATCTCCAGTAAGTATTAAGGTGAGCTTCGTCATTTTTCTCTCACACAGTAGTTCCTCATAAGAGCTTCTTCAGAGGATCAATGACACATGTCGCATCATGTTACTTGACCTTGAGATTTTCTCACACAGTACGAGGACTGGTGTGTGGGAAAGATTTTCTGAATCTTGTATAGAGCGCGTTGAATACGTCTCGAACATTATAAGTGTTTTTGGGTACGCTATGAGTGCTTTTGATTTTTATGTATTTCATCCTTCCTTGTTTAGGGAAAACAAGATTCAGAAAATGCAACGCCCTTTTCATTTCATCTTCCCTTGTTTAAGGGAAAATAAAATTAAAAGTACAAAAAGGATGTTGCAAATAGCGCGTGGGAATACGTCATGTCTCACTGTGGATCCAAAATGTTGTAACAGAGTCGTCATCTTTATTTTAAGGAGAAATAAAGAAAAACAAAAAATAACTAGATTTTGTAAAGGGTTCGGAGGCTAAGTTACGAGGTGGGAAGGTGTTAGGCACCCAACTCGTCCTTTCGCTCTCAAAACAAGTTTTTTTTGGCTAAATATGCTTTTATCATATATATTTATTTAATAGATAAGATAAAACATTTAAATATACATATATGTACACATATTATTACAAACTTATTGCAGTCTCCTTCCAGTAATTACGAATATATTTATAAATATTTTGTTATAATAATGACTCTTTTTAGTGTTATTTTCTATAGAAATCCGGGTAGCATAACTGCTTATATTTATTACATTGGGCCGGCTTAAAATAACACGTTTTTATATTAAAACTTTAAATAGCTTACATTTTGAAGTGTGTGTGCTTTTATCCCTTACCACTAACTTCTAATAGATTTTAGGTGTTCTTGCTCTATCCTTCCAGGAGAGAGAGTCTTTTGTTTTTGCGGAGATTCGGACAGAGTAACTGCTTCCGAAAGTTGCTTTCAGCATCGAAAGCCAGGCGAACAAGCTTGCTTTTGTTTGTTTGCTTGTCGACAATGAAATCGAGGCAACCGCTTGCTTGACGGATTGCGTCGGATTCGAGCATGGCAACTGCTCTTTTTGAGATTTTTGGACCGAAGGAATATGGTGGAATCCTAGCGGGGAGGCTAAGGTTCACTTTGACCGGTTGGTTTTGTGTTTGGAGGAGATTTGACGGAGCTTCGAGGCTTATAGGAGGGGAGCTCAACGCTCTCTCAGAACTCACTGCGGGAGAAATTTTAACTGCGTGATCGCGGTGTGTGAATTGTGTGCGTAAACTGTGTGTCCACTTCTGAAGCCGAGGCCTTCTATTTATAGGCTGGAGAATGGACTCCTTTGTCATTAAGTTTTCTTTTCTGTAATTCATCGGCTTGTACCGCGCGCTGAGAGAGTTGTGACAAAAGTAAAGTGCTACAGTAATATGAGCACTATTGGGCCCCACCCATGGGGGGTCTGGGCGCCGCGCCTGCTATGAGTGTGGGTGGCGCCTGGGCTCCTTTTTGGGATTCTTTTTGACACTTTGGCCCCTTGCATTTTACTATTTACGCATCCTGTTTTTTCATTTGCATTTTTTAAACCCTGTAACTTGACATTTATTAGTTTTTAATATGGTCTTGATATTTCATGTCATGTTACATACTAGGGGTACGAAATTGGGGTGTCTACAGAGCCCCTCAACGATGGAGTTTACAGGTAACCCGAAGCTTACCGAGTAAACGAACATCGTTGATAAGAAATAGACTCCCAAATTTCGTGGAAATTATAATGGGGAGTAATGCACATGGTAGCAGTTATAATGCATTTCAAATCTCACATACCCTAGACATATTTAGTCGGTTATAACAGGTTATCATAATTTTTAAGCAGATATGCAAATTAAATGCTCTGATGGTTGGATCTATCGAAATAGGCTGCCTATGTATCCCTTAATAAAAGGAATCAGACCAAACGTAGTTCGGCCTCATGCAAACAAACAACAACATACTGGTGGGATAGATGGGACTGATCTTTTCCCTAAGTGACCCGGGGTATCCACCCCTTGCGGAAAAGATCCAACAACCAGATGGAGCACAACGATACCAACCTTTTCCTTAAGTGACCTGGGGTATGTACCCCTTGCGGAAAAGATCCAACAACCAGGTAAAACACAATGATATCAACCTTTTCCCTAAGTGACCTGGGAAATGCACCCTATGTGGAAAAGATCCAACAACCAGGTGGAGCACAATGATACCAACCTTTTCTCTAAGTGACCCGACGTATGCACCCCTTGCGGAAAAGATTCAACAACCAAGTGGAGCACAATGATACCAACCTTTTCCTTAAATGACCCGGGGTATGCACCCCTTGCGGAAAAGATCCAACAACCAGGTGGAGCACAATGATACCAACCTTTTCCTTAAGTAACCCGCGGTATTGTAGACACCCCAATTTCGTACCCCTAGAATGCGACATGACATGCGATATCAAGACCTGTTAAAACTTAACAAATGTCAAGTTACAGGGTTTTAAAATGCAAAAGGGAAAGCACGATGCGTAAAACAGTGAAATGCAGGGACCAAAGTGCCAAAAAGAGGCAGGAAATTGGAACCAGGCGCCACCCACATGCAAAGTGGGCGCGGCACCCAGAACCTATAGGGGTGGCGCCAGCATATTGCTTATGCACTGTAGCACTTTGCCTCCTGTACAATCTCTCAAGCGCGCGGTACAAGCCGATGAAGCACATAAATAAAACTCAAAATGCCGACGGGATCCCCAGTCCCAGCTATAAATAGAGGTGCTCGGCCTCAGTGAAAGAAGGACTATTTCACTCCACACAAAGTTCACGCAGTGAAATAAACAACGTTCAGTTTACGCAGTGAGCGAAAGAGAGAGTACCCCTCCTCTTATAAGCCTCGAAGCTCCGTCAAATCTCCTCCAAACACAAATCCAGCCGGTCAAAGTGAACCTTAGCCTTCCAGCTAGGATTCCATTTTATTTCTCCGGTCCTAAAATCCAAAAGTTAGCAGTTACTCTGCCCGAATCCAGAGGCCAAATCCGCTAGAAGCAAGCAGTTGCTTACCCGATTTCCGCCACCAGTAAACAAACAACAGCAAAAACGCAAGCAGATGTTTCGCCCGTTTCACGGCGCCTGAAAGCAACTTTCGGAAGTAGTTACTCTGCCCGAATCACAATAGCAGCAAAAGACTCCTTCTCCCGGAAGGACAGAGCGAGCACAACCTATGCTCTTAAAGGTAAGCCTTTAAGAGATTTTTATATAAAAGTGCTATTTTAATCTGGCCAAATGTAAAAAATATAAGCAGTTATGATGCCCGGATTTATATAGAAAATAGCACTAAAAAGAGCTATTATTATAACCAAATATTTGTAATTACTGGAAGGAAGCGACTGCAAGTCTGTATATAATGTAGATACAAATATATTTGTTTAAAAGCTTTATTTCATTTGCTAGATAAATATAATAAAATCATATTTTAGCCAAAAGCTATTTTTGAGACCGAAAGGGCGAGTTGGGTGCCTAACACCTTCCCACCTCGTAACTTAGCCCCCGAACCCTTTTTTTACAAACTCTGGTTATTTTTTGTTTTTCTTTATTTCTCCTTAAAATAAAGATGGCGACTCTGTTACAACATTTTGGATCACAGTGAGGCCCGCAACTTCGTTTTCAAAATATTGTCTACTTTGATTTGACACACCATTTAAGAAAAAGTAATTGAATGTATTATAAATATTGGTGAAATGTGTGGTTTTCTTTAATGCCCTTAAATATGTGGTCATAATTAAAATATATAGAAAAAGTAAGAGTAACGTGGTAAAAATGTTTTTTTTTAAAAGGAAAAGTTTTAAAAGAGGACAATTATTTAAGAGCGGGCGAAAAATGAAAGGTGAACGATAGTTTGAAAACCGAGGGAGTATATGTTAAACATTTATTAATTTGAAATTATTTTATAATTATGTAAGTAATGGAGAAAACAAAATAGCTCAAGTTGACTTTTCAATGCATTTTTTTTCGATGATGGAGAAACATGGAGGAGAGTGGTCATGGACATAATGGTGGATGCACTTGAATATCCAAATGGTGAATGGAAAGATCGGAAAGTGTTGGTAATTGTAATTTGTAACATCTATATTTGGTATAGTTTAGCTTCTTTGACAATATGTATTTTAGGATGTTATATTCCCGTAATCTTAGGCCTTTCTTGGGGGAAAAGTTTTGGTATATTTTTGTATATATATCACAAGGATGATTAATAAGAAAAGTAAGGCAAATATTCGCACGAAATTGTGTCTTAATTTTGTCATGGTATCAGAGCCAAAACCCTAAACTCTACACGCTTACGTTTCTTCCAGCTGACCTCGTGTTCTAATGGCGGATGACGGCGGGAAGATTGACCCAAGTTCTCCTTACTACATTGGTTCTGGAGATCAACCAGGTAACTTGATTACTCACGTAATCTTGCAAGGTGAGAACTACTTGGCATGGGCTAGGGCAATCACGTTGTCCCTCAAAGCTCGTCGCAAGTTCGGGTTTGTTAATAGAGTTATTAACAAGCCAACTGCACAACGAAAGCTTCTCGATTGGGAGACTGTTAACTCCATGCTTGTATCAAGGATACTACGCAGTATGGAACCGAAGGTGGCTGCTTCAATTCCTTTCCACGATGAGGCTAAACGACTATGGGATTATTTGGAAAAACGATTTTGTGTAGCTAATGGCCCTCGTTTTCAGCAATTGCGGGCTAATATACTAGATTGTAAGCAAACAAAATCAATGACCATCGAAGATTATTTTAATCGTTGTTGGGTCTATATGATGATCTTGCACGGCTCAAGCCGTTACACGCATGTGAATGTGGTCGATGTACATGCGACGTAGTGGAGAAGTTCGCTGCGTATAGGGAGGAAGAGAAGTTTCATCAATTTCTGATTGGGGTCGACGATGATCTATACTCCACGGTGCGCACAAATCTGTTATCACGTCAACCACCTCCTGATATTGATCAAGCATATCAAGCATTTCTTTAAGAAAAGAGGTCTCGGGGAATTGCGCGGGGAAAAGCTGCGAAGGAGGAGGCCAACGTCTTTGCTTTACAGGTCGATCGCTGGAAAGGCAAGAACGGGGGTCGTGACAAGTCAAAACTCATCTGCAACCATTGCAAAAAATCTGGACATGACGATGGTTCGTGCTTCAAACTTCATGGTTATCCAGATTGGTGGGAATCTAAAGGTGGCAAAGGGTTTGGCAAGGGAGATCACAGCAGAGGTACAATGGGAACTGGAAAGGGCGCGATGGGCGCTGATGCGGCAGGAGCTGTGCGCGCGAACTCCATTTGCGGCGGCGGTGAGGGTCACTCCAAGTATGAGGTCTAAACGAAAATTCTGGCTCTTCTCTGTCAAATTTCAGTCCTGAGCAAATCCAAATATTACTCAACATGGTAAATAATCGGCAACAAGATCAAATGATTGGTGAGTCTTCTTTACCTTGGCTTCTGGATACCGGTGCTTCCCATCATGTCACCGGTACTGAACATTGGTTAACTCAGTTGGAACACATCGCAGCTCGTCCCGTAGGTCTGCCCGACGGGAAACAAGTCATGGCTACTAAAGTAGGCCGCGTGATTCTTGAAGGGGGTTTAACACTTGAACGAGTTTTGTTTGTTCCTGAATTATAGTGCAACTTAATATCAGTGTCTAAATTAGTAGATGATTCCAAATGTTTTGTCCGATTTAATGATTCTTTATGTGCTATACAGGACCAACTTTCGGGGAGTCTGATTGGAGCCGGTGAACGAAAGGATGGACTTTACTACTATTGCGGGATTCCTACAGTATGTGCCGTACAAGTTCCAGAGATAAGCAAATTTGAGTTGTGGCATCGTCGTCTTGGACACCCGTCAGATAAAGTTGTCAAGTTAGTTCCTGCTCATCGGTCTAGTACCACTCGACACTTCTTGAATAAAGTCTGTGATGTATGTCCTCAAGCGAAACAAACACATACCAGTTTTCCCAATAATGATAGTAAAGCTTCTCGAATTTTTGAATTAGTTCATTGTGATTTATGGGGACACTACAGGACACCCTCTTCTGGTGGTGCACATTATTTTTTGACACTAGTAGATGATTTTTCAAGAGCTGTTTGGGTTTACTTGTTGCATTCTAAAACTGATGTTCACAAAGCATTTTGTTCTTTCTTTGCCATGATTGAACGTCAATTTGAAGTCACTGTCAAGGCGGTGCTGACAATGGCACCGAAGTTTGATCAGATGCCGCCTCTATTTTGACGAACATGGGATTGTTTTTCAAAATTCTTGTGTTGGCACACCACAACAAAATGGTCGCGTCGAGCGCAAACACCAACATATTTTGAATGTCAGTCGTGCCTTAATGTTTCAAGGTCATCTACCGATATCGTTTTGGGGTGAATGTGTGCTAGGTGTTGTTTATTTGATTAATCGTACTCCCTCCAGGTTGTTGAAAAATAAAACACCGTATGAAATTCTTTTTGGTGTCGAACCTCAGTATGATATATTGTGAGTGTTTGGATCGCTTTGCTTTGCTCACAACCAAAAATCTAAAGGGAATAAGTTTACCCCTAGAAGTCGAAAATGTGCATTTGTTGGTTACCCTCACGACAAAAAGGGATGGAAGTTGTACGATCTTGTAACAGGGGATATTTTTGTGTCTCGCGACGTTCAATTTCATGAGAACATATTTCCTTTTGCAATTAAACCCCAGGACTCTGAGTCTCACACCTCGGCAGATGGCATACATCCGGGTCATGTGGATAGTGTTTTTTTGGACGATTTGGAAGATGTATTAGCACATGGTAATACTCGGGATCTCACCACTAACCCCAAGGCACAATATTTCCTGAGCAAGATAGCGATGGTACAACTAGAGTGCTTCCTACCGCCACCGAGACATCATGCAGCACAGACAGTCCTAACGTCGATAGCACCACAAATGATCAAGCACTCCATGCCTCGTCCTCCACTTCTGTTTTAGGTCGCGGTTTGCGACCTAAACGCCCTCCTAACTGGCATTCTGAGTACGTCGCACATACTGTATCTCCTTCAAGTTCATCCTTCACTTCATCGTCTGCCTTCAGCTCATCAGGTAGTCCTTATCTTTTAGCACATTTTGTAAATTGTGATAAATTTTCTATGCGACATCGTGTATTTCTTGCGGCAATTGATTCAGGGTGTGAGCCACGTAATTTCAATGAAGCCATGCAAAATGCTAGTTGGCGAAAAGCCATGCAGAAAGAAATCGGGGCTTTGGAAGCAAATGAAACCTGGGAGATGACAGAATTACCTCTAGGAAAGAAGGCTCTTGGCTGCAAATGGGTGTATAAAATCAAATATCATGCTGACGGAACAATAGAACGCCATAAAGCCCGTATGGTTATTTTTAATTTGGTAATCATCAAGTCGAAGGCATTGACTACAATGACACGTTTGCTCCAGTTGCAAAGATGGTGACTATTCGCACTCTCTTATCAGTCGCAACCGCGAAGAACTGGGAATTACATCAACTGGACGTTCACAATGCATTTTTGCACGATGATCTAGATGAGGAGGTGTATATGAAACTCCCATCCGGTTTTACTGTCACTAAACCCGGTAGAGTATGTCGTCTCAAGAAGTCGCTATATGGTTTACGACAGGCCCCCCGGTGTTGGTTCGCCAAGCTAGCAACTTCTTGAAGAAGTATGGTTTCATTCAATCCTACTCCGACTATGCATCAGGGTACTATTCAACTTAATGTTTTGGTCTACGTAGATGATCTCATTATTTCAGGAAATGATCTAGCTGCCATTATTGCTCTTAAGACATATTTGAATGAATGCTTTCACATGAAAGATCTGGGCGCCCTGAAGTGCTTTCTTGGTATTGAAGTTGCTCACAACACAGAGGGGATTTTCCTATGCTAGCGAAAGTATACTCTTGATATCATTGCGGAGGCAGGTTTGTTAGGTGCGAAACCTACAGGGTTTCCGATTGAACAAAATCACAAATTAGCTCTTGCTCAAGGTGCCTTAATTGCTAATCCGGAGCGATACCGACGTTTGGTGGGTCATCTGATTTACTTATCTTGCACTCGACCGGATTTGGCATATATTGTACACATTTTGGCTCAATTTATGCAACATCCTCGCCAAGACCATTGGGATGCAGCTATCCGTGTTGTGCATTATTTGAAGGGTTGTCCAGGGCAAGGCATTCTTTTACAAGCTAATTGTGATCTCTCCTTAACGGGATGGTGTGATTCTGATTGGGCTAGTTTTCCTTAACCAGGGATGGATAGTTTTTCTTGGGGTTCTCCGATCTCTTGGAAGACCATTCTGTCGAAATCGAGTATCGGTCAATGGCTGCTGTCACATCGGAGTTGAAATGGCTTAAGGCCTTGCTCGACAGCTTAGGGGTGGCACACCCACGAGCCATACACCTCCTATGTGATAGTCAGTTGGCCTTACATATTGCTCACAATTCGGTCTTTTATGAGCATACGAAACACATCGAGGTGTATTGTCATTATGTGCGGGATGTAATTCAAGATGGTGTGATCCGTGCAACTCATGTGCCGACGACTGAACAGCTTGCCAACATCTTCACCAAAGCACTAGGCCACCAGCAATTCTTGAATTTACTCCGCAAGTTGGGCATTTGTGACCTGCATGCTCCAACTTGAGGGGAGGTGTTGGTAATTGTAATTTGTAACATCTATATTTGGTATAGTTTAGTTTTTGGTATAGTTTAGCTTCGTTTGGTAATATGTATTTTAGGATGTTATATTCTCGTAATCTTAGGCCTTTCTTGGGGGAAAAGTTTTGGTATATTTTTGTATATATATCACAAGGATGATCAATAAGAAAAGTAAGATAAATATTCTCACGAAATTGTCTTTATTTTGTCAAAAAGAGTAAAAACCGGAGCGAAATTAGAAGAGAAAGAGAATGAGTTTTAGCATGGGTGCCTAAGTAGGCGTCCATTTAGCTATTATAATTAGTGGTCTCAAATGGACATGCTCATTTGTGCCCACTTAAAATATTGGATTTGCTCATACCCTTTATTTATTTGACCACGGACAAATTGTCACCTCTAGGAAAAACGTTGTCGTTTGGAACTTTTTGAGGCTGAAATGGTGGCTTTTTGTCATGTGCGTCTTTGTTAAGCAATTTACTTTTCACACCTAAGCTCCTTATTTGTTAAGCTACCCGAGCTCCTCAATATACTTTTCCTTTAAATTTTGTCATGTGCTTCCTCTAAATATAGGCAGGTTAATATTTATGAGTAGTGTTATGTCAGGTCAGGCTTAAACAAAATTTAACGGAGTTTGATGGGTTTGTCATATATATATATATATGTGTGTGTGTGTATTAGGACACGAGGTAGAGGTTCAGCAATCAGCATGAATATATACTCTAAATAGTGATAACGTAACGAATATTTTCATATTTTATAACAGGTATCACCGTATCATCATCCAAGACCAAGAGGGGCTGCCTAAAACTCTATTATTCTATTTGCATGTTTAGTGCTATCCTCGTATTCTGAAGAATTGAATAACTTGAGAAAGTACTTCACCGGAATTCACCATGTACGTGGATGTGTTCTTGATTTCCTCACTGGGCTGCCCACCTTTTTTTTCTTAAAAGAAGATACACCAAAAGATGACAACCCCCAGATCTTTTATTATCTTATTTGAGATTATATATTCTCTATCGGGATGTGTAGGTGGTCATTAAAAACTTAAAAACATTATAAATTGATGAAAAGAACTCGTTAATGTTTATCAGTGAAACAATCACGTCATGTCACTAGGTTGATATGATTTTGCATCAATTATATTCTTACACTTGAAGTCATGGATATCAAGTGTGTTATAACCACCCTAGATCTAATGCCCTGTGACCCTATGTCAAAGAGTAAGTAGAACGCCCGTAAAATAACATTTCATGCACTCGCCCCATAGCATGAGGGCAGTTTGGTGCCCTAGTTGACAGAGATGACGGAGATCTTGAAGGTGCATTTAGGCTGCATTGTCTCCAAAAGAGGACAGTCATTGAGGCGAAAAAGCAATAAATCTTCGGAAGAAGAAACAAAGAGATCATAACTGGAATTCCTTGTCTTTTAGTCATAATCTCCTGAAAAACGGGATGAATGTCGAGGTAGCTTTGACAATGATTTATCAATTTAAAATTACAATGTATTGCAATGTTGTAAGCAAATAAGATATTTACGCAAACAAAATCAGATTCAATTGGATGGATATATTTATGAAAATTAATTAATCTATCTATATTTATTATACTTGATTCATACCTTAATTATAATGTACAGTCATTTGGAAATGTAATTACGATGCATAAAATTTAACCGCAAAACATGATTTTGTATGTTAATGTTTTCCATTCATTAATGGTATCGCATTCGTTTGACCCTGAAGTGTTTTTTCTGGTCAAAAAGAAAGTATAGGAAGTAAAGCGATCGAAAACTTTTCAAAACACACAATCGAATGTCACTATTTTTATTTTTATTTTAGATTTTAGCATTTATATTGGAATTTCAGCATTGGTGTTGATTGTCGGCTATTAAAGCTGCTTTCCATATGCCTATTCACATTTCACAATAACCATTAACTGGCATCATGTTCATATCGAAACCGACCTCTATAACAAGTTAACAACTTCTTATTTAGGGACCAACCCAGTATAACTCTTTTTTTCTCCCAAATACAACCACCCCTCCCAAAATTACTATTTTGCCCTTTTAGGTTTTTAACCATGTTGATGCTTATTTAAAAAAAAAAACAACTTAATCCACTTTTATATTAAAAAAATATTTTTCATTTTATACAATTTATAAAAAAATTTGAAATACACTAATTTTTCCCTACAAGTGTGGGCCCCTAGGAGCGATACTAGTGTATCTTTTTTTAAAATTTTTTTAATACACTGGTGTCGCTCAACGGGACAACACTAACACTAATTAATTGGTGGTTTCTTCGTATGGGCGACATCAATGTATTTAAATAAAAAAAAATTTATACAATTTAAAAAAAAAATTGAAATACACTAGCGTTACCATGTATGTGCGACACTAATGTATTAAATTTTTTAAATATATAAATAGCCACTAGTGTATTTAAAAAAATCCTTTTTTTCTTTTTAGCTTTATACAATTTATAAAAAAAAAAAGAAAATTTTTCAAAATCATTTTATTTTTCGTTTTATAAAAAAAGATTTTTTTAAGGGGTTATGGCTTGATGGGCATTATGGTCATTTTTTCTGGTAGGTGATTGTATTGGTATTGGGAAATTGGGGTGAGGGGGGGGGGGTGGTTATTTTTTTTTCGCAGGAATCAACCACCTGCATCATCAATCATTAGTTGGTGAGAATATCGTTCTTGAATGTAAGCATATAATTGGTGTGTTATACCACGTTACCTTAGTGACCTGGCCTTACTGTTCCTCCGCCTCCTTTTTCTCTTCACTTTTCTGAAAATAAAATTTGGGATGCGATATTCTGATTAGTCAAACAATACATTAGGTGCATGGATCATGGGGATTGATTCAGAATACTGAAATAGTAGTGAGCTTTTTGGCTACTTGCCCATTTTCTCTGTAATTTACTATTTCGGCCTGCTTTCCAGTATATATATATATACTAATGGTACTGGATCTTTTGTAATCTTTGATTTTATTTTATTTTATATTTCTATAAAAATGCTTTAGTACAGTGGTGAATATTTGGCTGCATTCCTCATATTTTTAAATCGTCGCAACAAGGTGAGAGCTTATTTTATGAAATTAATCACTTTCACTTGTCATCCTTTCTAGAGTAAACAACTTGCTTGTTAATTAAGGAGATGATATATGCATTTTAAAATTTTATGTAAAACATGCTCAGTTATTAAAGCACTATATATAAATAGGAGTAATAAGCTGACCATTTAATACCCAAAGTTTTACTATCGTGTTTTCATGTTATCTATTTTATTTGATAATAAATATAACAATAAATATTATTTTGAATATATTAACAATTTTGTGTCTTTCGTGTCGTGTTGTGTTATGTTTCATTTGTCTCTATAATCATGTTTTATAATCGTGTCGTGCTGGTTCATACTATCATATTGTGTCAGTCATCATCATCATAAGGGTTTAATCCGAGTTTTTAGAAAACAACGGAGTATCATGAAACAATCAAAAGGAAATCTTGTTTGATTTTCGGCTCTCCCGTCTCAACCCAAGAGACCGCATTTTCTGGAAATAGCGATCCACGTGCCCTTCTCCCTTCTTTGTTGGTTTCTCCCTTTCTCCAAATGAGTGGGTTCCTTTAATTTTTTTTCTCTTTGATTTTTGGTTTTTTGTAATTCAAAAATATAAATAAAAAAATATTTTTAAGAAGTACACATTTTTTATCTAAAAATAAAGACTTAGTTTGACTCATTTGGACACCAAATAAATTTTTTTCAAATTTTAAAGTTATTGGAGATAAAGATTATGAGATATGAAAGATTATTGAGGTCTGTATATAAGTTTTTTGTTTAGGTAGCTTATGAGTATCAAATTAATTTTTATATTCATTTTTAATAAGTTGAGTATTAAAAAGGGATCAAAGTTGATCCTTTATTATACATGTTCAAAGTAGGCGAGCGTTCAGGTCGTGACATAACATATTTGAAATTTATCGATATATTTTTGGAATAAATTTATTGTTATATAGCATGTTTCGTGGTAGCTCTATAGTGTGTTGTGCTAGGTTTTATACACCGACTTTTCTGGTACTAAAAGAAGGTCTAAGGAAGAAAGTGACTCTTGCATTATATTTGTGTGAGCATGCCCATCAATGGTGCTGGTTCATGCAAATCACAGAGGTTAAGTCATGACTGACCCTTGTGGAGCTCCAGTAGAAGATGGTAGAACAATCTTTAGTATGACCCCCGACCTTGGCCCCTTCTACTTAAAGATAATGGTCGGCCTAATTACTTAGGAAATCTTTAATTTATGTCAAAAGTATACTCAATTGAAACCATAATGGCCATTCAATCTCCATTAGCTTTTTTCTTTCTCCAGCTCTAGCTAGTTTAGTGGCATATCCTAATTCATTGGCCAATGTTTGTACAGTAAACAGCCAACTACTATGAATTAACTAGTAATTAAAATATTCATTAATTGAAGGTTTATTGGTTTATATGGCTTTCCACTTAGCATATACTCCCTCCGCTTTGAGTAAAAGTCCTTGTTTGAAAGTTAAACTTTTTAAGATATGACATTTTGAGTAGCCCATTAGTAATAAAATAACACTTTTATCTTTTAATTTTTAAAATAAACTCTTTAAGTGAAACATCTCAAAATAAAATAGTAAACTCTTTACCAGAAGAAGGGAGTATAATCTTTAATAATGTACACATATAATTCACTTATCTTCATTAGGACCACATCCCACAAAAGCCAGATGCTCTCTACACTATTAGATATTCCTTTGTTTTAGTTCATTATTCTATTTTGAAAATGTTTCATTTAAAGAGTACATTTTAAAAAATGATTGCATAAAAATGTCATTTTATTAATAATAAATTATTAAAAATATCATTTTTTTAAAAAATTTAACTTTCAAACGGAGACTTTGCTCGGAAGGAGGGTGTATTTTTTTTTTTTGTAAAAACGCTTCAAATTTGGTGTGTGTGTGACTGAGAGAGAGAGAGGGGGGTGGGCTATGTACTAGACATGAACTAATTAATGGAGAAAGAGTACTACTCTTGTCATAGAAGAACATGTTGTATAATACAAACAGGTTGACAGAAGAGTAAAATTCATGCATGATGATTATTACAATGATGATTTCTTCCCAAACACTAGGAAAAAGAAAAAGAAAAAAAAAAGAGAGAGAGGAGAGACATAGCACAAGCAAGAGGGTTGGATAGATCTAAATGAAACCTTGAGCTATTTACAAAGTTAAAGCTTCTTCCTAAGGGGAGGGAGATCACTGATCACAAGACAGAATATCTTAATTATTGCATCTATGAACAAACTAGTCAATAAATCAAATTAGGGAACCAAATTAGCGGGTTAAAGGCGACCCAAATTGCCCGCTTGTGGGGTAATTAAACAATCTACTAGTACTCTCTTCTTGATCATTACTCATCATCATCCAAAGTGTGTCTGGACTATACTCCCACATCGGAGGCGATAAATCATTGTAAGGGTCATAAACGGGTTTTATCACGTCGCCATCTTCTTCTAATAATGTTATATCCTTCCATATTTCATCCATCGATATCTCTTCTTGGCTACTATTTACAGTAGTACTAGTCTTAACATTATTCTTTCCTGATCTAGCAGCTGCAGCCACCTGCATTTCGAGCCCTCCTGTGTCGTAGAAGCTACGTTCCTTAGTCTCGGTGATTGGCATGGAATCAACATGAGGATCGGTACTGCTGTCGTTGGATGAAGACGACGAATTTGAAAAATTGGAAACCGATGAATTAGAAGGTGACATGACCCTTTTCTTTTCCTGAGCCTCTTTCCTCATATGAGTCCTCCAGTAGTTCTTGATCTCGTTATCGGTTCGCCCAGGTAATTTGCGAGCGATTCTAGACCATCTGCATGTCCAATTATTTCTATATATCACATAAACACTAGTTGAAGTAATAATATATTTGGGAGTGATTTTCCCAATATTATAACAACAAAGTAATTAATGAAATGCATAACCATAAACATAAACACTAGCAAGATCAATCGATGAAACTAAGCAGGATTAATCAATTAAGTTAAAGGTAGATTTAAAAATAGAAAACGGAAAATTGAATCAAACCTATTTCCCCATTTGGAGTGAAGTTCAAGGACGAGGCGTTCTTCGTGGGGAGTCATCTTGCCTCGTTTGAGACCTGGGTGCAGGTAATTAACCCAACGTAACCTGCAACTCTTACCTGTTCTCTTTAAACCTACAACCAAATAATTAACCAAATAATAATTTGGGGGTTAATTTTATTTTTTGCTCCAGGCAAAAAATATCCCATGTCCCAAATAATCCTACCTATTTGATTTTGTCTCCCGCCACCTTCAAACCTGAAACTTTTGCTATGAAATCCCATCGACGATCCCCGAACAAGTTCACGTAAAATACCAGCTGAACATCTTCGTGTTCAGTCCATGGCCCCTTCCTGATCATCTCTTCATTTTGCACCATTTCTTTTTTTCTTTTTTCTTTCTTTCTTTGTGTCTTTCTTTCTTTTTGCTGGTACTTACAATAAGTGGACACTAGTGCTTAATTTATACTAGTGGGTTTTAGTATTATGGTGGGGAAGGTTTGGTGATAATGTTTAATATGTTTTTTATTTCATAATTACGAATGTACACCATAAGTGTGGTGCGCGTGTGCTGATAAGTGCTTTGTTGATATATATGATGTAAGCCATTAACGCAGAGTAGATTAATCTAGAATTAATCAAAGTGGGTGATACGTGGATGTAATTTTCATTTTTCATATCTTGTCTTGGCGCTCCATTTGATCACTACAAGTCTACAAGCCACTAACTTCATCGATTGATTGCAATTTGCAAGGTTTACGGGAGCTTTTGCTCCGGTCAACACACGTAGAGATAATTACTCCATTAAAGGAGACAACTCTCTCAAGTTAAGATATAAGATATTGTAAAAAAGATTAGAAAAATTGGAAAGTATCTAAAAGTGGATGCATTACTAAAAGAAAGACAAGATAAAGAATGAAAGATTAGCTAATGGTTTTGCTTGGAAAAATGAGAAAAGTTAATGGAAGTTGCTAGATTGCTTCTTCCATATATTTACTTTACCCTAGCCCTAGGTCAAGTAAATTGTCATCTGCTCTTTGTTATCCCTTAATTTGATTCAAGTGCCATGTCAAGTTGATATAGTACTAATATTAAGGATAATGGGAAGGGCTTTAACTGTAATTTTTTTTTAATAAACTTTTTGTCCGGAATGGAGGGAGTATCAATTAATGTAGAAAATCATGAAAGTCTAGAAGACAATTTTTAATCAATAAATTATAAAATTGTGGAAACTTGAAACATTAAAGAAATAATGCATAGAGGACAAATTCTGATCATTATTATGATGTAAAATACGAAAATTATAAATATTTTGAAAGAAAAGGATTCATCTAATGAAGCTGTAGAAGTTAAAAACATGACAATATTATTCTTTTTCAATAGATTTCCTTATCTTATGCGGAGTAAAAGATATTTTTCGTATTGAGCTAGAATTTTTTTTCTCAATTAAAAGATTAATTGAGTGAACTTTGAACTTAAGTACCATTTTATTCAATTTTCATTGGAGTCGCTATTTAGACCCCCGGATCCTCCAAGTTGACCCTCCATCTAAGTATATCCCCCATCTTATTTTAAAATACTTGATACCTGTGAATGTATCCCCCCCTTGTTTTCCTATTTTAACCTTTTGAATTTTGAACACACAATGTTACATTACCCACCCTCAAAACCCAACACCTCACTACTCATCTTCAAATAAACCGATACCCCCTCCCTTCCATAGGACGACTTTGCACCCACTCTTCCCTCCGTTGCACCTCGTGATTTCTATTCCTTAAACTATTTTTCACCTACAACAAACCCTCTAATCTATATCTAAGTAATCCATATGTATGTGGAACAATGTTCAGTCGTCACCAGTTGAACATATACAAAAAGTTCGGCCACCCAGGATGGAACAAATCAGAAATGTTCGGACATCCAAGGTGGAACAAAGTAGAAATGTTTGGATAGACACTCAGGATGGAACAAATCATAAATGTTCGGACACCCAGGGTGGAACAAATAAAAAATGTTCGGACACTAAGGGTGGAACAAATTAGAAATGTTCAGACAAACACGTCTCAGGGTGGAACAAATCAGAAATGTTCTGACACCCAGGGTGGAACAAATAAAAAATGTTTGGTACTCCAGGTCCGAACTGTACATGATGAAGACCTTTTTTTAAAGAAGAAATTGTTTTAAAAAACAATTTTAAGCAAAAAAAAAATTAAATGTTTACCAAAATAGTCATATTAGTTTTTTTTCCATCCATGCTTGATTTCTTCACACCCAATGTTGAAGCCCTAAGATTTTTTTTGGAATTTGAAGGTTTTTGGAAGTTGATTTCTTTACAACAAAAGAAAGAGAAGATGAAGGAGAACAAAATAATGTGGTAATAAAGAGGTTTATTTGTTGAAGGAAGAAGATGAAGAATATATGAAAATGAAGAAGATGAAGAATGAGATATATTTGTTTTTAGGGAAGGGGTTTACTTAGAGGTTTTTTATTTTAGAAAAATAGAATGATGGTTTACTTATCAGTTTCAAAGGTATAATTGTCTTTAAGAAAAAAATGGGAAAGAGGGGTCAACTTAGAGTAACCGGGGGTTTGAATAGCGCGACTCTTTCCATTGCTACCCATTTTAGTACATATACTAAAAATCCTTTAGGGCATAAGAAACAATAGCTTAATATCGTGGCCTAAAAAATAAATATATAATTAAATATATAGAAAGAATTTGGGGACCTGTGCTTGTAAGAATACTGGTAAAAAGAATTTGGGTAGATGTTCTGTAAGACGGTTTTATGGATTTTAATCTGTATCATAGAGCTATCCATTTTAAATAAACAGTGCCACCCTAAACTTTTAAAAATTACAGCATCACCCTTAGATTTTATAAATGAAAACACTGTCATCTTTTGATCTTAAATATGTCACTTTTAGTCTCTCAATGGGTAAGTTATTATGTATGATAATGTGTATCACTTTTTCCTTTTAATGTGTCACTTTAAGTCTCTTTAATATGTAAGTCATTATTTATGAAAGTGTGTCATTTTTTCCTTTAAATGTGTCATGTTGCCTTTAAATATGTCATTTTTAATCTCTCAATGTGTAAGTCATTATGTATGAAAGTGTCACTCTTACTTTTAAATAATAGTTCATCTATGTATAAGTCATTATATATAAAAATGTGTCATTTTTTAGCCTTGATTGTGTCACTTTTACCTTTAAATATATATTTTTATACCCTAAATGTGTAAATCATGCAAGTCCATCAAAACCGTCGAGTGTTGCAAGACAAACTGAATTAACATAGATTAACAAAGGCTCACATATGACCAAATCATAAAGCCTTGGTGCACAAGGACCGCAACACATGTTCTTGAAAACAATAGGGGCACAAAGCAATTAATGAAAACATTTCAATTTCATTAATGTGGCGGTATGCTCACAACAACATCTTGCCATATACGTTAAAGGCTTGAAGGTTGAAGCTTAAGTCCATTGCAACGCCTTTGACCAGCGAGATTTTAAAGCGGATCCGGGTTGAGTTGCTCCACTCACCCGCTTCCATCCCACTTTCCTCGCATTTTAATCGGATTTCTTGATGGATAACTTGCGATATCTGCAAATGGGTTGTTCATTCTCAAACCAAACTTAATTCCATTTTTTCCTTATTTAGGGCTCTGTTTTACGGTTTACAGATTAAGATCGTAAGATGGTATTATACAAGTTTTTGTCAAAGAATTTTGAGGTGCACGACATTAATCAAAGAAAATTTAGCTTTGTTCTATGTAGTATATTTTTTTTTGGGGGGGGGGGTTCAGTTACTTTCCGGTGCTAATTACTTAAAGTTTACATATTTAATTGAAATTAAAACTAAAAGCCACTATAATTAATTGGTAAGTAATAGTTTTTTTTAATTAGTCATTCAAGTTGTACACTTGTTATAATAATATAGGGCAAAACGACACAAGTAATCAGAATAAAAAAAGAAGTAACAAACTCAATGAACAAAACTACACACATAATTCAGCATCAATATATTTTTATTCTTAGGTGTCAATAAGACAAAAGGTAAATAAATAAAACAAGAGCATTATATATGATACACGACTTAAACACATGAAAAATATTGAAATATAAAAAGAGAGAAAAACGGTTTAGAACATGTGTAGGTTTCTTAAAAGACCGTCTTAACTAACAACATCTATCTCTATAAGTCAGAACTGAATTGTAACTTTCAAACACTCCGCCCCTTATACCTTCAGCTCATCCTTGCTGCATTTCTGTAAAGATTTGTCTCTTGGAAAGGGAAAAGGGCAAGTTGGGAGACGACAAAGATTTTATAAAATGGCAAGGGTAAAAGTGTCAATATATTTATTTATTTATTTTTTTTTTTCACTTTTTAAGTTTGGGTACTTCTAATAGCAGTATTGATTTGTCGTTGAAGACATTGACAAAGGGAAACCTTCTTAATAAAGATGGAAAGCATGAATTACTACTTTAATAGTGAATATCTTATGGCTGGACATTACAAAAGACATTGTCATTTTTTATTTTATTTTTTGTTTTTAGGAATCAAAGACATAAGGACCACCTTTTTTTGATGATTATATATGAAGTTTATTCTCTATATTTTGTCTCCAAGGGCTAACCCATCCGTAGAAATGAGATTTTATAAACGGTGAGGTTTTAGATTTGATCTCTTTCCATATTTATTATAAGATGTAAAAAAAAAATCTCTACATTTTAATTTGCATATTTTTTATTTTTATTTTTTCCCTCGTGGGCATGGTTAATTTGCATATTTTGTTCAAGTCTCCACTCCTTTGTTTAAAATTAAATTCAACTTTAAGATCATTTTTTTCAAGCAGAAAAGAGTAGGTGTATGGGATTTTATTTTTTCTGATTTATTTTGAAGTGAAAATATCTTTTTTGGATATTTATATCAGGCTACGTATATTTTGTGTGATATGAAACGCTTGAGAATAAGGCTTTTAATTTTGGGTAATGCTAGATCCACTCTAATAGCACTCAATTTTGGGTACCAAATGATGTGGCGTCTTATGTGTCATATTGTTAACATAACTTTTTAACTTATAGTGGAGTCCATAAAATGTCAAATAAGATGACACATTAGAAACCACATTATTTAATACATAAATTTGAGTGCTTATTGAGTGGCTCTAGCATTACTCTTTAATTTTATTCAAATGATTGTACTTTTGACAAGTATATTTGGTAAAGCATAAGAAAATGTTCACTTACCACTCTATTTAACTAACTTGATATCATGACCACTGCTGAATTTATGTGTAACGTTAAGCATCTACAATGATTTCTTTTAGTAACATCCTAAAAATCCCCCATTCATCTCTTTCTTCTCTTTCCCCCATTCTTCTAATTAATATTCGTTTCATTTCAAAAAAAATATTCCAAAATTTAAAGAAATCGATAAAAACTAATTTTTTTTTTTTACTTGATCAGAGCATCCAGTTTTTGGCCAAAATTTTAATGTGCTGAAGTGGAGAGTCTATAAATTAAATAAACAACCCAACTTACATCATTACTTTGATGATGGTATGCTTTCTCATTTCTTCTATTTTCTTTTTCAATTAATTTAGTGTATTTTTTGCACTATCATTTCCCTTTTTATTATTTATAACTTAAAATTATGGGTACATCAATAATATTAAAAAGCGTGACAAGACTTTATTTAAATAAAATTAATTGATATAATCAATACATATAATATATTTTTCATAAAATATAAATTTTAAAAGTATAAATATTTTATTTCATTTGTTGTAGGAAAATAAAAATAAATAAATAAAAATATATTGATAGGTGGGTTTGTTAGTTTAGATGTCACCAATTCAAAGACTTATATAGAGAGTGTTCATTGAAGTTGAAATTTTTTTAAAGGACCTCTAAAAAGGTTTAAGGGGTTGTATAAAGAATGTTTTAGGTGCAACCATTGTGGATACTCTAACTATTAAGCGGGATATTTTTTGATCGAGCCTCAATAGGTACTAGGTCTGATCATCTGTCAATTGGGTGTGTTTGGTCGGGTTTGAGTTAGGTAATTGATCGAACCCATTAGCACCTTAATATCAAATATGTTGAAATGAGTCAAGTTAAATTGTGTTGGTTTATAATGGGTAACTGGTTAAAACGAGTCGAACCACCTTAACTCATATTTTTCCTAAAATAATTCATACATTTATAGAGTTAAAAAATTGTGTCAAAATGGGTAAATGATTTGATCTACTTTAACCCGACCAAACTTAATAAGTTAATATTTTTGGGTTAAAATAGGTATCATGCTTTAACGGATTGGATTGTGCTAGATAATTTTTAAATTTAGTGGTATGAACAAACGGATTTCAGGTTGTAAATACCGGGCGTAATTGATGCCGATTCCCTTTAACAACAGCAAACTTTAAAATGAATCTATGATGTAAAGGTTTTATTTTATTTTTATTTACCGACAGAAATAATCCCCCTAAACTATTGACTCGGACCGTCACTGTAGTCCACTCAATTCGTGAATATTTTGTACTTCTAATCAATTAAAAAGGCCTATAGATCTAAGGCAATAAACTGATCAATACATTTTATTTTATTTTTTGTTCGGACATTTTTTATACAGTGTTTAGATATCCATGAACATGTTATAAAAGTCAGATATGAACCACAGCATTGAATGAAGGAGTAGCTTGTTAATCAAATGAGCTAGGGAGCTATGTCCCGTAGCTTTAGGAAATGAGTAACACTGTTTGGCTATAAATACCGAACAGTGTATAGTTGTATTTGACCACAGACGAATCCTTTACCCTGAATAAATCTCTCTCTCTCTTTCTCTTTTTCTCTCATACACTCTTTATTCTAATTTGTGGTTACTTTATAACACGTTATCAACACGATTGTACTACTCTTAACAATCTCAAACGGTAAAATTTTCTACCGATATATTCTTTATTTTATATCTCTGGTTTACTTCAATATATATCGTATATCAAATTATTAAGAAAAGGTTGGTGATCCGATAATATATGGTGAGATGAACGAAATAATAATTTATTATTTAACGTATAATATATATATTAGTTGATGCTTTGGCGGATATAACCCAAGCTATAAAGCCGAATATTTATAAATATACATATATTTCAATTCTATATATGAATAACTTTATATACATATATATTTATTCTTACGACTTTCAAACACCCACAGAAAGGCTTGCTGAGTAGCGTGGTGTGAATATATATGTATGCTATATAATAGCTGTATAAAGTTAACTGACAAATATTCCTGCAGAGTTATTTTATGTATGATCAATTTATTGCTTCTAATAAGAATTATATTTATTTATAATATAAATGCAATTCTATTAAATCAGAATTTTTATATTTTTGCCCCTCTCCTCTAACGGCTAGTTACTGATTTTTATCTCTCTCCTCCAACGATAATAAATGGCTAGTTAACGGTCATAAACGGTCATTTTTTTTCTCTATATATACAACAACATCTTAATAGATTACTCACATTTTTACTACCTCCTTACAAACTCTCAATACCATATCTTCTTCTACAAAATGTTTCCTCCAATGTTGATGATTATTATCATACTTGTTATTGCGTACACCGCATTAGTTTTTGTTGCTGAATACCCTCCAAATGATTTTCATATTTTTATTGCATATCTTTGTATCATGTATGTCCTGTTAGCAGTTACAATAGCTTTTAACATACATTTTAACATGTACTGATCATCATATGAATAAAATTTTCATGTTATCATTTTATTAATATATATGTTTCATTTTTATAGTTTTTTCTTCACAAATGGCAAACATCGCTAAGCTTGAATTTGAAAGGTTGGACATAACTGGGAAAAATTATATGTCTTGGAAAATAGATGTCGAAACCCACCTGGCCGCCAGAAGCCTTGAAAATACTATCCAACAAAGTAATAATGAATGGATAAGTAATCAACACCGGGCTCAGGCCATGATTTTCCTACGACACCACGTCCACGAAGACCTAAAGATGGAGTACCTCACGATTAATGATCCACTCGTCTTTTGCGAAAGTTTGAACGAAAGATATGATCATTTGAAAACGGTCATTCTCCCAAAAGCACACTATGATTGGATTCATATCCGCCTACAAGATTTTAAAACTATCAATGAATATAGTTCAATTATGTATAAAATAACCTCACAATTGAAATTATGTGCGGAAACCATCACTGAATATGATATGTTGGAGAAGACTTTCTCCATATTTCATACCTCGAATATGCACCTGCAGCAGTAATATCGAGAAAAGGGTTTTAAAAGGTACTCTGAATTGATCTCGTGTCTCCTTGTAGCTGAACATAATATTGAGATTCTAATGAAAAATCATGAATCTCGACCAACTGGTTCAGCCTCATTCCCTGAAGCGAATGGGACTATGTATGATGAAAGGCAAGGGCATGGGCGTGGGCGTGGTAGTGGTCGTGGTCGTGGTCGTGGACGCGGTCGTGGTCGAGGCCAAGGAAATCATGAACAAGGCCGAGGTCATGGTCGAAATCAAGGCCGAGGAAGAGGCCGTGGAGCGAAATAACTATCGTCATCATCATCATCCGTATAATGGAAATTCCTCTCGCCACGAAGTGGAGCGAGAGATGATTATAGAAACAACTCTTCAGTGTGGGTAAAATGTGCGACAAAACAATGAAGAAAGTTCATGTTTTAGGTGTGGCATGACAGGCCACTGGGCACGCACATGCCGAACGACGAAACATCTAGTTGATCTTTATGAGAGATCACAAAAAGGGAAAAAATGTTGAGACATATTTCCTTAAAAACGATCCTGAAGATCTTAATTTTGATTTTGGTGATATGGCCAAGTGGCCAACGTCGACATAACCAATACCATTAGTGATGATATTGGTCATGAACAATAAATTAACATAGGAATGAAGCTATGGTCCGAGTTTGAGATAAAAGCTGTGAAAAAAGTAACATGTTGTTATGTAGGAATAGTATCTGTTTTTCCTATGTATACTAGCATGTTCACAATAAAGTTTATATATGTATTTTGCATTCAATGTGTTGTCATATTTATTCATCTTATTTTTCTTTGTCTCATATTGAAATAGATCACAAATATGTTTGAATCCAAAATCCAATGAGGAGATTTATGTCTTCAGGCATACGCTACTACAGCATACCATACTTAAAGATAAGAAATATTTTTCTTATCTCAAAGTTGACAAGGTTAATGTCAACACTATATCTGGTAATGCCAAAATAATTGAAGGATTTGACAAAGCAATTTTCCTAATACCCAGAGGCACGAAATTCATGATAAATAATGCATTGTTCTCTCCTAAGTCTCAAAGAAACTTGTTAAGTTTCAAAGGATATTGAGACTATGAACAAGGGGAATGATGAATATCTTTGCATTACCTCAAACACTTCTGGAAGCAAGTGTATATTGGAAAAATTGACATCTCTAACTTCTGGATTGTATAGTACAATCATAAGAATATTTGAATCATATTCTACAGTAAACCTGAAGTTTACTGAAACATTTAAAGCTTGGCATGATCAATTGGGGCATCCAGGATCAATAATGATGCGGAGAATTATTGAGAATTCTAGTGGTCATCCATTGAAAAACCAGAAGATTTTTCAATCAAATGAACTCCATTGTGATGCTTGTTCTCAAGGAAAGTTGATAATTAGATCATCACCAACTAAAGTTGGATATGAATCACCATCGTTTTTGGAACGAATTCAAGGTGATATATGTGGACCTATCCATCCACCAAGTGGATCATTCCAATACTTTATGGTATTGATTGATGCTTCTAGCAAATGGTCGCACGTATGTCTATTATCAACTCGTAATACGGCATTTGCCAAATTCCTTGCACAAATAATCAAACTGAGAGCACAATTCCCAGATTATATGATCAAGAAAATTAGACTTGATAATGCTGGTGAATTTACATCTCAAGTATTCAATGATTATTGTATGGCAATAAGGATTGATGTTGAACATCCAGTAGCTCATGTTCATACACAAAATGGTTTAGCTGAATCGTTGATCAAACGTATTCAACTTATTGCCAGACCATTAATGATGAGAACAAGGCTCCCTACTTCTGTATGGGGTCATGTTGTTTTACATGCAGCCGCACTGATTCGCCTCAGGCTAAGTACATATCACAAGTACTCCTCAATACAGTTGGCATTCGGGCGAGAGCCAAATCTATCCCATCTAAGAGTTTTTGGTTGTGCGGTATATGTACCAATTGCTTAACCATAACGCACAAAGATGGGACCACAAAGGAGATTGGGAGTATATGTTGGGTATGAATCCTCTTCTATAATAAAATATCTTGAACCAAAAACGGGTGACGTTTTTACGGCACGATTTGCCGATTGTCATTTTAATGAAGACAAGTTTCCACCTTTAGGTGAAGAGGGGAAACAAGTGAGAAGAGAGATCAAATGGTGCACATCATCGTTATTGCACCTTGACCCTCCCACAAAGCAACGTAAACTGGAAGTTCAAAAGATCATACATTTACAAAATGTAGCAAATCAATTGCCAGATGCATTTATAGATACAAAGAGAGTGACAAAGTCACATGTAGCTGCTATAAATGCTCCTGCCCGAATTGAAATACCAAAAGGGCTACCAAATGATAAAATGACAAATGAATCTAAGACACGCCTGAAGCGTGGACGACTCATTGGTTTAAAGGATAAAAATCCTCGCAAAAAGAAAGTGATTGAAAATCCTCAATCACATGAAAGTGTTCCAGAAGAAACACACGATCGTGAAATTGTTCCAGAAGAAACACACGATCATGCAAATCTAGTAAGCCCTGCAGGCAATGATAACCATGAAATTTCCATTAATGACATGTGTAATGGAAAAATATGGAACCGAGATGAAATGGAGAATATTGATGATATATTCTCTTATTCGGTATCCCAAGAAATTAATGACGGGACTGAAGATCCTGAACCAAAATCTGTATCTGAATGTCAAAAGAGGCATGACAAGATCAAATTGATAAATGTCATGAAGGCTGAATTAAATTTGTTGAATAAACGAGAAGTATTTGGATCTATCGTTCTCACACATGAAGCTGTGAAACCCATTGGATACAGATGGATTTTTGTTAGAAAGTAAAATGAGAAAAATGAGATTGTGAGATACAAGGCTCGCCTTGTTACACAAGGTTTTTCCCAAAGGCCTGGAATTGATTATGAAGAAACGTATTCTCCTGTAATGGATGCTATTACGTTCAGATATCTAATCAGCCTATCGGTTTCGAAAAATCTAGATATGCATCTCATGGATGTTGTAACGACTTATTTATACGGGTCATTAGATGCCAATATTTATATGAGAATTCCTAATGGAATTAAGGTGCTTGAAGCACTGAGCTCAAAGCCCAAAGAATTATGTGCAATTAAACTACAACGATCACTGTATGGATTGAAGCAATCCGGACGCATGTGGTATAATTGCTTAAGTAAGCATTTGTTAAAAGACGGATATGTGATTGATCAATTATGTCCGTGTGTCTTTATAATGAACTAGATTTTGTGCCCGTGCCTATGGCACGGCGCCAGTATTGGACGATGTCAGTATGGGACGATGTCAGTATAGGACGGTGTTAGTATTCAAATAAATCAATATAATAAATAATTCAAAATTATCATATCTTTAGTATTTTTTTTTAGGGAAACAGGGGCGGTACCCTGCTATATTTTATTAATAGAAATAAAATTACAAACTTGAGGGGGACAACCAGCCTTGCCCTTATAGGAGTGAGGACGGAGGAACATGACCTCGAAAAGGAAATACTAACAACAAATAAAAACTAAGAACTTTGAATTGAAGATAAACCTTGTGCATCCATAATTATATCACTACTTAATCTTATTCTGAAGACTCTTGTTTCACAACAATTTTTGGTTTTGAACCGCGAGATGCAATAACTATGTCCAGTATTTTCATCTACACGTGAGACAAAGAAGATTCAGACAGATTAATTTAACTATGTTATGCATAAAAGAGATGCAATAACTCTGTCCAATATTGGGACGTGGCTTGTATTCGAAGTAGGCAGCATATAGTGAGCCATAGGATCTATTCACAAGAGGTTAAGCTTGGAAAAATGAATTTTCAAAGAATCAGGCTCTGATACCAATTGTTGGTCCCAAAATAAGCTCAATCTAGGCTAGAAGGGGGTGGGTTGAATAGCCTAGTTATGTTTTTATAAAAACTTTTAAAAACAACTTCTTAATGATTTCTTGGAAGGTTTGAATAGAAGTGTTAAGGCAATGAAACAAAGCGAGAATCTCGAACTATCAAAAATCTTTGCTGAAGGTAGTACAGATTCTGAAGCAGTTAAGCACAAGCAGTTAATGAGAAAGATAAGAACAGTTCAAACAGCACACATGAATTTGAAGTGGTTCGTACTGTGAATAGTACTACATCCACTACCAAAGTGGTTAGCTTTGGATTTTAAAAGTACACTTGTTTATCCACTAGGTTTATGAGTAAGATCTCTAATGGATCGTGTACAAAATAAGTTTTTAACCAAGTGTATAATGGTGAGAGAGACAATCAATGATTAATTGTTCTCTTCACGTGCAGAATTAAATAACAGTTTAAAAAACAAACTAAAAGAAGCTGAAACGAATTTTAAGATGGCAGATCTGCAGCTTCAGAAAGTTTGGTGAAGTGTTTGTTCTTGTCCTTTGATCTCTTGAATGCTTGAGTGTTGAAGATGAAGCTTGAGAGTTTAATGCGCAAGAGTTGTTCTTCAGATCTTCAAGACTTGAATAAATACCAGGAAGAGATCTTTGGACCGTTGGACTGAGACAGTGAAGCGTGTCCAACGCTTCTTTGCATTGAATGCAATTCGGCGCTGGGAGATGTAATGCCACAGTCATCAGAGATGCAGTGTGTGCAGAGAAGACATTCCCAAATAGAGTAAGGTTTCAGACTACAGGCTCTGCGGCTTGGAAAGTCTTCTTAGCCAAAACGGGTAATGTCTTCAGTCTTCAGTTTTTCAGGAAACAGTCTGGACAGTTGTCAGCATGTAGAGTTAACTTCTTGAAAGTGAAATCTGATGAAGACATAATGACTAGATATTTTCGAAAATATCTAAATAGGTGTATACGTGTCATAATTTTCGAGATTTGGCTCATCTTGATTTTTGACTTTGAGCAGACTTCAAAGTCTGCCGTTCCTTCAAGGCTGCTGAAGAAGCTAGCAAAACCGCGCCTAAGACTAACACTTAAACATTTCTAAACAAATTGATTCTAAGACAGTTGCCACACTAATCGGTACGCAGACCTTTTAGCCACTGTACAATAGAATCAGAGGATGACTCAACCAAATCTAGAATTAGGAATCAACAAGGAGAATTAAAACGGTTGTGCGTAAATAAAAACGGTAAAAAACGGTTATCGATAAAATGGAATCCTGGCCGTTGAATGTGTTTCGTAAAAACAAATCCTGGCCGGTAAATAGCTTTTGATATGAGTTAATCCTAACCAGTAAATAGCTTTGTTAAAACAAATCCTGGCCGGTAATTAGCTTTTGATAACCGACCGATCTGTTTTATATAATAGATACGACAGTTGGATTTGCTATTATCGCTGTCTATGTAGATGATCTTAATATCATTGGAACTCCCAAGAAAATCTAAGAAGCAGTTGATTACCTAAAGAAAGAATTTGAAATGAAAGATCTTGGGCAGACCAAATACTGTCTTGGTTTACAAATAGAACACTTGCATAATGGAAAATTTGTACACCAATCAAATTATACAACAAGGGTTTTGAAGCGCTTTTATATGGATAAGGCAAATCCTCTCACTAGCCCCATGATTAATAGATCACTGAATGTTGAAAAAGATCCATTTCGTCCTTGTGAAGAGAATGAAGAGATACTTGGTTATGAAGTACCATACTTAAGCGCTATTGGAGCTCTCATGTACCTTGCTAATTATACCAGACTGGATATAGCATTTGCTAGAAATCTATTGGCAAGATATAGTTCATCTCCATCACGGAGACACTGGAATGGTATCAAACATATATTTCGTTATCTTCAAGGGACGATCGATTTGAGATTATTTTATCCCAAAAGATCAAAGGATGAAATGGTTGGTTTTGCAGATGCGGGTTATTTGTCTGATCCTCATAAGGCCAGATCACAGACCGGCTATGTCTTCACGATGGGTGGTACTGCAATTTCCTGGCGTTCTCAAAAGCAAACGCTAGTTGTTACATCGTCAAATCATGCTGAGATGATCGCATTTCATGAAGCCAATTGAAAGTGCGTATGACTTCGATCTATGACTCAGCATATTCAAAATGACAGTGGATTACCTGTCAACAAAGACCGACAGTATTATTTGAAGACAATGTCGCATGTGTCGCTCAAAGTAAAGAGGGATACATCAAAAGTGACAGGTTCAAACATATCCCCCCGAAGCTCTTTTTATACACTCAGGAACTTGAAAAAAAGAAAGAGGTCAGCATCCAATATGTTCGATCAAGTGATAATGCTGCAGATTTATTTACGAAGGCACTTCCCACTACAACCTTCAGAAAGCATGTTCACAATGTTGGGATGCGAAACCTACGAGATTTACAAATGTGATTTCTCTTGACCTTTATCAATTCAAGGGGGAGCATATATGGCAGTACTCTTTTTCTCTTTATCATGGTTTTTTTCCACTGGTTTTTCCATGAAAAGGTTTTTAACGAGACAGCTCATGCACATAATTCAGATTTAAGTTGTGTACGTTTTTTCCTCATGTCCGATTTTTTCCCTACTGGGTTTTTCGACTTAAAGGTTTTTAACGAGACACACTTAGTCAACCTACAATGCTATGTTCAAGGGGGAGTGTTATAAAAGTCAGATGTTAACCACAGCATTGAATGGAGGACCACATCATTGAATGGAGGAGTAGCTTGTTAGTCAGATGAGCTAGGGAGCTATGTCCCGTAGCTTTAGGAAATGTGTAACACTGCTCGGCTATAAATACCGAGCAGTGTGTAGTTATATTTGACCACAGACGAATCCTTTACCCTGAATAAATCTCTTTCTCTCTCTCTCTCTCTTTCTCTCATACACTCTTTGTTCTAATTTGTAGTTACTTTATAACAGAACCTAGCTTTTTGTTGCGGTAGTAATTTGATTTATAAATTTAACTTACACCCCTAATTTTATATATCAAGATCCTTCAACCTATTTATAAAATTTGAAGGGAGTTGATTGAAATCATGTTAAGAATCCGATGACAGTTAAAGATAATAACAAAAATTGTAACATTTTCTGAAAATAAAATTATAATTTTACTCGAAAAATAATAAAGTGATAAAATTTAAAAATTGTTCAAAATACAATGACAAAATTGACTATTTTTCGCATTAAATTCTGAATTCTACACCCTAAATCTTGATTTAGAGTTTTCAAACTTGAGGAAAGATAATTCAAACATTTCATGAAGTGTTCACTTGTCACCAACGACATTCAATTATTTTTCTTAATTGAAAATTAAGATGCTTATTCATTGAAAACATGAAGTATGCTGCTAATTAATGTGAAAATTAGGTCTTAGCACGTTACCCTCGATCTGACTAATTATTTCTAAGAAATTTGATGAATCAAAGGATCGTAAACCAATAGTAGAATTTATTAAACGTAAATGCTTTCAAACAAGATAATGCGACACTGACCTCAATCACTAACCCTACCAACAAAAAAGTCAACTAAAACTCACTGACCTATCAGTCAGAACATTTGTAAATTCTCTAGGGTATTCATCTCATCTTACTTTTCAACCCCATCACACAAGAGAATGGCTAGCTCCATCAAAATAACTTGACAAAAGTTTTCACTTTATTTTTCAATTGGAGTAAATTATCTTATACTCTGTATTTATTTTTTAAGCTGGAAGGTCAAACAAGCCCCTCACTTGCCACGTCGTTAATATCAAAAAACAAATCTAAATTATTGTCATCAATTTTAGTACATTGCCGGTGCAAAGGTTACAGTTTATATAATGATTTAAAAAAATTAAAGAAACAACAAACATCATAGGGGACGGGAGGGGCGGCGACGCCGACCAGCTCAATAGTACATTTTAACATTATTACTTCCTTAAATCTAATTATTGTTAGATTTTATAATTAAAAAATTAAATTAAACAGAATAATAATTTAACAACGACTTATTTATTTATTTTTCTGAAAAGGACATGCTCCAAAGATGATTACGTATGGATAGAGCACTAAAGTCGTTATGATAAGGAGATATATATAAATGGTTGGATATGCATGAAAGAGATGCGACCCAAAACAAACACAAATGTGGACTTATTTTGTGGTGTATGATGTTAGTACTGTTGCCAGCATCCAACCAAGTCTTCAGCTAAATTAATTAAATAGGGCACATTGTTATTTGTTAAGGCCTAAGGCCATCCAAACATTCTCTTCCGTCTCTCATCTTTAGTTTTGGTCTTTGGTGGGGTTTTTGATATTTTTTTTTAAAAAAAAAAAAAGTTAAACCAGCAATTGTGACGTGGATGTCACCCATTTATGGCGACTCCACTCACCTTTTATTTATCTCCGTTCATTCCACACATTTAATTTATGATTACACGTGAGTTTTTTTTTTTTGTATGAATTGGTCTGAGTAGAAGAGGTTGTGATCGAATTCAATTTTGAGCTTTTGTGATCCATAGTTTAGAATTGGAATTCGAGCTTTAAAAACAATTCTGACATTTGCCAATATAATTAAAATTTGGAATTGAAATTGAGTAGTCATTCCAAATATATTAATTCCACAAAACTAATTTTATTTCAAATCCTAATAATTTAAATTCTAAATTTTGGTTCATTACTATATACAATAACAACTCACCTTCCTTTTACCACCATCACCATCTACGATCACCGCCACCAGTCACCTCCGGCCACCACTGACCACCTTTCTACTATTTATCATTAAAATAATTTTTTTTAATAATTTTGTTGTTATCAAGGTTTGAATTTTGGTTATTCATTCATAATTCATAATAACTAATAACTACAACCATTAGGCTAAACTAGAAACTTTATATAATAACTAGTCTTTGTGCCTGTGCCTATGGCACGACGCGAGTAGGGGAGGATGTCAGTACTGGAGGGTGTCAATATTTAAATAAATCAATATATGTTTTAATCATATTTCAAAAAAGTCTAAAATAACAAATTGAAAATGAAGACCTCTCGATAATCAGTTAAAACATTATGATCATTCAACGGTGGAGAAAAAAATTTAAAACTTTTATTTGTAATTTTATTTAATAAAAATAAAATTACAAATTTAAGGAGGACAACCAGCTTTGCCCTTATACAATTAATAATCTTTCGTTAACATATAAACTTTTTTTAACACATACACCAAGAGTATTAATTTTTTAATTTTTTTTAACCGCGCTTTTATATTTTATACATATTATTAACAACGTAAAATCAGTGCTTATGCGTGGAAGGGGGAAAGGGCTCTGCCGGATGTTGAATCAAGAAAAGGGACATGAGAGAGCTAGGGAAGAGAGAGATGGTTGTGAATCGAGAAAGGAGGGGAAAGAGAGGGGAAGTTGGAGATCGGCAGGGAGAAGTGGGGGAGTTGGAGAGGGGTTGCAAAACTACCCTTCACACATGTGAAATCTAGACGAAATTGGGACCGTAGGATATCGGTAAATGAATTGATCTCAGCCACTTTTTATCCCAAGTCAATTGCGAGTGTGTTTCCCAAGCTGTATTATAATATAGATTAAATTTTATTATAACTATGTAGAATTACAATTGAACTCCACATGTTATCAATGCATCATAACTATTATAACTATGTAGAACTACAACCATAGAATTGCTATGATTTTGAAAGTAAATTTCACATTATTTAAATTCCATTAAATTTGAATATTTATTGAATTCAAAATCAATGCATCCAAACGGATCCTTAGAGTTATTTACTTCTAACACCTCACGGTTTCTAATAAATTACAATTAACCTCAATCAACTATGAGTCAGATTTAAATTTCTTTCATTAACCACTAATTGAAACAATGTGTTTCCCTCAATTATAATATTTTCTTTAATTATAGTTTCTATTTAAGGACTATTATTTGAGTTGACGTCATATAACCACCTAAGACTCATGTGACTATCTTTAGTTTTTTTTTTTACCATAATATCTTTTTGATATTTTAATTGAATATTTTACAATTGTTACTCTAATACCCTCTTTATAACTAAAAATGATCTATATAAATAATTTATTAACTTTATTTTGAATATTATGATAAAAATAATACATAAGAGATGATCATTTGAGTTTCAGGTGAGAAAATCCAATCAATTCAAGCGGTGGTGCCCAAACCAAATGTGCAATTTAGGAAAATATTTTAGTTGAGGGGGGCATATTATTTATATATATATATATATATATATATATATATAGAGAGAGAGAGAGAGAGAGAGAGAGAGAGAGAGAGAGATATGGGAGGAGGGATCTTTATCCTGCCGTGATAGTGCCTACAATTGTTTAGGAAAGCCAGATTTGATTGGTTTGTCCTTTTTGGCACATAAAGTCTGACACTACACGTCTGCATTATTACTAAATAATGGTCCTAATAGTATCTCTATAGCTGTTTGCACCTTCCAGGTTTTGGGTTGATCACTTGATCTTGCATGGAACACTAACGAACAATATGTGACAGCTGAAAATTGAGCTCTTAAGTTTATTACTCTGTTTCAAAATAAATCAAAATTACGAACAAAAATTAATACTTATTTGTGACAAAGTGAGTACTCTACTAAATACTCCATCCATCCAAAGTTGAGTGTTCATTCTTAAAAAGATTCGTGTCAAATTATATATGAATAATTTTAATAATTATTATATGTCTCTTAATTATTAGACTTGTTAACATGTATACATTGGGTAAAATTAGAGATGATAGTTTCTGCCATGCCCATTTATTGTCTAAATCGTCAACTAAATAATGGGTATATATATACTTAAAATTTTAAAAAGACGCAAATGAGAATGTCCATTTAATAACATTATTATGATCGATAAATATGAACTTAAATGAACGATCACTTACCCACTGCCACTAAAACCTCCGCTCTACCTGACGCCTTGAAAGAGCTAACCAAGAAAGAAGGGTTTAGTGCCAAATTGAGAAGTTTTCAATCTCCAATCTTCCTGCTCTTGTTTTCTTGTATATCATCCACAATCGAAGCCAATGCATGAAAAATTATCATTTTTGTGTTTTTGAAAAATGTTGAAATTCCCAAAAATGTTATATAGCCTTATTTCTTTTTATATTATATTTTTTGCGAACTGATTTATGGAGCATGTGATTATTTGGTTTGTGATATCATAGGTACAACGAAACGTTTGATCAATTACGGACTTGATATACAAGCAAGAACCAAAGTAACTCTTTTAAAATTTTTTAATTTTTAGTTATTGTTTATGTGAAATCCCTAATATTACCCATAATGCAACTTCTTCTTTTGTTGGCTTTAATCATATCTCCAGGACTAAATTCAAGGTATTATGAACCACTATTTTTATACAATAATTCATTCGTGCCATAGTGTGTTTATTTTTATAAAAATTAAATATGTTGATTTTTATGTCATTTCAATAGCTCATATATGTCCCCATTAGATTCTTTGGGCTTCCCGTTTATGATGTCTCTTTAACAATCTCAAAATAATTAGAATAATGCTAGAGCCACTCAATGAGCACTCAAATTTGTGCATCAAATGATGTGGTTTCCAATGTGTCATCTTATTTGAGTTTTTATGGGCTCCACTATAAGTTAAAAAGTTATGTTAACAATATGATACATAAGATGCCACATCATTTGGTACCCAAAATTAAGTGCTATTAGAGTGGCCCTAGCATTACCCAAATAATTATCCCTTTGTTTTTACGATCTTTTTTTTTTTTTTTGAGAAAACGCTTGAATCTTCCAAAATACTCATTCACATATCTTAATTACTCCCTCCATCTTAAAATTATTTTTATTTTTGACCCGACACATATATTTAAAAAATTATTAACTTAATTAATAATATTGGTATAATGTATAGTTTACTTTAAAACACATATGTATGTTGTCCGTAATCAAATTAAGATGAAAAATTAAGGGTAAAATGATAAAAATGTTTTTATGAAATTTTTTTTTTTAATAAGACAATTTTTTTAGAACAGACAAAAAATGGAAAGATAAGAGTAATTTTGGGATGGACGAAGTATAATTTTATTTTAAATAATTTTATATGCTTTCTCCTTCCAATATACTGTTATATAAATACAAATAACCTCATTTGATTAACAAAGCAAATTGAAAGTAAAATTATAAAAATAACTAAAAATAGATTACAATAGAAGGAGTAAGAGACTAAGTAGGGGTGTAAGTGGTTTGGTTTATGCCAAAAATCTCAAACCGAACCAAACCAAACCGGGCGAGTAAGACTTGGAACCGAACCGAACAACTCGGTTTGGTTTGGTTTGGTTCGGTTTTGTGGTTTATATAAATTATTTTTAATGGAATTAACCAACATTAAAAATAATAATAAAAATAAGATTTTAATATGGAATTAACATCAAAATTAGGAAATAACTTTTTTTTTCCCCTCCTAAGGGGGGCATAGGAAGGGATCGAACTTGAGACCTCACACATTGTGACGTCCATGTCTACTAACAACAAATTATCATAAATAAAACAATACAAAATCTAAAATAAACACAAACAATGGAAAAAATAATAGTTCTCCAACAATCAAGATTTTGTTTGGTTTAATATGCGTTTATATATATATATATATATATATATATATATATATATATATATATATATATATATATATATATATATAAAGAATAAATCAAAGGTTCAAAATAGTTAATAAATGTAATATAATATATATTATATAATAAATAAATAAAAATATATAGGTTGGTTTGGTTTGATACCAAAAACCGTGAACCGAACCGAACCGCGTGGTTTTCTAATTTTTGAAACCGAAACCAAACCGTCTTTGACCAAAACCGAACCAAATCGACTAATTTAGTTTGGTTCGGTTCGATTTCGTGGCTCGATGGTTCCAATTTACACCTCTAAGACTAAGGGCATCTCCATCGGTGTCCCCCCAAATATCCATTTAGGGGGTTTTCCCAACTCTAACCCACCCCCAAAACATATACCAAATTTGAGAATGTGAATAGTGTTACCTCAAATTTTGTATTTGTGGGATCCATGGTATATATTGATTTTTAATAAATTATTAATAATATGATATTATTAATTTAAATGTATTAAAAACTAATAAATATCTAATATTAGATAATATAAATAATTAATAAATGAATAATAATAATGTGTATTTTAAATTATTGAACATTATTAATTCAATTATTTATAATTAATTAACATTTTTCCAAACGAGCATTTATGAGAACAATTTAGTAATTATGGTAAATATTATGTACTTTTTTCTATGAGTGTTTTTGCAGTTGTTGTTGATTTTTTTTCTCGGTAGTGTTTAAAGATTTTAAATTAGATGTTTTCAATTGTTTTATAATGATATATGTGTTTTTATATATCAAGTGGTATGATTTTTGTTATATTTTGTATTGATTGTAATATTTTTTATGGTATTTTCAAGTGATTGTATGTTTATTAAATTATATTTCTTCAATTTAATTATAAAATTACTAATTTTTAAATATTACTGATGGCGTAAATAATATTATAAATATAAAAATATTAAATTTACTAAAATTATTAATTGTGTAGTCTTAATAATAATTATTTAAAAGGTTAATATCAAATTAATATACATGTTGATAAATGAAGTAAAAAAATAAAAATAGAATATGCTAAGAAATATTCTATTTGGGATTGTGGGTTGAAATTGAAATAGTTTTTGGTACTGAAATAGACTAAATTTGAGGATTAGCCTTGGAGTTGGCCTAATAAAAGCAAATCATGGCGGTGCTAAGATTTAAACATAAATTTCCTTATTCTGGAGAATGTAAAAATCCAAGTACGTAGTATATAAACTCCAAATATAAACTCTAACAAAGTCATGATTTAAAATTTAGGGTTTTGCTTATTAATTTTTGTAAAACGAAATTAATTTTTGTATTTATTTGATAATTTTATGTTAATGAGTAAATTAGCGCCTATAGGTTCCTGTACCCATCTATTGCATGTCCATTTATGCCCATGTTATAAAGTAAACACCTACTCGCCCGTCCATTTGAGCTCATACCCCGTATGGGCACAATCTAAACTCACCTATACTTATCCATTTGTCATCTCTAATCTTTACATTAACTAGTGATACACCCATGAGTTACACGGTGGTTTGTACACGGGTGTAAAATCATATACTCAATCAAAATTAAATCATATATAATTAAAAAGTTTAATATGAACAAAGTAAATAAACATTAAAATCAAAGAAAATCAAATAAATTTTTTAAAAAGTTATTATAAATTTTGAAATACTTCTTTATATGAAACATTTTTAGTTGAAAATGTACGATTATTACAATTGTTACTGTCAAATAAAAAAATTCAAAGACTCTTACGGTTAGTAACTCTAGACAAAGTGACATACTCATCATGACTAAAAATAGAGTTTTTTTATAAAAAAATCATACACTAGACACATTTATTTATAGACATTTCTCAAGGCACCATCAGCGAAAATTTTCTTCTTTAAAATTTGGATGGAATTCTATTATCAGATGATATCAGTGATATTTTTGAAATAAAACAATATCACCATAATGACTATTTAAAAGAACTTGACTTTCTAAAACATGATTTCTTAGCCTTGTAATAATTAATTTCGTGCTAATATATAACCCACGGAAATGATCAATGTTATGAAGCAATATTAATGAAGTTCCAACCTTCAAATTCAACTCATGATTTGAGATTTCATAACATGAAATTCCATTTAAAACTTTATGAGTATCTATATCGTTCAAAATATCAACGTTTTTATCAAAATGACGTGGAAAATCTGAGCTCAAAAACAATATTCCTTTAGAATTGTTTTTTAATACCATTTAATCATTTATTGAATTAACCACATCAAGAGTCGGATCTAAAATAACTCTCTCTTCCAAAAACGATAAATCATCGGGACCGCTTCCAAATGAAGGATATATATGTGCTTTGTACAATTTGAGCGATTGGATCGTTGAATTCATTAAGCAGTTGTTGATTGAGAATGTCAACATATGCACCATTATCATTTGGTTCACCAATTTTACCATCGTTGGACCCATACGTTGTATCTCATTTATATTCGTTGTCAACCTTAATACAGGTGAATGATCTCTCCACAAATACAATGAATTAATAGTGGATGAACTATGTCTTGTATACTTCCTTTTGGAATCACATGCTATATCTGTCAAAAATCTCCACCATATACAATTGTCTTACCTCCAAATGAAATAGTAAAATATCATATATACTTAAATATAACTGAACCTATCAATAGAATATCATATAGTTAAATAAAACTTAACATATCAATAAAATATCATATATTTAAATAAAACTGAATATATTGATAGACTATCATATATTTAAAAAAATATTACTCCCTTCGTCCCTAAATAATCGTCTTGGTTGACCCAACGCACAGTTTAAGAAAAAACAATTGACTTGATTATTTATATTGGCTTAATGTGTAGTTTCCTTTAAAGCTCATGTGTATGTGACCCATAATTAAAGTAGAGTAAAAAAGTAAGGGTAAAGTGGTAAAAGTGATGTTCTAAAAAGGTAAGTTTCAAACTGGACAATTATTTTGGGATGGACGAAAAGGAAAGGAGGACGATAATTTAGGGACGGAGGGAATATAAATTTTGGAACATTGCTTTATATAAAATAGGCCAAAATACAAATTTCCCCCCAAAGTATACACGTAATCCCAGATCACTACCCAACTTAAGTTTTGTGCCAATTTGATATCTGATGTTGCCATTTGTGTCAATTAACTCCCCCGGCCCAACGTCTGTTAAAGAATTGACATTAACTCTCACGTGCTCTTGCACGTGATGGGTAATTTCGTCATTTCCTTTACAAAACTGGGGACAAAAATGCCAGCACCAAACCTCCTTCCATCCTCTTCCTTTTTCCTCCCCCAAGTATTTGAATCTGCACCACCCCCATTGTCATTCGATTCAAACCCCGCTCCTCCTCTCCTCTCTCTATCAAAACCTCCACCATACCTCCTACCTCCATCAGTTGAAGGCGTAAAGCTCTTATTCGAAACCCAACCGTCGAAATCATCACCGAGATTGCGAATCACTAAAAAACCCTCCTCTCTCCTCTCCCTCCTCTCAAACCCACCCCCAATCGAACTCTTCTTCGTCGCGCCCAATCATCAATCTCATCAGCGGCGCACCCCCCCCCTGCTCGAATCCCTATCCCTCCCAAACCCGCCTTGTCTACCACGATCTTCATCGACCGGCGGAGCCCCACCTAGACGACTCACTCCTATCATTAGAATCGTACGATCTGAAACCTCCACCGAGTCTAGTCCGGTCCATCTCCTCAGCGGTTCTGTGGCGACCCCGACCCCGGACCCGAGATGGAACCGCGGACCGGAGCGCCAAACAAGACAATACAAGAAGGGAAGAACATGCAAGGACTCAAAACATTTTATTTTTAAAACTGACGTGACGCAACATTTCAGTCGCAAGAGAACTCGACACAAAAGGTCGGCATTTTCAAAATCATTTCACCTGATAAACAGTTAAGCAATAATTCCAAGTCTTCGGCGACACTACAGCCGGAACCCAAGCTAAGCAGTTAATGCGACAAGGAAATAAATAAGAGCTAATGGGATGCTCAGCGGAAGTCTATACGTAGCGAACAACACACGATATACAAGGCACGGCTAGTACAATTGCCGGCATCAAAAAGTATATACTACAAGAGTTAATACTACAAGTAGCTAACATGAATACACGAGTACAAGTCTATACAATCCCAAGCATAGTCTAGATGACTAGCTTATACCCATCGTCCTCACAAAATACAAAAGAAGAGAAGAGGACTTCTAAACCACCTCTTCAACTGCAAAAGCCTGATCAAAAGAGAACTAAGGCGAACGATCAATGCGAGCCTCAACGAGAAGGTCCTGTCCTGCTAGGATCTAAAAAAAGTACAGGGGAACGGGTAAGTCATAAAGACTCGTAAGCTACCAATCATGCATGACATGGCAATATGCAACACGTTAGGCAAGACCATATTACAAGCATGTAGATCAAGTGTATGAGTTGCACGTTATTGCACAAAATCACATAATATGAGGATATAGAATCGGGCGCCAGACCTCGCAAAACAAACACTTTCGATAGCGTGCGATAATCGATGGTTGTGATAATACATCGATCTCCGAGAGATGCTCGGGAAAAACAATAGTCATTCTCAATGGGCGTATTGGTTGGCCAAGGAGAGCTCTTCCTCACGGTGGCCCGCCGTGGAGGCGTGTGTGCGATAACAAGTATGCCCGGACTTATGCAATGCCAAGTAGTATTTACTTAACAATCAATCAATATGGAACGAGTCCGACAAGAGCGTCCTCGTTCAAGATTAGTATATAATCTCATCAATAAACAGTCAAGATTGAGCTCGACAAGAGCGAACTCAATTTATCAATTATCAAGTATGCATTCATTATGTCATAAAAATACAAGCATGACAGTCAATTCATTTCAATAGTCTAGAATTAGTTTTCTAGTGTAACGCATGTAATAACGTCGTAAGGATCGATCATTGAGCCGGTATTGTTTGATAGCTCACTAATGTCGACTCCGTTGAGTCATTTCTATAGTTCAAACCAAATAGAGTTAAACACTATTGGCATTTCCAACTCTTTTCTAAGTCATCGCATCAATTAATCTAGGTCATTAATCCGTATAACAATCATAGCCAAGAATAAACTTAAGTTCCTAAATCATGGAACCCTAGAATCACATTTTCCCCAAATAATGGTCGAAATTCTATGACCCAAGAATAATAATTATTCCTAATATAGAGTAGAACACTTTTACTTCTAGGCTTAGTGTCCAAATCAAAGCATTTACATTCATGGTCAATAATTCCCAAAAATTCATACTCTCTAAAATGTATCAATATCATGGTAGAACACAAGGAGAACAATGATTTGGGCATGAGAGAAGGGAAGCAAGAGAGGGTAGCATGTTATCTCTAACATGGACCTAAGGGAAATTGATAGCTTACCTCAAGCCAAGCAATGGACGAAGCAAGAAAAACGTCGGCCGTCTCGGCGGTGGCTACGCCGGCGGCTACGGCGGTCTCGAATCGCAAGGGTCTTGAATCTCTTGGGAAGCCAACCCCTCATGCACTAATCTCACCTACGCACTCACGCACAAGCCGCTCAAGGCCGGAGAAGACGGCGAGAGGAAATGGCGTAACATGAAGGCTAGAGCTGATGTAGAGCAATCAGCTTGATTAAATGTGTTAGTGGAGTACACATGTCACTTGATAAATGGTAGAAATAGGTTTAGTAATCTTAATTAGGATTAGATTAGGCTAATTAGACTCTAATACAAGTGGTTTAAGTCACTAATGGTAGAGGTTTAGTAAGGGCACAAGCGTAATCAGCCAAAATTGCAGAAAATCCCGTTTTTGCTGGATTTCTTCACTGTTCGGTTGTGGAGGCCGAACAACCTTCATAAGGTTCGGTTGTCATGGCCGAACAAAGCCCAAAATGTTCGGTTGGCAGGGTAGAACGATTCCTCAGGCCATACGTTCGGTCAAACAGGTCCAGATTTGCACGTATAACGCGTATAAGGCATGTACAACTCCAAGAAGCATTAGAATGAGTATCAAGGGTCCTAAAAACAATTATAAATGTCTCTCAAGGTCTTGGCTAAGTCCAAATATCAAAGCCCGAGCAAGAACAAGTCAATCTAGAGCATACAAGGCAATAGGCGTTCGATACGACAATTACGGTTCGATCAAGGAATGCAATCGAGTCAATCATGTTAGGGATATTACTAGCATGTTAAAAACATATTCTAATCATGTTAAACATGTATGGAAGACAAGTATACAAGTAGGTTTCGGGTTCTCACATCCTCCCCCACTTAAAGGAATTTAGTCCCTAAATTCATACCTGAATCATCAAATAGGAAAGGATATCTTTCTCATATTGAGCTCGGTTTCCCAAGTAGCTTCCTCAATGTCATGGTTCTTCCACAAGACTTTAACTAACGGAATCCGCTTCGTTCTCAAGATTTGCTCCTTAGTGTCAAGAATCTTCACCGGTCTCTCATCATAAGAAAGATCGGGTTCGAATGTGATCTCATCGTAAACAAGGACATGCGATTCATCTTTCAAGTATTTGCGTAGCATCGAGACATGGAATACATCGTGAACATCCGATAACGAAGGTGGCAATGCTAACCGATACGCCAAAGATCCAATCCTTTCTAAGATCTCAAATGGCCCAATAAATCTAGGTGAAAGTTTACCCTTCTTCCCAAATCGCTAGTACCGGGCCGGGCGAGCTTTCAAGAATACATGATCACCAACTGAAACTCTAAGTCACGCCTCCTGGTTGTCTAAGAACCGTAGCTTTTCTGTCTACTGAGCCGTAAGCCTGCCTCTCAATCGCTTTCACGCTCACCGATCACCGATCAGTTGCACCATCTCTCGAACCCCATAACTTAGCTTCACCAACTTCATCCCAAAGAATCGGTGAACGACACTTACGCCCATACAAAGCTTCATATGGCGCCATTTCAATATCTTGATCGTAATCGAAGCTGTTATTATAAGCAAATTCAAATTTAATGGCAAATGAGAATCCCAACTACCTTTAAAATCCATGGCACAAGCACGTAGAATCCTCTAAAGACTTGGATCAATCTTCAGATCGACCATCCGACCGTGAAAAGTCAGATCGAATTCAACTGTCCCCAAAGCCTCTTGTAAAGCACGCCAAAATCGAGAAGTAAACCCGATCTCTATCCGATAATGCTCACCTGAACACCATGTAGTCTCACGATATCCCGAACATACAATGCCGCTAACCGACTCAAACTATAAGTCATCGCAATAGGAATAAAGTGTGATGATTTAGTCAATCTATCCACAACAACCCATACCGCATCAAAACTCGACGAGTACGTGGCAATCCCGTCACGAAATCCATGGTGATATGCTCCCATTTCCACTCCCAGATCTCAAGTGGTCGTAATAAACCTAAGCAGTCGTGTTCGCCTTTCACTTGTTACATGTCAAGCATCTAGAGACATACTCGCGATTCTCTCTTCATCCATTCCACCAAAACTGTCTCTTCAAGTCCCTATACATTTTAGTACTCCCTCGATGTATAGTGTACTTGGCCTTGTGAGCCTCGGCCAAGAACCATACGCTTAACCCCATCTGGCGTGAACGCAAACTCTACCTCGAAAAGTCAAAATCCCATCGGTGTTCATAGCAAACTCCTGTCTTTACCATCACCCAAACCATCAAGAATTTTCCTCAACTCCGATCGTAGCACGAGCTTCCTTAATCAACCCAAACAAAGCAGGCGTAGCGCACACTGCAAAGATAACACTATGCTTTCTCTGCTGGACTCCATTCGCGGACATCCTCAAGCATCTTCCACTCTCTCATCATCAAGCAGGACATGTACACTTTCCTACTCAAGGCATCGGCAACAACATTAGCCTTCCTGGATGATACAAGATAGTCTGATCATGATCCTTAAGCTTCTCTATCCATCGTCTCATCGCATGTTC
>CM028382.1:85813950-85904192 GCA_013146195.2 Codonopsis lanceolata
ATAAAATGGTGTAGCCTGAATCGGAAGAATAGAACACGATTGAAGCAAAGAACAATTTGGCAGAAGCTAAACTTCCAGTATTTTAAGCGTAAGCCAATCAATGATTTTTAACGAACGGATCCTCGGTAAACAAGTTTCATAACAAAACTCCATATGAAATATGGAGAGGAAGATCCCCAACATAGGATTTCTTAAAATCTTCGGGTTGTAAATGTTTTATTCTTCATAATGTAAAAGAATATAGAGGAAAATTTGATGCAAAATCGACGAAGGAATTTTTCTCAGTATTCCAAACATTCAAAAGCATTTCAGCATTTTCAATAAAACTCATTTAAAATTTTAGAATCAGGCATGTTTCTTTTGATGAATATGACTTGTTAGAGCCTAGAAAGGCTCGAACGTTGCTAATGACTCGATAATGATGAGGCAGTACAAATACAACATCTACCACCTCATCGAACGGCAACCGCAGCACCCTCACCGCTAAGCCTTTACCTGAAGAGAACTCATAGTACCGATTACAACTTCTCATTGACCTGAACCCATCTCTTGTCTTACCCCAAGCACCTTTACGATCACTCATCCTTCTTGTTCACAGAAAATAAAAGTTTTGAAGATTCTATCTCTTCGAACTGATTTGTGAATCTCCTTCTCAACCTACTCCGAATCTTAAGGGAAGAAACCACTTAAGTGATCTTCCTCCAACCATTATTGAATCAAGAGATCATCCCATTTCTCAAATCATTGGTGATCTCAACACAGAGTTCGTACAATAAATAAAGTTCGAGAATAGACTATGTTTTTATGCATTTGTATCGAACCTCGAGCCAAAGAAGATTGATGAAGCTATTGTGGATCATAAGCGGATTGAAGCTATGCAAGAAGAGCCGAAATCCGGAAAGATGCAAGTGTGGAGCTTAGTTAGTTACCGATCGATCATCCATCATCGGCACCAAATGGGTTTTCGTAAACAAAAGAGATGAAGATGGAAATGTCACCGTAAACAAAGGGGATCAAGGCATTGCCACCGATGTGAAGAAGGAATTGACTTTGATGAAACTTTTGCTCATGTTGCTAGACTAGAGGCTATCGACTCTTTTCTAGCCTATGCCTCATTCATGGACTTCAAAGTGTATGGATGTAGAGTGTCTTTCTCAATGGTGATCTTCAAGAAACGGTTTATGTTGAACGACCTCCGTGATTTGTCATTACGACAAGTCGATCACGCTCACCGACTCAAGAAAGCTCTCTACGGGCTCAAGCAAGCTCCTGTGAGTTTATGAAATCCTATCCCGCTTAACGTAACAAGGATTCGTGAGAGTAAGGATAGACACTACTTTTATTCATCCTCCACAAAGGCCATTCTCTTCTAGGTACAAATCTATGTGACTACATCATCTTTTGGATCAACTAACCAAGTGATCAATGTTTTAATTAATCTTTTTCCTTGCAAGTGGACAAGACTATTATAGAATAGTATTGGAAGCAAGGGTCGAACCACAGAGACAAGTGATCACTAACAAGGCAATTTATTGATAGCAAATTATTAATCTAAAGGGGGTTTTTATATTTAATTCTACTCTAAACTACTATTTATAGATGTTTAACTAATTAGACAAGAATAACGTATATGAAGATCTTATGGTGGGTGGCAATCTAGGATTCTCGGTTTCACTTGTATCTCTTTTATGTTCAATTCATAATAATATCATTCAATGTCTTGGGTCTGTTCACTAAATATAGATATAGTCGTTGAACAATTGGTTCACCTCCATCCCCGCAAAAATTCATCCATTCTATATCCTAAGCACATGAACTATCAATCTAATGTCACCTAGATTTATGATCTATCTGTCACCTAGATCATGTAAGAACCTGTCCTAACTTATCACTCGCATCGATAGGTCCAATTTATTGTGTGTGAGCAAGGTACGACATATGCATATGGTCATGCAGTTATCCGCACTCTAAGCCTTTATTATTTTGCGATTACATTCATTTGTTCAAAGCAAAATAATATAGGGATTGATAAACAACACAATCAACAAGCATTGAATAAACATATAAGAATCAAAACATAAATTTGATACAAGTTACCTCCCACCTCCTAGATTATGGATGATTTAGTTCATCATAGACAATGAACAAGACATGGATGATCGATACATGATTTGATCTTCAATACTTGAAATTACAAAATCTAACTATGTTATACAATCTAAAACTACCTAAAATCTATTAAAGAGAGCTTCCACCGCCTTCCTATGCTTTGGCTCCATCCGACTATATATACTTGAGTTGTAATTCAATCGAATGAAATCCAAACGTTAGCCTACCCACCGCAGGTCATAACTTTGCGTCCGCAGGTCTCCAGCTTTGTCCAAATTGAATTTTGCTTCGACTTGGACCAGACGCTTACCTTGTTGCAGAAACTGAGGCACCTTGCGTCCGCAAGGTGTCCAGACCGACAGACTTCATTCTTTCTTCTTTTTTTGGCCTTCTTGAAATTTGCACTTAAAACCTCGGAGTTTCGCATATTTTCACTAACAATCCCGAAACTTACAAAACTCACCGAAAACATATATTAGTAAATCAAAAGCCTCGTGAAATAGCATAATTTAAGTCATAGAAGTATATAAAATCGACGTATAAAATACATCGATCAAATACCCCAAACTTAAACTTTGCTCGTCCACCAGTAAACAAAAACTTATAAATACAAAAGCATATAAATAACAAAAATTAAAATCTTTTGGAGGGTGACACTATTTACACTCCTCTATAAACCCACAAACTCAAGGAGACTCCTTTCGACTCGACTATGTATAAATACAAAACAAAATACAAAAACAATAAAATTAAACTATAAACACAAAATTTTGGCTTCATCTCAAGTTATGTATGTATGCAAGTAATCTGAACCACAACTAGATCTTTTTCTTAAACCTGCTACTATTTTAATTTCTCCGTGTGTGTGACCCGCCTTAAAGAATATCTTAACTAAAATAGTTTTATTAAGCTAAACACCACATTCATATGAAAATCAAAGTTTAAGAGAAAATCATGCATTAAGAATTATGAGATCTACCATCCAAACCCTGGCCACATGCATGTAAAGGTCCCAAGGATTTAAAAGACTTATACATCCATCCCATGCACTTCTATGTATGACATACAATGCTCTCCTATCCCAATGACTTGTAATAGCTAAGATTATGCTAACAACAAGAGCTTTAGGTGAATAATAATGAATATGAAGTGTGTGATCAATTCCATGTTACTCACTTGACAAAACAACATAAGCATTGGCAAGAAGATCATTAGGTCTTTATTAGCTTGTAATGTAAGGCCAAGGGTGATATGATGGAAAGGATTAGGAATTCAAAGTGAGAGAGTAAGATTACCCTTTATCCCTCATACTTCCAAGCAAAAGGAAGTTTTCCTATTTAGGCTAGAACTGCAGACCACAAGTGGAGGGTGCTGTTACTTTTCACTTTTCTTCTTTCTCCCCCAAACTTGTTTTGGGCAATATATATTTTAAAAATATCACATCATTCTTATCGCGATGATTTTTCTAACATATTTTTCTTTGAAAGCTATGCTTCCATTTGAATCTTTGTTTACACTCTTCTTCTTAGTTTCATTTTTTCGTAGATACATAGTTTTCTTTTCTTTTTTTCGTGGAAGAGTGAAAGAAAAAAAATAATAGCCTAAGCGAAAAGAAGTGGTCCTCCAAAATCAATTTCCCCGCATTACATCCTACTCTCTCAAAGGGTAGGCTAAAAGTGTAGGCTTTTAGGTTAAGTTAATTGGCTAATGAAGCGATTTAGCGAATCGGTTTAAATAGTGGTGCTTAGCACACTCCATTCTTTTTCATTAGGCTCAGCGAGGGACTAGGAATATTTTTAGTATAGGTCGGGGAATATTTAGGCTCTAACGATCCAAAGATGGCCTAAGTCATTTCTTAATGCCAAATGCTCATATAGTATTTAAAGCAAGTAAGACAACACAAAATATCATATCAACTATGGGAATTGGGGTTGAATGTTTAGCATCACCGGATTTCACATAAGCATTCGCTAAGAGCAGAGATGGTAGGGACAATTGAGACTAACATGCGGAACGGTTAAGTAATGGCGAGAATGTAAGTCAGGGATCTGCTATCAAATACAATTGACCCTAAGTCACAATTTAATGCAACAATTATGTTCGAATGGCTATGCATCATATTCTTGTGCATATCTTGTTGTAATAAGTAGGTGTTATAAACTTTATAAAACTATTCTAATCAATCCATAATTATGGCTGGTGTGGGTGCATGAAGAATTTGGAGAAAAGTAAAAGTTTGCAAAAATTAAGTAAATTCAGGAGGGATCTAACTTAACTATGGTTCATTGCATTAACTCCTCATCGATTACAACTAGCATTACCACCTAAAACTTCGAGGATGAATATTTTAATTTTTTTTTTAAATTTAAATTTTTTTTTTTATTTTTTAAATATATATATATTTTTTAAGAAATTTGGAGATGATGGCGATGACTCTTTGATGAGGAACCTAAAATCAATCCATTATAGTAGTATTACGTCACGGCAACACCTCCGAAAATGAAAGAAAAAAAAAAACAGGAAAATAGGGTGAAGATTTAGATGGTCATCGTATAAAGAAATTTTTCTTCACCCTAAAAATTTAGCCCAACTCCATTCCTCGTTAGGCTAAGACACTAAGACTTAAAGTTTAAAATCCCCCCAAACTTAATTTCTATTTTGTCCTCAAAATAGAGGAACATATGAGTGGATTGATGGGGTAGGACAAATATCAAAAGGAGATAGCGGGTCCACCTAACGAGGAGGCAGGAACTTGGGCCTCGACTCACGGTGAGTCGGGCGGAAATAACGAATGAGGATGTAACTTCGGGGATCGTGCACAGCCCATGGGGGCCATTTTGAATTTCCCATTGTTAACAGCCAGAAAAATTAGGTTTGGTCGGCACGCATTTGTGCCAATGGCGACTCACCATATGCTCCGGTTTGGAGGCCGACTTCCTCACAACTTGTTGGAGATCTCCAGGCGGGTCCTCGCCTCCTCTTCGGGTTCTCTTAGCAGGAACCCTCACTCGGCTTGCGGTGATGTTCAAACAAAATGACCTAAAGGCGGACCGACCTTGACCTCTCCCGCGTGTTTGGGCATTCTCACACCGCACAACTCGGTAATCAAATGCGGGAGCGCTGAACCCGCGTACGTCTACCTAATAAGGGTCTTGATTTGGCCGTTGATCAAAGCCAACATGCAATTACCCACCGATCATAATGGTGTAGGTCAAGGCCCTCCCCAGAGTCACGTATTGTTGGTGGCCGGAGGCATGAGCGATCCACAAACAAATTTATACACGGGCTTGGCGTGTCACGGGGGAAGGATTCTCCCATGGTGCGTGGTCAAAGGTGGTTACGGTTATAGGACCATACCACAGGAGCGATGAAATCGTCGCGTGACCACCTCGGCCAGGGATCACGGGGGGTTGAGGTGTGTGCTAAAGTCATCGGCACCAACCGCAAAGTTGGAGGTGCGAGAAATAGGTGTTAATGCTTTGGGGGACGAAAATTTTACTATGTCCCTAACATTAACGGATTGTCTACACAGCGCCATCCATCTATGCCATGTTGCCATTGGCGTAGAATTCTCGGACAATGGGCACTTCATTTGCGGTACGCCGCGCGGAGAATCTATCAAAAGCCCCCCCTACGAGCTATCGGATTGGGGCGAGGCCAAATTCTTGACCTTGAATCCACTGGGGCACCAAACACTTATAGAGTTTGGGCGTGTCTTGTTCGATGCCTCGTAGGACACGAATCGGGTATGGTCAAAATTTTGTTCCTGTGGGCGGAGGCCGGAGGGACGAGGTTTCTACAGCTTGCGGAACATTTTGTTTGAACTTATAAAATTTAAAAACTAAAGTTTAAACAATTAAAATGTGTCTTAAAATTTTAAAATTAAAAATCTAAATTAAGCATGCAAAAATTTTATCTACGTTCAAAAATTTTCTAAGCACCCTAGCATGCAAATATTTTACGATGTAAAATTAAAAAGAGGGTGATAGTGTTACTTGTTTGCGACCCTAAATTGAGTAGCAGTGCGACTGAGAGGAGCTTGATCGGCGTCGGCAATGGAGTTCTTCCTTTAGCTTCAAAAAGTCTTCAACCTTGATGGGGTGCAATGGTGGATGTGGAGATAGAGAGGATGAAGAAGTGAAAGTGAAGGAGGAGAGATCATATCTTGGATTGTCAATGTCTTTGAGATTTTTGCTAACCTGATAGAATTTGGGAGGATAAGGCGGCTTGGCTCTTCTTGAAAGAAGGAGAAAGAATTACGGGATGATTTACGAAGAAACCGGTTCTCCCGATTCTTATATGGGGACCTTAGCGGTGCCGAGGTGCGCCACACCAAGGCGTCGTAAGGTCGGCTAAATAGTCGGTCAATCAACCGCTTCGATTCTCGTTCATTCCCCATATGCGGCGATCTGACGCCGCGAAGTCGCATTTCTTGGGGACTGGGGCCTTGGCGATTATGAAATTAAGCGTGGAAGAGAACTTGTCCTTCTTGTTTTCTTTTCAGTCTTTCAATAGCTTTGCATTTTAGCCGTTCCGTTAACTTCCGTTATGTCTTGAATCTTTCCTGTATGCAAAAAACTAGACAAAAACTCTAAACTAAAAATTATTAGTAACATATAAATACAACACTAAGATGTTTTTCTCCCCCAAACTTGAATTTTGACATATTTACTTAAAAATTAAATGTCCAAAAATTAAATTTAACGGAGAAAAACATATTTAAACTAACTATAAAAGTAAATAAATAACATTCAAAATAGTGGGTTGCCTCCCACTTAGCGCCTTTGTTTAACGTCTTTGGCTCGACCAAACTGCAAGCCTAATCTCGGGGTGGTTCATTGTCAGCCAAACGAATTAACTCAATTGTTCGTTCAACTGACATCGGCTCTAAATATGGCTTGAGTCGGTGTCCATTTACTTTAAAAACTTCATTATTTTTAGGGTTTTGAATATCAACAGCTCCATGAGGATAAATTCGCACGATTCTAAAGGGACCAGACCATTTAGATTTTAACTTTCCGGGGAATAACCTTAATCTAGAATTAAAAAGTAATACTTTCATACCTGGATGAAACCTTTTGTTGGCTACCCCCAAATCATGATATTTCTTGGTCTTTTCTTTGTATGTCTTTGCATTCTCATACGAATTCAACCTATGCTCTTCTAACTCATTTAACTGAAACAATCTTTCTTCTCCGACCAATGTTAAATCTAAATTTAATTCTTTAACAGCCCAATAGGCTTTATGTTCAATTTCAACTGGTAAATGGCAAGCTTTGCCATACACCATTCTATATGGACTCATTCCTATGGGTGTCTTAAAAGCAATTCGGTATGCCCATAAAGCATCCTTAAGTTTAGATTCCCAATCTTTACGATTAGGCTCAATACCGCCTTTCTAATATCGCTTTTATTTGCCTATTGCTAACTTCTACTTGTCCGGATGTTTGTGGATGATAAGGTGTAGCTAACTTATGAGTTACACCATGCTTTCTAAGGACATTATTCAACAACTTATTGGTAAAATGAGTTCCTTGGTCACTTATTATGGCCTTAGGTACTCCATATCTAGCAAATAAATCTTCTACAAATTTAACCACTGTTTTTCCATCATTAGTCTTGGTTGCGACTGCTTCAATCCATTTAGAAACGTAATCTATTGCTACTAGAATATACTCACAATTATTTGACACAGGGAAGGGACCCATAAAATCAATACCCCAAACATAAAAAATTTCAACCACTAAATTAATATGCAAAGGCATCTCATTTCTCTTTCCTATTCCACCTGTTCTTTGACACTTGTCACATGTTCTATAAAACAGTTCACAATCTCTAAAAACAGTAGGCCAATATAAACCTGATTGCAAAATTTTCCTAGCAGTCTTGTTTCCACTAAAATGACCTCCACAAGAATATCCATGGCAAAATTCCATAATACCTTGTTGGTCTTTTTTCGAATACATCTTCTTATTAAAGAATCAGAGCAAATTTTGTATAAATGAGGTGCTTCCCAAAAATAATTTTAGTTTCCGCCTAAAAATTTCTTCTTTTCATAATGATCAAAATCCGGATTAATGATATCGACACATAGTAGTTGACAAAATCAAGCATACCAAGGGTCGAATCTTTAATGGCCAAGAGTTGTTCATCAGAAAATTATCATTTATGGGGACAGATCATCAAGAAATTGACGCTCAAGTAAGGGTGAAAATTCCTAATCCGGACAAATGGTCGGCCTACGACATTCTCGGTTCCTTTTTATCTTTGATAGTAATGTCAAATTCTTGTAACAATAACATCCATCTAATTAATCTTGGTTTAGCATCTTTCTTACTTAACAGATATTTCAATGCAGAATGATCAGAAAAAATTATCACCTTTGATCCTAGCAGATATGATCTAAATTTTTCTAAAGCATATACTACTGCTAAAAATTCCTTTTCAATAGTTGTATAATTCAATTGAGCATCATTTAGAGTTCTACTAGCATAATGGATCACATGAGGCTTTCTATCTACCCTTTGTCCTAACACGGCTCCAATTGCGAAATCTGATGCATCACACATGATTTCAAAAGGAAGTGACCAATCGTTGGATAAAATAGGGGCGTAGTTAATTTTTCTTTTAATAAATTAAAAGCTTCTAAACATTCTTTATCAAAAATAAATTCTGTATCTTTGGCTAGCAAATTACATAGAGGTTTACAGATTTTGGAAAAATCTTTTATAAATCTTCGGTAAAAACCAGCATGGCCAAGAAAACTTCTAACTCCTTTAACTGAAGTGGGAGGGGGTAGTTGTGAAATAACTTCGATTTTAGCTTTATCAACTTCAATGCCTTTATTTGAAACAACATGCCCTAAGACAATTCCATGTTTTACCATGAAGTGACTTTTCTCCCAACTTAAAGTTAAATTAGTTTCACAAAGATCTCTTTCAGATCGATGTAAGGTTTTCTAAACAATGATCAAAAGAATTTCCAAAACCGAAAAATCGTCCATGAAAACTTCTACGCATCTTTCAACTAAATCGAGAATATAGAAATCATGCATCTTTGAAAAGTATTTGGCGGTGCATTACACAATCCAAAAGGCATTCTCCTAAAAGCAAAAGTACCAAAGGGACATGTAAAGTTGTTTTCTCTTGGTCTTGGTGCAACAGGGATCCGATTGTAACGTAAAAACCATCAAGAAAGCAATAATATTCATGACCGGCTAGTCTTTCAAGGATTTGGTCAATAAATGGCAAAGGAAAGTGATCTTTCCTAGTTGCCGCATTTAATTTACGCAAATCAATGCACATTCTATAACCAGTTATTGTTCTTGTAGGGACTAATTCATCTTTTTCATTTTTAACAACAGTAATTCCTGACTTTTTAGGAACTACTTGGACAGACTAACCCATTTACTATCCGATATAGGGTAAATTATACCCGCATATAAGAGCTTAAGAACTTCTTTCCTAACAGCTTCTTCCATGTGTGGGTTAAGTCTTCTTTGCCTTTCTCTTGAAGGTTTACTACCTTCTTCTAGATGTATTTTATGCATGCACATAGAGGGACTAATTCCTTTTAAATCAGCTAAAGACCATCCTAAAGCTTCTCTATGTGTCCATAAAACTTTTAACAAACTAGCTTCTTGCTTTTCCGTTAAGTCGCTATAATAACAGCAAAGTGTTACCTTCCCTAAAATGCATATTTTAAATGGGGTGGTAATGGCTTTAATTCTTCGACTTTAGGAGAATTAATGGATGACATAAATTCAGAATTTTCTACTTTAATTGTTTCTTTTATTTTAACCTCTTCATTCTCCATTTTATTATCTTCTTTAATTTCTTCCCCATTGTTTTCTATCTCAATTTCTTCAAAGAGAGATTTCAGAATCTCAACTTCATCATCCTTGATTTCATTAATTTCTTCTTTTACTTTTTCAAACTTATCAGAATTATTTTCTGATTCTTCCTTTATTTCTTCTTTATCTTTCTTTTTTTTACTAGCTTCTAACTTTTCTCTCTCTCTAATCTTTCTTCTTCTTCTATTTCTCTTTCAATCTCCTCAATGTCAATTTTTATGGGAGGGATAGGACTATCATCATAAACTATGAATCTATCTCTCTCATATTCTTCTCCTCTTCTTCAAAGGTTTCGGTTGATAATTTTCAATCTCATCTATTGAAAAACAAGCACTTATGTCACTAGGTCTATTCATGGCATCAAACATAGAAATTTCAACAGTTTCACCTAGGACTGACATTGTGAGTTTACCATTTTTCACATTAATCATTGTATTGGCAGTGGCCATAAATGGTCTGCCTAGCAAAATTGGGACTTCATTATTAGTGCATATCTTCCTTTCCATCTCTAGAACCACAAAGTCAATCGAATGATTAGTTTATCAACCCTTTGAACTAGGATGTCTTCCACTATACCCAAAGGATATTTAACTCCGACGATCGCTAATTGTAATTGCATAGTAGTGGGTTTTAGTTCTCCTAACCCTAATATAGACCGCAAAGGCATCAAATTAATACTTGCTCCTAAATCTAGCATTGCTTTCATCTTTTTAGAGCTTCCCAAGGAAACTTGGATATTAAAGCTACTGGGTCTTTCAACTTAGGTGGTAATTCGGGTTGTAAAACAGAACTTACGCTTTAAACAATAATCTTTTCATTGTTTTCAAACTTGTGTTTCTTAGAGTGAAGGTCTTTGAAAAACTTTGCATAAGCTGGAATATTTTTAATAACATTAAGCAAAGGAAGATTTACATTCACTTTGGATAACATATTATAAATATCCGTAAATTGTTTGACCATTCGGTTTTTCATAAGTCTTTTTGAACGGAATTGGAGGAACATAAGGTGGAGCCACATAAGGTTCCTCTTCTTCTTGATCCAACTCTTTTTCAACTTCAATTGTATTTTCTTTATTTTGAATCTCTTTTTCTTGTTCCTTATTTGAAACTTCTACTTCTACATGATTATTTAATTCTACTATCTACTTTTTCATTTTCTTGTTCGAATAGCATGCATTTAGAAGAAGGATCGATCACTTACCTCTTCACCTTTATCGCAAGACGGTGATTGACTTGGCTTGCTCGGTTTGACTAGGAACTTCTCCTTTTCTTGAATCAACTTCAATGTGTTTCTTTAGATTTTCAATCTCTTCAAGCATGTACTTCATCAATGCCGCTTGACCTTTACTTGCTACATCTTGTTTGGGAACTTCTTCAATTCTCAACAATGATTTTGATTTGGCAACCTGTGGAGGTTGTGGTGGTTGAGGTTGGAATTGTTGAGGTTGCAAAGGCTTATTTCCTCCCCAAGAAAAGTTAGGATGATTCCTCCAACCGAGGATTATATGTGTTTGAATAGGGATCATTCCTTGGCCTTTGAGGGATACATATTCATAGCATTAGCCTGCTTTCGTAATACATAGCACTTGATGGACAAAAATTAGTAGCATGAGAATATAATCCACATAAAGCACATGCTTCTTGAATTTGCCAATTTTCAAATTGAGCTTGTGTATTTGAATTATCTTGCAATTGATATAGGCTCCTATTTTTACCTCTAGCACTTTTCTCGTTGGGAATTAATACTTAACATCTCAAATAATTCTTCTAGTGCTTCGGTGTCATTCTATTAATAGAACCACCACTGCACTATCAACCATAGTTTGTAAGCCCGGCGAAAGACCATGATAAAATTGAAGCACTAACACATGTTGAGCCAAATTATGATGAGGACACATAATGAGCGATTTTTAAATCTATCCCATGACTCATGGAATGTTTCACTGGTTCATTTTGGAATGACATGATTTGTTTTCTATACTCAAGAGAGATGCATGTTTATAAAATTTACTCATAAACAAATCATATAATTGAGCCCAAGTATAAACACTATTAGGTGTTAAGTTCATAAACCATCTCTTTGCCAATTCTTTTAATGCACTGGGACAATATTTCATTTTGATTTGATCTTCAGTCAACCCTCCTAAAGGAAAAGTACTCATCATGTTTCATATTCTCTTAAGAAACTGACATGATCTTCTTGAGGCATCCCATGAAAAGATGGTATTGCATTAAAATAATGACCTTTTAACTCAAAATTCCTAACAACAAAGATCTCGGCAAGACTAAACATGATGTCACAACATTTAATGAAGGTCTACTAAAGTCATTAATAGTTCTTTGATTTATCACTACTTCCATATTTCTTCTTGCGGTTCTTCTTCTCTTTGATTCCTATTGATGGGTCAACTAGGTTTTCGTGGATTACGATTATTGTTATTCTCTTCCATTGGAGGATCAACCAGAGGATCCTCTCGATTCAATTGGTCTTGATTATCAAACTCGTGAGCTAGATTTTCAAGAACTTCTTGATTTCTTCTAACAATATTTATATCTTGATTTAAGTCTACCAATTTAGGGTTCAAAGATCTACGACCGTGCATAAAAATAATTTAAAAGCAATTTAAAAACAACTAACTAAAATAAAATAAAATCTTTTTGTATTTTTATTTTTATGAAAACTGAAAATTAAACTAAAAACTAAATTAAATTAAAAACTACGCTACCAACAAACTAACTACGTGAACTAGTTTGTCCCCGGCAACGGCGCCAAAAACTTGATCGATGTTTTAATTAATATTTTTCCTTGCAAGTGGACAAGACTATTATAGAATAGTATTGGAAGCAAGGGTCGAACCCACAGAGACAAGTGATCGCGAACATTGCAATTTATTGATAGCAAATTATTAATCTAAAGGGGGTTTTTATATTTAATTCTACTCTAAACTATTATTTATAGACGTTTAACTAATTAGAGAGTAATAACATGTATGAAGATCTTATGGTGGGTGACAATCTAGGATTCTGGGTTTCACTTGTATCTCTTTTATGTTCAATTCATAATAATATCATTCAATGTCTTGGGTTCGTTCACTAAATATAGATATAGACTGTTGAACAATTGGTTCAGCCTCCATCCCCGTAAAAATTCATCCATTCTATATCCTAAGCACAGGAACTATCAATCTAGCTGTCACCTAGATTTATGATCTATCTGTCACCTAGATCATGTAAGAACCTGGTCCTAACTTATTACTCTCGTGCATCGATAGGTCCAATTTATTGTGATGGTGAGCCAGTGTACGACATATGCATATTGGTCATGCAGTTATCCGCACCTCTAAGCCTTTATTATTTGCGATTACATTCATTTGTTCAAAGCAAAATAATATAGGGATTGATAAGCAACACAATCAACAAGCATTGAATAAACATATATAAGAATCAAAACATAAATTTGATACAAGTTACCTCCCACCTCCTGGATTATAGATGATTTAGTTCATCATAGACAATGAACAGCACATGGAGATGATCGGATACATGATTTGATCTTCAATACTTGAAATTACAAAATCTAACTATGTTATACAATCTAAAAACTACCTAAAATCTATTAAAGAGAGCTTCCAGCCGTCCTCTCTATGCTTTGGCTCGGCATCTGACTTCTATATATACTCGGGAGTTGTAATTCAATCGAATGACCATGTGAAAATCCGAAAATCAAGCATTCTGACTACCTTGTGGTCGCAAGGTGTTGGGTACCTTGCGTCCGCAAGGTCTCCAGTTTGTCCGGCCTTTGGAATTCTTGGTTTCTGACTTTGTGACTTGTACTGCCTACCTTGCGGTCGCAAGGTCTGAGGCACCTTGCGTCCGCAAGGTGTCCAGAATCGACAGACTTCATTCTTTCTTCATTTTTCCTTTTTGGCCTTCCTTGAAATTTGCACTTAAAACCCTAGAGTTTCGCATATTTTCACTAACAATCATGAAACTTACAAATCTCACCGAAAACATATATTAGTAACCAAAAAGCCTCGTGAAATAGCATAATTTAAGTCATAGAAGTATATAAAATCGACGTATAAAATACATCGATCACCTGTGTAAAAGATTCGAGAAGCTGATGCAAAGCAAGTTCGAGATGAGCATGATGGGTGAACTTACCTACTTTCTAGGACTACAGATTCAACAGACTTCCGATGGAATCTTCATCAGCCAAACCAAATATGCAAAGGAACTAATCAAGAAGTTCGGTCTTGATTCAACTAAAGGATTTGAGACTCCAATGTCTACCGACTGCCATTTTGACAAAGATGAGAAGGGAAAGCAAGAGAACATGACCAAGTACCGAGGAATCATAGGTTCACTTCTTTACCTTACTGCTAGTAGACCTGACATTATGTTTCTTTGTTTGTGTTTGTGCTAGATTTCGAGTGCATCCAAAGGAATCACATTTGCTTGTTGCCAAACGTATCATCGATATGTTTCAAGAACAACAAATCTAGGCATATGGTATTCAAAACACAACAATTTCGATCTAGTTGGATACTCGGATGCGATTATGCGACCGCAAAGTGAGCGTAAGAAGCACCAAGGATTTGTCAATTCCTTGAAATAGACTTGTCTCATGGTCTTGCAAGAAACAAGGATCAGTTGCAAACTCAACCACAGAAGCTGAATACATTGCTGCAAGTAGCTGTTGCTCTCAACTCCTATGGATGAAGCAACAACTAGTGGACTACAACATCAAGACTGCAAATTGTCCAATTATGTGTGACAACACATTAGCAATTTCAGTCTCCAAAAATCCAGTGATGCACTCCAAGACAAAGCACATTGATATTCGTTATCACTTCCTCAAAGATCATGTGGAGAAAGGTAACATCAGTTTGGAATATGTTTCAACTGAGCATCAATTGGCTGACATTCTCACAAAACCACTGGATGCCACCAAGTTTGCTTATTTAAGGAGAAATCTTGGTATGATTGATCCTACTGCTTAATTTCAAAGTTTTTGTTAATGTTTCTTTCATACCGGTAGACTTAGTTTTAGGCTGACCGGAAGATGTAAGTTCTCCTTTACCGGAAGACTTAAAGGTTAGTATTCTTACTTAGTCTATTTTTTTTAAAGAGGTTTCTAAAGCAATAAAGGGGGTCAAGGATAAAATTAGGTACTTAAGAAAATATCTTAAGTTCCCGCTTTTAGCACTAAAATTTTCTCGCCTTTAAATAGACCTTGAACCGCCTTTTGCAAAACTTTACGGAACCCATTTGACAAATTATTTCTCTCTCTATTCATACTCTCTCTGTGTAACTGCTTTCTGCATTCCTAAATCTTTCTTGTTTCTTCTTCTTCTCATCAACGGCAATGGTATGTTCTTCGCTACTCTACTACTTGAAACTTACTATTTACCGTTTTTCATTTCATTTCATAACCTAAAATTAATTTGGAATTCAAACGGTCACTTTCGAGTTTTATACAGTTTCCGCCATTGTTGTTCCTAAAAACCTAGAAATCTAACAGTCGTTTATGTATTTTCAATGTTTATTCTTATGGAAAACTTCTGTTATACATTTCTCGGGTGTGGATACTCTAAACATTCTAGTGTTTCAAGTTTTCATTTCGAAAAATTCCAATAATTTCAGAAAACCTTGAAATTTCTGCTTGTTTAGTTCTTGAGGTGAAAAGCCCTAATTTTTGTTTGCATTTCTTTCAGGCAAAAACCTCAAAATCTAAGCGTGACAGTGGAAAGAAACTGAACCCAGAAACCGACATTCCTCCAAGTACGGATGTCAACCTTCCGGGATATCCAACCTTTCCCGCCTCTCATGACATAATAGTGGCCCTGGACCCAAACGGCAGACCTTGTGTACACCTGGTCTCTCATGACGTGTCCTATCCAGCAATGACTCATTGGATTAATTCAAACTTATCCTGATCGTTGTTTGAATTAATTTAAGACATTCCCTGACACATCAAGCCGCCGAAAGCAGCTTTCCGAAAAGAAGGAAGACTTTTCGTCGAGCAAGAAAGCGGGGAAAAGCAATGTCATCTGCATGCCGCAACAACTCTCAGATCTGGCATCTAGATTGCCCACTTTTCAAAGATCTCAGAAATCATTCTCTGCTCTAGATATCTGTGAAGACGAAATTCCTTGACTGACAGCCCCATGCATTTAATGCATTCATAAAAGAGCTGTTGAAGTATTCGTCTTCTCCAACGGATCTTTTGAAATGCACCTGCTATAAATGCTGCCATTGAAGACTGGAGAACATACAACTGTACAGAATCAATCGAACACTTAAAGGATTGCTCTGAAACTCCATAACTCCAAGTCTTACAGCTCAGTGCAATCAAGAGATCCTCAACAGATCTAGAAGTCCTCGTCAACAACAAGAAGCTGTTCATCAACACTTATTGTTTTAACTTCTTGTTGTTTACATTCATTAACTATACTTCTGCACGAATTAAATATCTTGTATTTACAGATAGTTAATTCCCTAGACCCCAAACACAAGTCAATATTTTATACACGATCCATTAGGGATATTCTTTGTAATTGATCTAGTGGAAAATATAGTGCACTATTTAAATCCAAGGTTGACTGCCTTGGTGGTGGACGTAGCACTCTTTATAGTGTGAACCATCCCAAAATACTTGTGTTATTCCTTAATGTTTGTCTGCTATTTGAACTGTTTAATACTTTGATTATCTTTATCCGTTTACAGCAGAACTTAAGTAATTTGTAAAAGGTCTACCGGTAGTCCTTATCGGCAGACCTGGAACAACTACCTTGAAGGTCTTCCGCTACTTATATCTTTTCAATAGATTGCAAGTACCCTTCAAAGAATTTACTTAAAAAGTTTTAAGTGTATAATAAGCTATTCAACCCCCCCTTCTAGCTTATTATTGTGCCCATTGGGACCCACAACCCCCTCCCGTCAGTTGCCGTTAGAAACTCGGCGTTAAATCGCACGTGGTCTTCACGTGCGGGGTTCTTTTCGTCTTTTAATAGAACTCTCTCTCTCACACCACTCTCTGTCCCTCGTTGTCTCTTTCTCTCTCCTCTCTCTGTAGTTGAAAAACTAAGTTAGCCACCAAATTTTGAACAATTTCCTCTCACCCTCTTCGAAATCAAACTATAAATTGTTCATTCAAAGTTCAAACACATAATTTTTTTGATTTCCAAAAACCCCACACAAGTTTTCTCATCAATTTTAGGTAAAACCCCCATTTCCATCCTACTTTCTCTCTCTAGAATTGTCATCGCCGTTGAAGAGATGAGGGAGTTCTGGACGTCTCTCGCCTCCCTGATGGGAGTTTGGGCCTTCTGCCAAAGCCTCCTCCACACCGTTTTACCACCGGAACTTCGTTTCGCTTTCCTCAAAATCTTTTACCGCATCTTTAACTGTTTCTCCATTTATTGCTACTACGATATAACTGAGATAGACAGCGTCAACACCAACTAGCTCTACAACACCGTTCAGCTTTACCTAAGTAGTTCCGTCTCTATCATCGGCAATCGACTTAGTCTCACCTGGGGCCTCAACTCCAGCGCAATAACCTTCAGCCTCTCCAACAACGACCGCCTCATCGATGTCTACAACGACATCTTCGTTGTTTGGGAACACATCGTCACTCCCTGACAATCCCAAACTTTCTCGTGGCGGCCGATGCCGAGGAGAAAAGAGGCTTTACGCTCCGAATCAATAAAAAAGACAAATCCCTCATTCTCGAAACCTACCTCGATTTTATCATGGAAAAAGCTAATGAAATCAGTAGAAAGAATCAAGACCGACTCTTGTACATGAACTTGCGAGGTGGGTCCCTCGATGCGAGGGGCCATCCATGGAAATCGGTACCTTTCAAGCATCCAAGCACATTTGACACTTTGGCAATGGATATTTTCAGATTTTGCAAGGAGTTGGGATTGTGAGAGCAAGACAGGCGACAACCACAGAACATTTTTTTCTTACAAATCAAAAAAAGATTTCGTCCAAAAGCTTTGATATTTCTTTAATGAAAATTGTGTAAACAATGAGAGAAAAAGAGACTGCGAGGGGCAGAGAGTGGTGTGTGTGAGAGAGAGAGAGTTCTATTAAAAGACGAAAAGAACCCCGCACGTGAAGACCACGTGCGATTTAACGCCGAGTTTCTAACGGCAACTAACGGGAGGGGGTTAAATGGGACAAATGGCAATATTGAATGCTAAAATGGGAGAAAACTGATTTGAGGTGGTAAACTGGGATTTGGTAGATACTTTGGGGAGTAAAAAGTAATTTGGTCGAAAAAAATGTTAGTTTTGAAAGTCTTATATAAAAGACTTCTACTTTCGTTACCAATAAAAGATATGTATATCACATTATTTAAAAAGAAAAGTTGGATTTTAAAGTTTTTAGACTAAAGACTTTCACTATTACAAGAGATGTATCTTACATTAGTTACAAAATATTTTACTATTATTACTAATAGAAGAGATGTATCCCACATTGATTAGAAATCGATATCGGTTTTAAAAATACTATTATTAATTACCAATAGAAGAAATGTATCATACATTGGTTAAAAAATGATGTTGGTTTTCAAAGTCTTTTGATACAAGACTTTTACCATTATTACAAATAGAAGATGTATATCTCACATTGATTAGAAAATTATGTTGATTTTAAATTATTTTAGATTAGATAAAAAGATTTTTACTATTATTAGCAATAGAAGAGATATATAACACATTTGTTATAAATTGATGTTGGATTTAAATTTATATTATTACCAATAAAAGATATACATCCTACATTGGTTAAAAAGTGATGTTGATTTTAAAAGTCTTTAGATAAAAAAAACTTTTACTTTTATCATTAATAGAAGAGAAGAGAAGAAAAGAGAAAATATGTATCCCATTATATAGAAAGAGATGTTGGTTTAACATTTTTTTAAGTTAAAAAACTTATATTTTTATTACTAAATGATGAGTGTATTCCACATTGGTTAGAGAGTGATGCATGCATTAAAAGTTTTTTTTAAATAAAAGACGTATTACCAATAGAAAAGATGTATTTCACATTGGTTAGGAAAGTGATATTGATTTAAAATGTTTTAAGATAATGTATCTCGCATTGGTTATAAAGAGATGTATCCCACATTATTTAGAAATGGATATTGATTATAAAAGTTTTAGATAAAAGAATTTTTTATGTTATTATCAATAGATGTATCACACATTTTAAGAAATGGATAGATGCATTACACATCTATACAATAATATATTAAAGTTGGGGAGGACGTGACACATCACCCAACTTTTGATAATGTTGAATCCTCAAGTCTCTACATCACTTGACTTGAAACTTTTCTTTTTCTAGTTATTAGCTAAAAATAATGCTCCCTTCGTTTTCAAAATACTTTCTGGGTTGATCTGGCACGCCTTTTAAAAAAACGAATTGACTAGATTATAAACAGTGTTCTAAAACTCCCCGCCTAGGCGCTAGGTCCCTCTCTACCGCTGCGACTTTCTTAGTCATCGCCTAATCGATCAAGTCGACGCCTACGTCAAACCTCGCCGACCTTAATTTATTTTTGTTGCTTTGATTTTGTGGCATGCGGTGACCGGAGAAGGAATGGGGGGAACTGGAGAAGGAAGGGGGAGTGGTAATGGTGAGGCAGAGAGGGAGGTAGAAAGAAAAAGGGTTTGATTTTGTGGATATTCGGTGGGATGAGAGAGTGGATAGATTAAAGGGTTAGATCTAAGAGGAAAGAGATTGGAGGATGAAAAAATGAGGAGGGTCAGTCTGCCGGAGAGAGAGAAAAGAAAAAAAGAAAGGAAGAAAAAAGGGTTGCCGGTCCGTCAGATAGATAGAAGAAAGAAGAAAAAAAGATGAAGAAGAAGGGGGCTGTCTCGAGGCTCAGAATTAAGAATGAGAAGGGATTAGGAAGGATATGTTAGAGTGTGGGTTATAGGGGCAGTAGGTAGGTGGAGGAATATTTTTTTTGGTTTTAGTTCTAAACTTGACTGGTTTATTACTTTGAGGTTATTGAGAATTGAGATTAATAGTAGATTTGTATATTTTTGTTTATTTTACAAATATAGACAAATGTTTGATAAAATGACAAACATAAAAAAAAAATTTAGTCAATGTGTTTGATCTTTGATGTAAATTATCAAAAAAAAAAATGGTAATTATGTCTTAATTCTAGATCTCGATTAGGCCCTGACTAGTCCCTTAGATCATTAACAACGGTGGATTCTTTGAGATGCTTAACCGAATTCTTTGAGATTCCATCAAACAACAATGCTCCTAAAAAATGCTTAGATAAACATAAAGTGTGTTTGGGAGCAAAAGAAGCTCCCGAGCTTAACAAAAAAAAAGCCAAAAAAAAACGATGTCGTTTAAACCAAATAAAGCCCAAAACACTGAGTTTTGAGCAAATGAAGCCAACAGCTTCTGTCCACTACCCCCAACAACCTGCCGCTGCCCACTCATCCCTATAAAGCTCAAAATTTATTTTTCTTCTATCGCTGTTTTTGACACATTTTAAGTCATAAAAATATTTTTTTTTTTTTTTCTGAATTAAAAATCACATTTGTATCTATAAATAGAGACTTGGTTTGTTTTATTTGGATATTATAAAAATTTTATGATTTTTTTAAGTTTCTAGATATTTTTCTTTAAAAATATTTAATTAATAGAGATAAAGATGATGTTTGTAAAATTGTTGGAGTTTGTGTATTGTTGGATGAGTATTTTTGTTGAAAAACTTAAATGGGGAGCTTAATGACATTTTTGTAATAAAATAGAAAAAATGGAACTTAAGCTTCCCTAAATGGGGAGCTTTATTGTTCATGCTCTTAGGCGCTAGGTGCTAGTTTGCCGGCTAACGATTTTTAAAACCTTGATTATAAATATTGGTAAAATATATTGTGGTTTCATTTAATGTCTTTGAATATGTGACTATAATTAAAATGAGTGGAAAAAATAAAGGGTAAAGTGGTAAAAGTGTTTTCTTAAAAGAGAAAGTTTTGAAATATGACAATTCTTTAAAAACGGACGAAAAAGGAAAAATAGACAATAATTTGAAAACAGAATGAGTAGTTACTATTGTGATATTAATAATTTACTATTAATCTCCTCTATTGTTTATAATAGTGGAAATCTTATATAGAAAGATTTTTACTATCAACATCATTTTATTAACCAACGTGAGATAATATTATTATATTGGCATTGTGTGAGTACTTTACTCTAATGACTCATTTCTAACATCATACTTTAAGCCTTGATATTTTATTAATTCAAAACTCGATTTGTACAAATAAATATCATTTTGACGTTCTCACCGAGTAGAACACATTTGCACAATTATCTTTGTGAACAAACAAATGACACGTAAAAAAATTATGCTTCAAGTTGCACAATTTCTTTCACTAAAAACACTAATTTTTCAACAAGTATTAGGTGAGTACTTTAATGATTTCTAAAACCAACATTAATTTATAACCAATGTAAGATGAATTTCTACTATAATTACCAATAAATGTGATGTAACAAATATTGGTTTAAAAATTGATGTTGATTTAAAAAGTATTTAGATAAATGATTTTTACTAAACTAACAAAAGAAGATATATGTTCACAATTGTTAGAAGTTGATGTTGATTTTAAAAGTTATTAAGCAAAATCTTACCAATAAAAATGATTTATTTCTCATTGGATACAAAGAATTATTTTAGTTTAAAAGTTTTTAGATAAAATTCGTTTATTAACAATAAAAGAGATGTATATCATATTATATATGAAATAACGTTGGTTTCAAAAGTTTTAAGATAAAAGATTTCTATTATTATTATTAATATAATAGATATATCTTTGAAAAATATCAAAATAAAATATTTTTACTATTATTATTAATTATTAATATAATAGATGTATCTCATATTGGTTAGAAGATGATGTTGGCTTTATATTTTAACATTTAAATCATAATGTCTAAAATTTTAAAAATTATACAACTATTATTACCAAAAGAAAAAATATATATTATATTAAAAAATTATAATAATATTATTATCAAAAGAACTCATACAACGTACGTCAAGGCGGTTGCCGGTGATAGGATGGTGGCTAGCAGAGCATGAATGGTGGTTGTCAGAGGTTGGTGGACTGGAGTGTAGTGGTTGGAGGCTTTAATAGAAAAACATTCAATGGCTAGCAGAGTATAAATGTTCCTCTTTAAAGATTAGCCCACTCCATAAGCCTGGAGAATAAATTATGGGAGAAATTGTTGGCCGGTTTCTTTTTAAATTTTTTTAATTGTTATAGTTTTTTTTTTTTTCGATCGATAAAAGATATTTTTTGATATATATATATATATATATATATATATTGTTCTTAAAATGTCTGAATCATCTCCTTTCACAATTCTGATCAACAACTTGGAGTTCAAAAAAATCAATTGTTGCAGTAACAAAATAAGGATTGACCTGCCCGGTCAGGTCTCAGAGATCGAGAAGGCAGAGCCACGTTGAAGATTTCGAGGGCAACACCTCCGAAAGATAAACGGTTTTTCTGTTTCATTAAGTAAGATACTGAAATGGACCTGAGCTGGATTGAAGGATTTTTTAGAAGGAACAAAGACGAAAGAAGGTTTACGACGAAAGAAAAGGAAGAAGAAGGAGAAAAAGATGCAGTCGAAACTACTTTCCATCAAGATGCATCGATTTGGATTTGCGATGCATCAATTAGAGTTTTGATGCATCGCTATGCAATGGGAGATTTTGATGCATGATTATATGTATCGCGATGTACATAAGCATTCATTAAAATCATGCATTACATTGTACAAATTGATATAACATAATACATTGAGTAAGTGATCCGTAATAACCCTTTAGTTTGACAATTCATTAAAGATATTGTTTACCCCAAAAATACATTTTTGGATTAAAAAATGTCAACAGATAATGTAACAGTTACATTTTGACTGTCGGAATTTCACCCTAAATTATGTTAGAGTATATTTTTTCTGACATCTTTATAAAAAATAAGCGATAAAAATGATAAACAATTTCGAATGATTGGATAAGAGATTTACTATTGGATCTGCGCTTTTTCTTAATGCAATGTTTTTTTTTTCTTCCTTTACTTTTTTTTTTGTATACAACACATCATGCAAGATTTCAATTTTTCGTACCATTTATAACTTGTGTAATTGAATTCAAACTTGTAAAACGTATATTGAAATAATCACTCAATTAGACCTTTAATTATATTAGAGTAAGGTGTTACGGATCTTAATTCGTAAGACGAAGTCACACTCTCTCACAGCTCAATCCATCATCAACGCACGGTGAGTCACACGGTGAGTCAGGTAAAAATGATCCGTTTTATAAAAAATGACTGTAAAACTGTCTTATCTAAATTTTTATCATTATATTATCAAATTCAAAAGAATTGATTTACGTGAATCTTAGCACATGAGAACGCTCATGGTTCATGCAAAAATCAAGGTAATTTTTATTTTTAAAAAAAATCTCTTATGATAGTAAAATGGTGCGTAGAGCTGACAAACAATGCCCATTACACACTAATTCACTTGATTCAATTTGGTAAAAGCTCAATTCAATCCATTAAGAAGTTGTTCAAAAATGGTTGTATCTATAATTTTCTATCTTTAATATGGACCACAAACCGCAAAATGTTGATGGGATCCCTTGCATTATGGTGACATATCAGTGCTAAATTGTGACAGAAAAAGATAATCATGATTTGACAAATATATTACTGGTGTCCATAAAACTGGATTCACTTATCCAGTTATCCAAGACATGTTGCTCCAAGAAATGCAGTGCATTTTTTTTTTTTGGTATTTATATAACTAAGAGCTAAAACGTGCTTTATCAAAGAAAGTTATAGTGGCCCATCTAACTTTCTAAAACAAACATCGGGGGTTCTAATTTTACTAAATATAATCTTTTCTTAAAATTTTAATGCGTAAAACTGTTGATATACCTGATATACCCAACCACCAGCAGCGGAGCAACAGTTGAGATATGCAAGGGAGCCGTTTGTCACGTCCCGTCAACCAAGTATTTAAATCTCTCTCTAGTATATTCTGGAAGTTTTAAGATGTGTCAAATGACACTAGAAAAATCTAAAATGTTCTAAAGGCCTCAAGAAATATCAAGAGGACGCTAGACAATTCTAGAAAGTTTCGGAGGCTTTATGATCCTTCAAGGGAACACTAGAAAGTCTTAGAAAGTTCTAGAACCTTCAAGTGATTAAAGAGAATGCTAGGTAATTCTAGAAGTTTCTACTACTTCCTAGAATTAGAACCTTTGAGAAATATCTTGTAAATATATCATAGATATTTCTTAAGATGATTCTAGATACTCAATCATAACCATTGATGTAATTAAATCATAGTCATCCATTGAGGAAGTGGATGCCTATATAAAGGGTGAGACCTCATTTGACCAAGGCATTCAATGTAACTTTTGTAAAGTTCTCATAAAGCAATACACGTTTCCTTTCTCAAAGCTCTCTCTCATTCCCTAGTCGCATTATTTTCAGGCTTACTTAAAGCAAGATCAACGGGATTGTGAGTGCTAAGTGCTGCATGGAAGGTTGAAGAATTCAAGTCCGTGACAATTGGTATCAGAGCAAAGGTTTCACGACAATGGTGAAGACCGTTGACAAGAACAGCACCATCACCTCAAGTGTTGTTCAAGATGAAGCAAGTGAGCATGGAAACGTCTAAGCACGAGGAGCAAGGCACCGAAGCAATTCCAGGGATGAGTTGGCGGATTTGGACATGAGGGTAGTCGGAGTGGAAACTTCGATCATGGACTTTGGGCAACAGTTTGAGGATATCCACCAACACCTTGACGGGTTGGAGTCGGAGGACGCGGAGATCCATTCTGGCGTCAAAGTCGCCCTCAACATCTTAGGTGGAGATCTAGGAAGTGAACTTCGAGCCCCCCTTCGTGAGGAGTTAATGGGCGAGATTGCATCCTTGCGTGCTCAAGTTGGGGAAGAACTTGATTCTTTCCGCCAACAAGTGGAGGAAGCGAGGGCGGACTAGGTACTATGCAAGAGGGCCATAGCAGGTGGGGTAGGTGCTGTTAGGGTAGCCCCAAAGATTGAAGTCCTGACACCATCAAAGTTTGTTGGCAACAGGAATGCAAAGGAGGTCGAGAACTTCCTATGGGGACTTGAACAATATTTTCAAGTGATTAGCATTGTGGATGATGCTGCCAAGATCCAAACTGCTAGTCTATACTTGAAGGATACTGCGACATTGTGATGGCGACGACGATCTAGCGACATCGCTAAAGGTACGTGCATTATCGATACTTGGGCTGATTTTATTTGAGAAATTAAAAAGCAGTTCTATCCTGAAAATGCCGAAGATGAGGCAAGAAGCCGACTCCGAAGGCTCAAGCACACAGGTCTGATCAAGGACTATGTCAAATAGTTTACGACTCTTACTCTAGAGATACCGGACCTGTCCGATAAAGAGTCTCTCTTCTACTTCATGGATGGTTTACAACCTTGGGCAAAGACAAAGCTCAAGCGACGTGGGGTGCAAGATCTTGCTACCGCCATAGCCGACTCGGAGTCATTTGTCGATTATAGCAAGAAAGAGCCGTCGAAGTCAAAGGACAAGAGCAACCATGGAAAAAGTGGGGGAGACAAGCCAGCCCAAAAAAAATCATATGTCACCCGCAAGCCGTTCAAAAGGAAAGAGAAGCAAAGTGATAAGGGCAAGGAAGTTTCTAAACCCCAAACACTTGCTTCATATGTGACGGACCTCATTGGCACGTGATTGTTCCAAGAAAAAAGGGCTTACACGCAATGATGGCTCAATATGAGAAGAAGGAAGCTCATGAGGAGGAGGCTCAAATGGGGTCACTACAAATATTGAACGCCATGAAGGCTAAGATAGAGGTACTGAAGGTGGCGACCAAAGGCTTCGTATATGTCAAAGCCAACGTAAACGGTGTCCCTACTCAAGCTTTACTTGACACGGGTGCCACGCATAACTTTGTTTCAGAAAAAGAAGCCAAGAGGCTTGGCCTTCATGCTTCAAAGGAGAAGGGCACCATCAAAACGGTTTACTTGGATGCAAAACCAATTTATGGAAAAGCTCGAGGCGTGGAAGCTAAAATCCGTGATTGGGTTGGCTCGATAGACTTGTCAGTCGTGTTGATGGACGACTTTAAACTTGTGCTTGGAATGGAGTTCCTTGACAATGTAAGAGCTTTTCCTATGCCTTTTACTAATTCATTATGCATCCTAGATGGAGGAAATACATGCATGGTTCCCATCGAGCGTAGTGCAAAGGTGGAAACCAAGTTACCATCGGCGATGCAGTTTAAGAAAGGCTTTAATAAAAAAGAGCCTTGCTACTTGGCGATATTGCGTAAATCGACGGATGGGGACGTGCTTGACCCCATTATCTCAGAGGCTCCAAAGGAGATTCAAGTAGTCCTTGCGGATTACAAGGACGTGATGCCTAAAGAATTGCCAAAGAAGCTGCCACCTAGAAGAGAGGTGGATCACAAGATTGAACTTGAGCCGGGTGCTAAGTCACCCGCAATGGCTCCTTATCGGATGACACCACCAGAATTCGAAAAATTGAAGAAGCAGTTAAAGGAGTTGATCGACTCTGGCTATCTTCGTGCATCAAAGTCCCCATATGGTGCCCTCGTATTGTTCCAAAATAAGAAGGATGGGTCCTTACGGATGTGCATTGATTACAGGGCCCTGAATAAGATCACTAAGAAGAACAAGTACCCAATTTCTCTCATTGCAGATCTATTCGATCAACTTGGCAAGGTCAAGTACTTCACCAAGCTAGACTTGAGGTCGGGGTACTATCAAGTGCGAATTGCCGAAGGCGACGAGGAGAAGACGACGTGCGTGACAAGGTATGGTTCTTACGAATTTCTAGTCAGGCCGTTTGGTCTTACTAATGCCCCTGTCACTTTCTGCACCTTGATGAATAAGTTGTTCCATCAATTCCTTGACAAGTTCGTCGTAGTCTACTTGGATGACATTGTCATCTATAGCAATACTTTGGACGAACATGTTGGACATTTACAACAAGTCTTCCAAGTACTACGAGAGAATGAACTTTATATAAAGATGGAGAAATACACATTTTCCCAAGAGGAAGTTATGTTCCTAGGGCATAAGATCAAATATGGAAGACTGATGATGGACGGGGCCAAAATCAAAGCAATCCAAGAATGGGAGCCATAGACCAAGGTGCCACAGTTACGATCATTTCTTGGATTGGTGAATTACTATCGTCGCTTCATCAAAGGCTACTCGGCAAAAGCAGCCCCCTTAACATATTTACTCAAGAAGAATAAGGCATGGAGTTGGGACGAAAAATGTCAAGTGGCTTTTGAAGAGCTGAAGAAAGTCGTAACGAAGGAGCCAATCCTATGCTTACCCGACATCTCCAAGCCTTTTGAACTACACATGGATGCTTCAGACTTTGCCATTGGGGGCGTACTCATGTAAAAAGAGCATCCTATTGCATTTGAGAGATGAAAACTTAATGAAACGAAGAAGCGATACATGGTGCAAGAGAAGGAAATGACAGCAGTTATCCATTACTTGCACACTTGGAGGCATTACTTGCTCGGTTCTCAATTCGTCATCAAGACGGACAATGTTGTCACGAGCTACTTTCAAACTCAAAAGAAGCTCAGCCATAAGCAAGCTCGTTGGCAAGACTTCCTTGCAGAGTTCAACTACCGGTTTGAGTATAAACCAGGTAAGACAAATGTCGTGGCTGACGCACTGAGTCGAAAGGCGGAACTTGCTGCTATCAGTCAACCACAATTATCACTACTGGACAGGATCAAGGAAGGGCTAGACCACGATCCTTTAGCCAAAAGTCTCACAAGCATGGCACGCGAAGGAAAGACCTGACGATTTTGGCCAAAGGGTGACTTGCTATTCACCTAAGGTGATCGGCTCTATGTGCCAAGATGGGATGACCTGTGAAAGGAGATAATCGGGGAATGCCATGATTCCAAATGGGCTGGACATCTGGGTATCAAAAGGACGCAAGCATTGGCAGAGGCATCTTACTATTGGCCGCGCATGTTCAATGATGTAGAGACATACATACAGACATGTTTGGAGTGCCAACAAGATAAAATAGAGCAGCGTCAACCTGGCGGTCTGTTGGAGCCACTACCGATTCCTGAAGGACCATGGGAAAGCGTTTCCATGGAATTTATCACATGTTTGCCTAAGTCAGACGGCTTTGGGAGCATCATGGTGGTCGTCGATTGGTTCTCAAAGTATGGCACGTTTATTCCTGCCCCTCCCGATTGCACGGCCGATGAGACGACCAAGTTGTTCTTTTGAAATGTTGTGAAGTACTGGGGAGTACCATAGGTGATCGTAAGCGACAGAGACCCCCGCTTCGCAAGGAGGTTTTAGACGGAGCTCTTCAAACAAATAGGGGCGAAATTAAACTTCTCTATAAGTTTCCACCCCCAAACAGTCAATGCTTTATTAGAGCTCTATTTACGGCATTACGTGAGTGCCAACCAACATGATTAGGCAAGGCTCATAGATGTGGCCCAATTTTCTTACAACATGCAGCGAAGCGAGGCTACGGGACGGAGCCCTTTCGAGATTGTCACCGGGCGACAACCTTTTACGCCCAATGCTTTAGCAACTTCTTACGACGGAAAGAGCCCGGTGGCCTACAAAACAACGCAAGTATGGCATGACTAAATCGACTTGGCACGAGCATCTTTTGACAAGGTGGCTAAGAAGATGAAAAGGTGGGCCGACAAAAAACGAAGAATGGTAGAGTTCAAGGAAAGAGACCAAGTCATGGTAAAGCTCCTGCCGCAACAATTCAAAACCTTAAAGAAAATTCCATAAGGGGTTGATATGGCGATACGAGGGTCCCTTCCCAATTATAGCTCGGGTTGGCAAAGTTTCTTATCGACTTCAACTGCCGCCCAAATTGAAGATTCATCCGGTCTTCCATGTGAGTTTCCTCAAGCCCTACCATCAAGACATGGAAGACCCTAACCGAGGAATATCCAAGCGGGCACCAACAGCCGTTGTCATTTCGTTCGACATGGAAGTTGAAGAAATCCTATCGGACCAGACAATCAGGAGACACGGGGTACCCAGCTATAAAGAATACTTAGTAAAATGGAAAAAATTACCGGATAGTGAAACAAGCTGGGAGTCCGAAGACTTACTATGGCAATTTGCTGATCATATCCAAAAATACAAGGAAAAAGACACGACGAGGGCGTCGCGAGCTTAAGTGGGGGAGAATGTCACGTCCCGCCAACCAAGTGTTTAAATTTCTCTCCAGTATATCCCGAAAGCTTCAAGATGTGTCAAATGACACTAGAAAAATCTAGAATGTTCTAGAGGCCTCAAGAAATATCAATAGGACGCTAGACAATTCTAGAAAGTTTCGGAGGCTTCATGATCCTTCAAGGGAACACTAGAAAGTCCTAGAACCTTCAAGTGATTAAAGGGAATGCTAGGTAATTCCATAAGTTTCTACTACTTCCTAGAATTAGAACCTTGGAGAAGTATCTTGTAAATATATCCTAGATATTTCTTAGGATGATTCTAGATACTTAATCATAACCATTGATGTAATTAAATCCTAGCCATCCATTGAGGAAGTGGATGCCTATATAAAGGGTGAGGCCTCATTTGGCCAAGGCATCCAAAATGACTCTTGTAAAGTTCTCATAAAGCAATACAAGTTCCCTTTCTCATAGCTCTCTCTCATTGCCTAGTCACATTCGATATTTTCAGGCTTAGTTAGAGTAAGATCAACAGGATTGCGAACGCTAAGTGCCGCACGGAAGGTTGAAGAATTCAAGTCCGTGACACGTTTGTCATAATCAGAAAGTTGTCTTTTTAAGTTCTTTCATTAAGTTGTACTTAGAAAGTTTAGGGGTAGCGAGTGTAATTAGTATGTTATAAGGCGATTACTGGCAATTATATATAATGTACTTCTCTTATTGTTTTGTCATCGATACAAAGAGTTCTTTTTCTCTTCTTTATTCAGTCTAATAAATCAAGAACAACAAATTGCCAGTGAAATTCAGGATGATATCATCCCAAGATTCACTCAAAGTGATACCCCCATGATTTTTCAAATTCAGAAAAAAATATCATGCTTTGCACACAAGAAAACTTAAGTATCAAGCATACTTTACTAAATTTAGAGGGCTGTGTGATAAGCTCACCAATTAATCTCCACTAAACACCTAAATGCATATGCAATTGTACCTGATGGTGTGGGTAGTCTTCTTCAATCTCAAGGTCTTTTACATCAATGTACTTGTGTTGACACTCCTCAACAAAATGGAAAAGCTGAGAGGAAACACATGCACCTCTTGGAACTTGTCAAAGCCCTTACATTTTAAGCCAACCTTCCAAAGAAATTTTGGGGTGATTGCCTCCTCACTGCCACCTACATTATAAACATAATTCCCAATTCTGTCTCAAGTTCAACACACCTTTTGAGACTCTTTTTGGGACCCTACCTACTTATAAACACCTTAAAACTTTAGGCTGCCCATGCTTTTCCTCTACTTCTTCTCACAATAGAGATAAATTTGCTCCTAGATCCCAAAAATGTGTCTTCATTGACTATCCTAACAACAAAAGAGCCTATAAGGTCTATAAACCAGACACTCACCAAGTCTTATACAGTAGGGATGTTATATTTTATGAGTCTATTTTCCCTTTCAAAACTCAAACAATCTCTTCTTATCTTCCTCTCAAAGACAACATGTTCCCTAACCAAGACACTGTCATTGAAGAAGAAAGTGTAGCCAACATTGAAAACAATGGATTTGAAACTGATGAGCCTTCTGACAATGAAGTCAATAATATACATTCTAAAGATACAAGTGTTCCTACCAATATAAATACTCAAACTGAACCTTCACACTTGTCATCCAGACCTCAAATACGTAAGGCTATTCATGTTATGTCCAAAGACCACACTGGTCTCCCTCCTAATCTTACCAAACCTTCTATCAACTATACTTCTCCTTACCCCATTGACAAGTATTGTAACTATATTAACATATTTGACTCATATAAAGTTTTCTCTTGTAACATATCGTCTTTTTATGAGCCAAAGACATATCAACAGGCTATCGAAGATCCCTTGTGGTGTCAAGCCATGACTGAAGAATTACAAGCCTTAGAAATCAATTGAACCTGGAGTCTCCAACCTCTTCCAGCTTAAAAGAAGATTGTGAGATACAAGGGGATATTTAGAATCAAGTATAATCCAGATGGCATAGTCAACATATATAAAGTCAGGCTTATTGCAAAAGGGTTTACATAGGTTGAAGGAAATGACTATTCTGAAACATTCTCACATGTGGGCAAGATGACTTCAGTAAGGATGTTTCTTGCTATAGCTTCAGCCAAACAATGGTTTATATCACAAAAGGGATGTATCTAATGCCTTCTTACATGGAGACCTCCATGAAGAGGTCTATATGGATCTCCCTCCAGGGTACTACCACAACATACCTTCATCTACTTCTCCCATTGTCTGCAAGCTATCCAAATCCCTCCATGGCTTAAAACAAGCTCTAAGACAGTGGTTTGAAAATAATTCTCCTCTACCCTCCTTTAGTTTGGCTTCAAGCAATCTCAAAATGATCACACTTTATTCACACACAATACTGGATCTAAATTTATTGCTATTCTTTTGTATGTAGATGAATTGCTTATTACAGGAACAAATCAAGAAAAAATTGATCAAGTCAAGGCCTACTTGAAATCCAAATTTCCTATAAAAAACTTGAGGCCCTTGAGATATTTCTTTGGATTGGAAGTTCTCAAAAAAAAAAAAGTCTGGAATCTCCCTCCACCAAAGAAAATAAGCTATGGAAATCATTGAAGACATTGGCTTTACTAATGCTAAACTTGCTTGTACTCCTATTGAAAATAATCACAGACTCCACTTCAAGTCATCCTTTGAGAGATCTTGTACCTTACAAAAGACTAGTTGGCAGGTTGTTGTATCTATCTATCTATCTATCACAAGATCAGATATTGCTTATAGTGTTCAAGTTGTCAGCCAGTTTATGGCCTCTCCCCTTGAACACTAGTGGCATGCTGCCTTGAAACTAGTCAAATATATAAAGGGTAGCCTTGGCCAAGGGTTGTTCTTCTCCAGTACCAGTCAATTGAAGCTCACAGTCTACTGTGACTCTGACTAGGCTGTTTGCCCTATTACAAGAAGATCTCTTACTGGCTTCTGTGTGTACCTAGGTGACTCTCTCATATCCTGAAAAGTGCAAGAAACGATCTACTATTAGCAGATCCTATGCAGAAACTGAATATATGAGTATGGCAAACACTTGCTGTGAAATAAAATGACTTATCTCAATGCAAAAAGACTTTCAGATTACTCTTACTCTTCATATCCCTCATTTCTGTGACAATCAATCTGATATCTATATAACTGCAAACCCTGTGTTTCATGAAAGAACAAAACACATTGACCTTGATTGCCATCTGGTTAGAGAAATGATTCAAAGGGGTCTTGTTTCCACCAAACATATCTCATCTCTTGAGTAACATGCTGATTTGTTCACCAAAGCCTTACCCTCTTCTCAATTCATTCTTTTTTTTTTTGACTAAGTTGAAAGTGAAAAATCTATTTTCCACTCACATCTTGAGGGGTGATGTTGATATACCTAACTAGCAGCATCAGAACAACATTTAAGATATGCAAGGGAACCGTTTGTCATAATCAGAAAGTTGTCTTTTTAAGTTCTTTCATTAAGTTGTACTTAGAAAGTTCAGGGGTAACAAGTGTAATTAGTCTAGTGTAAGGCGGTTACTTGCCGTTATATATATTGTACCTTTCTTATTGTTACAGAGAGCTCTTTATCTTTTCTTTATTCAGTCTATTAAATCAAGAACAACTAATTGTTGTATATGTCTAATTCATATCTTTCATAATTAATGAAGATTTGTGCAATTTCAAGAAACCTTGTGTTCAAAGTTTATTAAAAACTTTCTTAAGGTAATCATTATAATATGTTGTTTTTCAAAAATGTTATATTTACAACTATTCCTACAACTAAGTCTTGATGAGGGACAAATGTGTTTTGGTTAAAGATAATTTTGTCCTTTACTAAAACTTAGTTATAACAATAGTTGTAGAAATAATTGTAAACCTGACACTGTTTGTTGTTGTGGATGCTCTAGATTGCGCCCCGCGCCCCGCGCTCCCTTTGTTAGGGGAATGCGGCGTGCGGATGCGGACATCACGCTTTCCATTCCATCCTCCCTTGTCTAGGGGAAGATGAAATTAAAAATGCGGAAAGGGTGTTGTCAAGAAGCGTGTTGAATACGCCTCGGTCACTTCAGTGATTTTTGGTCCGTTATGGGAGCTATGGGTTTTCTGTATCAGGTTATCCCTTTTTTAGAGGATAACAGGATGCATGAAAACATCACCCTTTCATTCGCATCTTCCCTTGTGTAGGGGAAAATGGAAAGTGCAAGAAAGGATGTTGCGGGCCCCACTACAGACTTTATAATAATTGCCTTATGGCCTATTTCGGATCACTATGAGTGCTTTGAGTTTTCTACATCAAGTTATCCCTTTTTTAGGAGATACCAGGATATAGGAATACATCACCCTTTCATTCCCATTCTCCCTTTTATAGGAGAAAACGGGAAAGTGCAAGAAAGGATGGTGCGATGCCTCATTGCGATCCAAAATGTTTTGACAGAGTCGCCATCTTTATTTTAAGAAGAAAATAAAGAAAAAACCAAAAAAGAAAATCAGAGAATGCAAAAACGGGTTCGGAGGCTAAGTTACAAGTTGGGAAGGTGCTAGGCACCCAACTCGCCCTTTTGGTCTCAAAAAATAGTTTTTGGCTAATGTATGCTTTTTGCTATATTTCTCGAGGAAATAAATAAAGCATTAACTACCTACAAATATGTCGGTATTTATATTATTTACAGACTATCTCATTCCAATAATTACAAATACATTTAAAAATATTTGGCCATAATAATGACTCTTTTTAATGCTATTTATTAAATAAATCCGGACAGCACAACGACTTATATTTTTACATTGGGCCGGATGGAAAATAGCTTTTTAATAAATAACACTCTTAAAGGATCACCTTTTAGAGCGTGGTGTGCTCGCTTTGTCTTTCTCGGGCGAGGGAGTCTTTTTTGCTTTGCTGCTTCTGCTGTGGTTCGGACAGAGTAACTGCTTCCGAAAGTTGCTTTCGGGCACCATAAGACGGGCGGAACAACTGCTTGCTTTTTTTTGCGTGCTTGCTGCTGGCGGAAATCGGGCAGAACAACTGCTTTTTTCTGTCGGATTTAGCCTTTTTACTTGGGCAGAACAACTGCTCTTTCCGAGATTTTTGGACTGGGAAAATAGGGTGGATACCTAGCTGGGGGGCTAAGGATCACTTTGACCGGTTGGATTTGCGTTTCGAGGAGTTTTGGCAGAGCTTCGAGGCTTTATAGGATGGGGCGCTCACTATCTCTCGATCGCTCGCTATTCTCACATCGTAACAACAACGCTGAAAGCTTTGGGGGATTTTTCGGTGTGTTGAAAGCGAACCCCGGGGCCTCTATTTATAGGCTAAGAGAGGGACGTCGAGGGAATTTCTTTTCCTCTCTTCGTGCTACATTTCCTTGTACCACGTTCTGCAAGATTGGTACAATGTGTTAACTGTAGCACTCATGTAGCAACTTTTGGTGCACTGTAGCTGGATTTGGGCGCCGGGATATGTTCTTTTGGGCATCGCGCCAAATGCCTTTTTAGGTCGCGCCACTGCTTCAATCTTCAGCCCATTTTTGACATTTTAGCCCCTGCATTTTACTGTTTTGCGCATCCTGCTTTATCTTTTGCATTTTTAAACCATGTAACTTGACATTTGTTAAGTTTTAACAGATCTTGATATCGCATGCCAGAGTCACATACCATGGGTACGAAATTGGGGTGTCTACAGAGCCCCTCAACGATGGAGTCTACGGGTAACCCGAAGCTTACTAAGTAGACGAACATCGTTGATAAGAAATAGACTCTCCAGTTTCGTGCAATTATAACGAGGGAGAGATGCAATAGGTAGCAGTTATAATGCAACACTTTATAATGCTAACCAAAACTCACATATCCTAGACATATTTAGTCGGTTATAGCAGGTTATCGTAGTTTTTAAGCAGATATGCAAATTAAATGCTCGAATGGTCGGACCTACTAAAGTAGGCTGCCTACGTATCCCTTAATAAATAAAATCAGACCAAACGTAATTCGGGCTAAGCCAAAACAAGCATGCTGCGACGGTCGTGCCTACTGAAATAGGATGCCTACATATCCTTATCCAAGGAATCAGATCGAACGTAGTTTGCACAAAATGCCAACAAACAAGCGTGTTGCGATGGTCGTGCCTACCGAAATAGGTAGCCTACGTATCCTTATCCAAAGAATCAGACCAAACGTAGTTCCCTCTTTTGTAAACAAACAGTGCCGGGTGGGATGCCAAGATCAAATGTCGTGTCCTCAGGACAGGATCCTTCGTCGAAACACGACAGCCTCTCTTTCTGGCCCGGGGTTGCAGCCCCTTCGTGATAAAGGCAAAACACAAGTCACATCAAATGCATGTCACATCCTCAAAGGGTCGAAACCCTTTGCCGGACACGATGGCGGAATGCATCGTTTCCTCAGGAACTTGCCTTCGTCAGAGAACGATAGCCTTTCCCTCTGACTCGGGGTTGCAGCCCCTTCAGGGAAAGTTTCCAAACACAAATCACATTATGGGCCGATCATTCTTCTTGGGGTTATGCCCCGCGAGGAGATGATCCTATGTTACTCCTATAAAGCACGAAAAAAAAATACATCCTCAGGAACTCAATCCTTCGTCGAATGCGATGGCGGAATGCATCGTCTCCTCAGGAACTTACCTTCGTTAGAGAACGATAGCCTTTACCTCTGACCCGGGGTTACAGCCCCTTCAGGGAAAGTTTCCAAACGCGGATCACATCATGGGCTAATCATTCCTCTTGGGGTTACGGCCCGCGAGGATATGAACCTACACTACTCCTATAAAGCAAGTAAAAGAATGCATCCTTAGGAACTCAATCCTTCATCGAATGCAATGGCGGAATGCCTCGTCTCCTCAGGAACTTGCCTTCGTCAGAGAACGATAGCCTTTCCCTCTGACCCGGGGTTGCAGCCCCTTCAGGGAAAGATCCGACAACCAGGTGGAACACATAATGCATGCAAAAGGTAAAATACTTTACCTTTTCTTACCATTGCTTTGCTTTTGCGACTTCTGCTGCATTTGTTGCTTTTGCGACTTCGACCGCCTTTGCTGCTTTTGCTGCATTTGTAGACTCATTTTGGGGATTTTCTTTCTTTGCTGCATTTCCGGCTTTTGCTGGAAATCTTCCCCTTTTGCTGCTGCATTTTCGGCTTTTAGCTGGAAAATTCTTCTTTTGCTGCATTTCCGGCTTTAGCTGGAAATTTCTTTTTTTTGCTGCTGCATTTCCCGACTTTAGCTGGAAAATTTTTCTTTTGCTGCATTTCCAACTTTGACTGGAAAATTCTTTTTTTTGCTGCTATTTTCGACTTTAGCTGGAAAATTCTTCTTTTTGCTGCTTTTCCGGCTTTGGCTGGAAATTTGCTGCTTTTCCGGCTTTAGCTGGAAAATTCTTCTTTTTGTTGCTTGCACATATATTTTCCATGCTGCTTATTGCCTTTCTCTCTTTTTCTTTTTTTTTTCTTGTCCTCTTTTTTTTTATGCTTTGCATTTTTTTCTTTTGCTTTTGCTTTTGCTTTTACTTTTATTATTATTTTTTTGCTTTGCTTTTATTTTTATGCATGGTTTATTTTATTTTGCATGCTTGCATTTTTTTCTTTTCATTTTTTTCAGGATGCTTTACATTTTTCTTCTGCAGAATCTTACATTTGCCGTTGATTTTCCTGGCTTTTCTGCTCATTTTGCGGCTAATCTGCTGGGGATATGGGCTTTACTTTGCCTTTGGATGGATGACCACTAATTTTGGTTAACAAAGTTAACTTTGTTAACTTTTCATTAAGCTTTATGGGTCATTTTGCAACTTTGGCATTTTGAGGACTTAAGTGCCGAACCTTCAAACTTTGGAGGGGGAAAAAGGAAAAATTCCTTTTTCCACCCATTAAGTGGACGGGAAGCCAGGGAGTGAAGCTACTGCTTCACTTCTTCTTCTTTCTTTCTTCTTTTGCTTTATGCGACTCCATTGTTGCTTCTTTGTTCATTTCCTTCTCATTTTCTTTCCTTTTCTCATTTTTCTTTCGCAAATTTGCGTGTTTCTCTTAGCAGATGACTTCTTCTTCACGATCGCAGAAGGGGAAGGCTCCGTTGCAACTGGAATCAAGTGAGAGGACGAAGGAACTCCCTCCTTTGACCCGAATTACGTCAAATACCGCTACTCCAAGGATGATTGGTGTAATCTTCACCACGATTGGAACACCCACATATCCAATCTTCCAAATTTGGCTGTAAGCTTCTTCTTTTTTAAACCCATTTGGATGCTTTCTCAGATCTGCTAGATTTTTGCACTGCTTTGGCTTGTTAGAGCACTCCTGATCCTACTTATGATGCTTATGCATGCAATATATATGCTAGAATGATACAATTTGACAATTCTTCATGAAATTTATGCAATTTATTTTTGCGATGCATAATTTAACTAGTTGGCACTATTTGGCCCTGCAATGCATGATTTATATTATTAATGCAATTTGGTTACATGATGCATGTTTTTGGCTGAAAATATTTTAATATGATGTGCAATAGACTTTTTGGAATATGATGCATTTTTTTAGGCATATTTTTCGGATATATTTTCGGATACATGCCACATATAACAGGAATATTTTATGCGATAAAATTTATTTTTATGAAATGCTTATGCTGTGTAGACATGATGAATGCCACAGAAATAATTTTTTTCATAATTTGCGACATTTTTTTTTGCGAATGCTAAAATGCAACTATTCAAGTAATAAATGCAAATGATAAGTGGCTAATGCATATATCATTTTATTGATGCAAATGTGTTATAGGAAATTTATGGGATGCTTGCTAATATGATGCATGGACATTTTTTTTATTATTATACATGCGCAAGAAACTGCAAAAATGCGTTATATATTTAGATGCAAAACATACATTTCATATTTATATCCTTTTTTTATGATGCTGAAAGTGCAAAAATATATTTTTTGAATGCATAAAGATGCATTTTTTTTCAAAATTTTTGAATGCTAAAATGTGATAATAAAAATTATTATCCTTTTCTTTTTCTTTCGAAATGCCCAAAATATTTTAAATGCAAAACGATGCATTTTCTCTTTTTTTATTTCTTTTCAGAATTTTTGAATGCAATAAAATATCTTCTTTTTTTTTTTCTTTTTTTTAGGAAACAGAGCGGCACCTGCAGAATTTATTGAAATAAAAGCAAAAATACAGAGGGGGACAATCAACCTTACCCCAACACGGGGGGGACAAAGTAGCCTGAACCTCGAAATAAACAATCAACAACAAACGGACCAAAAAGGTCGAAAAAGAGACTAATGAACAAAAAAGGAAATACTACTATTTCCTAAAGCTATGTAAACCAGAGTCATCAAAAGCCATAGCCCGCTTAACCATCATGGGTAAGCTTAAGTAGTCCGAAAATACATCTTTTTTTTTCTTCATGCAAAGTGCAATATAGAGATTATTATGCGAACATTTTATTTATCATATGCAATATGCTTATATTTAATAATGTGTGCAGGAAAAATAAAAGGATAGTAAACTTACCTTTTTTTTTTCTTCCTGATATGCCATTTTTCTTTTTGCAGATGCGCACGCCCCTGAAACGGATTCGAGCCACCTGTGCCAATGTTTTTGATATTTATTGTTTGCTGCCCGAGGCGGCACAGGTTTTGGTAGAGGGCTTCGGCTTCAGCCCGTTTTTGCGGGCTTTTGGCCCCTTTCGCAGCTACCTCCCCATCTTTGAGGTGCTGAGGAACTACTGGTGGGATACTACCCACACTTTTCATTTTAGTTGGGGGGAGGCGACCATGACCCCTTGTGACTTTGCTTTGCTGCTATCACCGGCCTTCCTACCAGCATTGGTAGGACTTTGGAGCCTGACTATACCCTCCGCCACCATCATGACGTGGTGGAAGACCTCCTGGGCTTCAAGCCCGAATATAAATTGGCTGATGAGATCTTAATTGGCAGCGTGCAGAAATGGCTCCTGGATAATGCCGGGAGGGTTCCAGAGAACAATAGCAAGGTCGTAGCTCGCGTTGCTAGAGCGTTTTTATTCTTTTTTCTTGGCACTTCTCTTTTTGCCAATTCTTCCACCACTCTGAGGGTCTCCATTTTGGCATGCCTGGTGGACTTTGATCATATGGCTGATTATGAATGGGGGCAGGCAGGCCTGGCTAAAATTTATGCCTCGATGGATAGGGCTAGCCGCAACGACTCACCAACCCTTAATGGAGTAGCCCCGGCGTGGGAGGTATTTTTCTTTCTTTCTTCCCTGCCTTTGTTATTATCATTTTTTCCTTTTTTTTGTTTTTGTAGCATATTATTTCTTTTTGCTGATATATATATATATATATATATATATATATATATATATATATATATTTTTTTTTTTTCTTGCAGGTTTGGGCTTTTTCATTCTTCCATTTCACGCCGGGCCGGTTGCAGCAGCGTTTTCACGAGCCGCCATACTTGGCTGAGTTCGTGGACGAGAACAGAGTTCGGCCGGACCGAGACGGAAACTGCTCGAACATAGATTGGGTGCGGGAGCGTATTGCCAGTTCGAGCGCGGGTACCGTGCACTTCCTTCCTTAGAAGGGCCTGATCGGTCATTATGCCGTCACATTGGAGATGAGCCGCTGCCGGATACTGATGGTATCCATTATGTTTGACTCATTGTATATGGGCGAGCGGGTCAATCGCCAGCATTCTCCTCTTTTGACTCCCCCGGTTGTGCCTCCTATGCCTCCCATGTGGGTAATTGCGCCAGATTTTCTGCCAAACAGGTATTAGTACCTGGCGAAGTTTCCTATGCCTCTGAGCGATTTCCCGCCTATGGCATATGAGGATTTCCCGAGGACTGCCCTCCATCCTCCCCCTCCTGTTCCTGCGGCAGCCAGGCGTGCTTCAGATGCTTCTGCTAGGTCGAGCCTTCTATCCCATCCCTTGATGAGCATCTGGAGTTTACTGCACCTGATGATGCCTTCTCCACCTTTCGATATCATCGAGGTGGCATGATGGTGGAGGAAGTTCTCCCTGATGCTGATATCCCTGAGGAGTGCCAGGTCCCGGAACAGGTTCGCTCGGTAGACACATTTCATTTTTGCATCTCTTTTTTTTTAAATTCCATTTTTCCATCATGCCAGATTCCATCATCACTCTTAATGACGGAATTTCAATTTTTATGGGCAACACTGCCTCCATGCCATATGCTAGAGAGTAAGGAATAGACCCAGTGAGTGTGCGGACTGAAGTGCGATAGCCCCAGAGGGCTAATGGCAATTTTTATGGCCAGTCTCTTCCTGTGTCAGCCATTTTCGTGATAATATTTCCTAGCGTTTTGTTGGCTACTTCAACGGCACCGTTGGCTTGCGGTCGGTAGGGGGAGGATTTATGCCTCTGAATTTTGAATTCGTCGAGCAGATGATTCCATCCCCTTCAAAATGCGTGCCATTTTTGGAGATTATTTCGAAAGGCACTCCGTATCGAGATATAATGTTGGTCCGGATGAATTAGGACACCTTTCGAGCATTTAGGATTTTATAGGAAGAGGGTTCCACTCATTTCGTGAACTAATCGACGGCTACCAGAACGTACTCATGGCCATTGGATCCCTTCGGGTGAATTTGGCTTATAACGTCGATTCCTCAAGTGGAAAAGGGCCAGGGGGTTGTGGAGTTATATAAGATGTGCGGGGGCACGTGCTGCAAATTTGCGAAACGCTGGCACTTGTTGCAATGACGCACCCACATAATACAGTCGGTTTCTAGCGTACTCCAATAGTATCCCGCCCGGATAACCTTTTTGGATAACATATGGCCATTCATGTGGGGCCCGCTGGTATCACCATGAAGCTGGTCCATGATTTGTTTGGCCTTTGCTTGATTGACGCATAATAGATTCAGACCTTGATAATGCCTTTTGTATAGGCTACCACCGCTAAACACGAATTGCCATGCCCATCTTCGCAGGGAGATTTTTCCTCTTTTGTCCAGGCTGGGAGGATAGATCCCTTTCTGAAGCAAATTTAAGATATCAGAATACCAAGGTTCGTGATCTGTTTCAGGGACTACATTGATTTTGAAGCAGTATGCCGGAGTGACCTTTTTCCCAACTATGAATGGCTGGACATGGGTTTCTGCGGAAATTTGGACCAACGATGCTAGAGTGGCCAATGCATGGACGAATTGATTTCTATCTCGCGGCAAGTAGTGGAACGAGATGGAATCAAATTTAGTGGCAAGTGCTGTCAACTTGGCTTGATAGAGCTGCAGCCGGGGATCTTGGGTCTTCCATTTCCCTTCGACTTAGTTTATAATCACCGTAGACTTCCAAGTCTTTGGCTCCTTTTTGGAGAGCTTCATTTAGACCAGCGATGCAGGCTTCATATTCAGCTGTATTGTTTGAGCATTCGAACTCCAACCTTATGGCCAACGGCGCGTGGGAATCTGCTGGGTCGATTAGTAAGATTCCTATGCCAAAACCTTCTTTTATTTGCGGCTCCGTCAAAGAACATCTGCCAGCTGGTGTCGTGGTCAGTAATTTTCAAGACACCTTTCATCTGGGAAGCTGGGCTCAATTGCATCTTCTGCTTTCAAGGGCAGATCGGCTAAATGGTCTGCGATTACGCTGGGTTTGATAAATTTGAGCGTGACATAGGTTATGTCAAACTCATTGAGAAGAAATGACCACTTAGCCAGTCGGCTGGAAAGTGATGGCTTGCCGAAGATGTACTTTATAGGATCCATTCTGGAGATGAGCTTAATGGATCGTCCTTGCAGATAGGTCTTGAGCCTTTGCGTTGCCCAGACTAGGCCGGTGCAACTTTTCTCTAGTGCCGAATAATTTCGCTCGCTTCCTTGCAACTTCCTACTTATGAAATAAATGGCATTTTCAATGTAGGAATTTTATTTTTCTTGGGCGAGCATAACCCCTACTGACGTGTCTGTGATGGTTAAATAAAGGAGGAGAGGTTTATGTGTATGGGGTGGAGCTAGCACAGGTGGATTGGTAAGGTAGGCTTTTATTTTTTTGAAGGCTAGCTGGCATTTTTCATCCCAGACTTGGTCAGTATTTTTCTTTAGGAGTTTGAAGAGGGGCTCACATATAGATGTCAGCTGTTTGATCAAGCGACTGAGATACTGCAATCGGCCCAGGAAACCTTTGACTTCAGTTGGAGTTTTTGGCTGCGGCATTTCTATGATGGCTTTAATTTTGGCCGGCTCGATCTCGATGCCCTGCTCAGTTACCATGAATCCCAGGACTTTGCCTTTGGTAACCCCAAATGTGCATTTGGTGGGGTTAAGTTTCATCTTGTGTTTTCTTAACCTTTCGAAGAATTTTCGAAGGTCTTTGATATGAGCACCGTTGGCATCGCTGGAGTGCACGATCATGTCGTCGACATAGATCTCGATTTATTTATGAATCATGTCGTGGAAGAAGGTGGTGGCAAGCTCTTTGATAGGTAGCCCCTGTATTTTTTAGCCCAAATGGCATGACATTGTAGTAGTAAGTTCACCGGGGAGTAGTGAATGAGGTTTTCTCCTGGTCTTCTGTTGCCATTTTGATTTGATTGTAGCCAAGCATGCCGTCGACAAAAGATATGATTTTGTGGACAGCGACGGCGTCTACCACAATATCAATATTGGGTAGAGGGAAGTCATCTTTGGGCGACGCTTTGTTGAGGTTGCGGAAGTCTACACAGATCCGAGCCTTCCTGTTGGGCTTGGGAACTGTCACTATATTGGACAGCCAGATCGGGTATTCTACCACCCGAATAAATTTGACATGCAGCTGCTTCACAATTTCTTCTTTAACTTGTAATGACCATTTTGGCTTGATCCGGCGGAGCTTTTGCTTGATTGGCCGAGCATCCGGATATATGGGGATCCGGTGTTCGACTATGGCTGGGTCTAGCCCGGGCATATCTTCATAGGACCATGCGAAGATATCTACGAACTCTTTGAGGAGATCAATGAGTGCTACCCTTTCAGAGCCTTGTAGGTAGCTGCCGATTTTGATTTCTTTTGTTTCATTGTTCAGCCCCAGATTTATAGTAGACAGGTCTTCAGTTGCTGCTAATGAGTGATGCCTTTCTTGGTGCTTAACTGACTTTACGAGCTCAAGCAAATAATTTTTATCTTTTGGGTCCATTTCATCAAATGACCCGTTATTATAATTATTTAATGCGTCTTTTAATGTAGGTGCAACTAAGGAATAAACAAAGATATTCAGATAATCATTAATAGCAAACTGTATAGGGTTATTTACATTATTGAGGATCTGGGGTTTGAGATCCTCAATTTTAGGGAGCGGATCGGTAGATGACCAATCCGTAAAGCTAGGGGAAGGAAGGGGAATAGTATATCCGAAGCGGTCCACCATATCTGCGGGAGTCAAGAGCGGGCCGGTCGTAGTATACCAGTTCTGCAGAGGCTTATCATTAATAGGCTCAAACTCAGTAGGGAGCTTTTCATAAATAGTGCCTCCTTCTATCATAGCCAGGAAACTATCCTCCAGGCATTAATGATCTAATAGGGCCAGAGCATAATCATCCTGGTCTATAGACCAAATATTTTTAATCGTGACGGTATTATATGCAGTGCTACGGGGCTCCAGGGTAATCTGTTCCGTCTTATCCGTGAGAATACTAACATCTTCGAAAATTTCCCAACCAGGGTGTCTATTCCCATTCTGGTCTAACCAGGGCTCAGGGAACATGAGATAGGCCTCTGTTTCCCCTTTCCTTACAAAGTAACCATTTAAGGTTTTTATATATGGTTGGAGAGGGGGATACTTATAAGGACGCTTTTCTCTTTCTGCCTTAATTTTCTCACGTTTATGTTTCATAACTGTGGCTACCTCAGCTAGAGTAGGTTTGTATCCTAGACCGAAAGGACGGATACATTCCTTAAGTTCATCTTGGACTAAGTTAACAAGTCCTTACTGGTTTCTGCCGAGACCCAGACCATGCATATAATTCATTTTCGGAAACATGTTTAAAAGGACCATGTTTCCTAGGGATGTGGTTTCTTCCTGGTGATGTCAGTTTCTCGCCCATATTCAATGGCATTGATTATGGCTTGGGGGATAACCTCAAAGCCATTGGGAAATATACCCGTGTCATCATGCTCTATTTCGAGGATTGGGATGTCATCGCTTTCTCTATTTTCCATGATCTTATCAGCCAGAATGATTACTATATGATCGTCGTGGATGAATTTGACATGTTGGTGCAATGAAGAGGCTACCCCTTTTACCCCATGGATCCAAGGGCGTCCCAGTAACAAGCTAAAAGTGGCTGGTATGTGCAAGACCTGGAATTCTACTGGCATGGTTAATGGCCCAATAGTCTGCATTAAGGTGACTACCCCTAGGACACATCGACTAGTGTTGTCGTATGCCCTTACTGTCTGCGATGAAGGTGCAAGCTCTGATATTTTCGTTCCCAGTTTTGCCAGTGTGCTGGTGGGATATGCATTCAAAAAAGACCCATTGTCTATCAGAACTCGAGGAGCCCTCTTTTCCATAATTCCCACAGTGATATGGAGAGCATCAATGTGGTTGGTTCCTTCCCTTGGTAGATCTAGATCAGTAAACATAATCACATTCCTGAAGTGAATGTTTCCGATCATTTGAGTGAGCTCATTCGGGGAGGTTTCAATAGGAACGACTGCCTGACTTAAAGACTTAGCCAACGTATCACAGTGGGTTATGGAAGCACAGAGCAAGCGACAGATGGATATGTTGGCTTGAGTTTTCTTCATCTGAGCTAATAAAGTATCTTCCACTATTTTAGCCCCAGTATCTGTTTCTTGGTCTTTGCCAGAGTGGCCACCTCTTTCCATGTTTGGTTGGTAGGCTCGGCCAGATCTAGTAAGGTGGCTAACATCCTCACCGACCCAAGTGGCTTTTTCAATATTGCAGGTATTTTGGCTACCCAGGATAGTGTCCCAAGAGAGCATATTGCAGCTAGGCTCTTTTATGGATAGAGATGGAGAGAAAGGAATGATGATATATGGTAATGGACGTTTATTTATTTCGAACTTGGGTACATGGATTTTTTCATCAACCTCAATCATATTGATTTGAGGTTATTGACTATATTTGGTCTGGGAGGAGGCTTTTCAATAACCTTATCATCTATTAGGTCCTGGATAGCATCTTTGAGTGTATAGCATTTGTCGGTGAGGTGACCACTGCAGCGATGATATTCACAGTACTAGGCATGATTCCATATCCTGGGCCGGGGGTTCGGTGGCTTATAGCCTTCCAGAGGCTTTAGCACTCCCTATGCCATTAGCCTTTGAAGTATCACAGACTGGGGAGCTTGCAGTTCATCATAATATCAGTTCCCTCTGTTCTGATTCCTGAAATTTATGTTCGGGCCATTATTCCCTCTGACTGCGTTGACAGACTTGTCTGATCCGTAGGACCATGGAACAGTGCTATAGTTTTGGGTAGGAAAAGTGGCTGATGCATTTCCTACCATATTAACGGTTGGTGCTGGTGTGGCTGCCTTTCCTTTAAAGTATTGGAAAGAGCTGGGGGGCGTATTGACTTTTAATTGCCCAGTCCGTATATCTTCATCAATACGAACTCCTATCTCCACTATTTCTTTGAAATTGCTGTAAGGGAGATACCGCATGTGTTCTAGGTATATGGGTTGGAGATTTTTAATAAACATCCTGAAAGACTCAGCCGGATCAGGTCTGTCGAACGTTTGAGCCAATTTTCTTTTCCACCTGACTGCAAATTCAGCGCAGGTTTCTTTTTCTCTTTAGGTGCACGACTCAATGTCTCTTCTGTTTTCAGGGGTAGTGTTGTCTTTGTACCTTCTAGGAACCCTTCAGCTATCTGTTTCCAAGTACCTAGGATGCTATTGTTTGACAACATTAGCCATTGCTTGGCAGCCCCTATTAAGGTGAGGTGAAAAGTGGAAGTCATAGCTTCAAAGCTAGCCCCCCTTGAATGCATGCCAGTGGAATAAGATTTCAAGTGGGATATAGGGCATCCAGTCCCGTCGAATTTCTCTATGTCGGGCATTTTGAATTTTGAAGGCAATACTGCTGAAGGTTGTAATGCCAATGCCCGCGTAGAAAATTCTTTTTGTTAAGAACTTTGAGCATCATGCTTTTTAAATTCTCCATGTCAGCCTCCATTTTGGTGGGCGGGGGAGTTGGTTTTTGGTATATGTTGGCAGGATTAGGGAAGGCTGAGTTAATTTCTTGCTGAGGTATCTGGGTAGGATAATGATTTTGAGCAGGATAAGGATTTTGGGCATGATAAGGATTTTGGGTTGGATAAGGATTTTGGGCTGGATAAAGATTTTGGGCTGGATAAGGATTTTTGGTTGGATAAGGATTTTGGGCAGGTGGGTTGTTGGCGGTTTCGGTTTGGCGACCAGGATCATTAAAAGGTTAATAGGTTGTAACTTGGCCTGGCAGGTTATAGCTTTTTGGGTCCATATGCGGGCTATTCTGGAGTGGATTAGTTATGGAAAATGGGAGGTCATTTGGGTTCTGGGGGATATTGGTGCTTGGGAAAGGATATGGAGGATAGGATGGAAAAAGGGTTGATATTTGGGTAATAAGGACTAGATGGAGGGTTTGGATTTGGGGTAATGGCAGTATTTGGTGGGTTGGTATTTGGCTGAGGGTTCGGGTTTGGAGGAACATCGGAGGTTGATGCTTCTTGAGGGACTGCAGGGGAAGAGATTGCCTCACTACTAGATTTTAAATTTTGTACCAGATTAGCAATTTTGCCCATTATACGATCAGACTGTGCACCCAAATTTTGGTCTAGCCACTGTTGCATAGCCGGAGACGGAGCGTACCCTATAGCCCCCTCAGATTACCCATAGCGGATCGCTCACTTTCGCCGCCATACCTTGCTTCGGATCTGTACCTCCGAATCGATTCGCGCTTTTTTCGATCTGTCCCTAACACTTTCTGATCTGATTTCTGCGCTTGTTTCTCGTATCAACTGGCCAGTAATATCTCTACCTTTCCAAATTCAGGCCAGGTTTATGAGGAAAATGAGTTTGGAGGTATCAGAAAGGTTGGCTGAAGGTTTTCTGGGCTTGGAGTACAGCGTGCCTTTATTAATATATTTTATTATTATTTATTTTCCTACGATTGACCGGACAAGCACCTGCTTTGTTTTGACGGTTTCAGGACTATTCCTGAAATAGTGGATTCTTTCTCCAGAGTATAGGACCCTCGTATTCCACCTGTCTTTCGACTCCCCAAGATCGGACTGATCCCAGGCGAAGGGCCTAGACTCTTTCCGGGATCCACTATTCAAAATGGTATAAGTATAGCATCAGAGAATAATCAATCAGCCCCTGTGTATTATTATTTTTTTACTTGGGCATTTTTTATTCATATTATTTTTTTTTATTATTTTTTTTTGATCTCTTCTTTTTTTTTACAGGGGCTGAGTAATGACTCAAAGATGCAAAAACCGATCGGTCTTTCAAGTGTCCTGAAAATATATATGCAGTCTAACGATGACTTATGCAGGGGGTAAGCTAGTCAATATGTAGGGTAGCAATTCGAAATATATTTACATGCGTGCGCGTGTGTGCGGTATCTAAAAAGTAGTAAAATGTTTTTTTTTCTTTTCAGATATAAAACAGAAAATAAAACAGATATGGTCTGTCTTTCTGTTATTTGTAGATTTTCTCGGCTTTTTTAGTTTGAACGCGAGCAAGCAAGCAATCACATCAAAAAATAGAAAGAAAAGCGAGGAATCTATCCATTTCTATTAATTACTAATTTGTCCTAGTTCCCAAAATAAAATGACATAATGAAATGAAATATGTACAAATTTTGCATAATAAAATATAAAGCAGAACGAAATAATAATATAGAGCAGAAAATAAAGCAATAATAAAAATAAAGCTCCGACCCTTTTTGTTATGTTACCCGGAAATTTATTGCATATATATTTTTTATTTTTTTTCTTTTTGAAATATATATATTTTTAAATATACCTGTAACAGTGATTGGAACGAAACTGATGTAAGATGGAGGATCATATCCACAAATATATACACGGATGTGTAGGAAATCAATATTCAAATGCTTAGAAAAATATAAAAAGCATACTTTAGTCAGAAACAAATAAATTTTTTTTTGTTACTGAGTCTAGATCTCAATTTTTATTTAAAATAAAAACGATCTCCCCAACAGAGTCGCCACTGTGGGTGCTTCAGATGGCGCCTCACGCTCCCTTGGTTAGGGGAATGCGGCGTGTGGATGCGGACATCACGCTTTCCATTCCATCCTCCCTTATCTAGGGGAAGACGAAATTAAAAATGCGGAAAGGGTGTTGTCAAGAAGCGCGTTGAATACGCCTCAGTCACTTCAGTGATTTTTGGTCTGTTATGGGAGCTATGCGTTTTATGTATCAGGTTATCCGTTTTTTTAGGGTATAACAGGATGCAGGAAAACATCACCATTTCATTCGCATCTTCCTTTGTGTATGGGAAAATAGAAAGTGCAAGAAAGGATGTTGCGGGCCCCACTACAGACTTTATAAAAATTGACTTATGGCCTATTTCGGATCACTATGAGTGCTTTGAGTTTTCTACATCAAGTTATCCTTTTTTTAGGGGATACCAGGATATAGGAATACATCACCCTTTCATTCTCATTCTCCCTTTTCTAGGGGAAAACAGGAAAGTGCATGAAAGGATGGTGCGATGCCTCACTGCAATCCAAAATGTTTTGACAGAGTCGCCATCTTTATTTTAAGGAGAAAATAAAGAAAAAACCAAAAATGAAAACCAGAGAATGCAAAACGGGTTCGGAGGCTAAGTTACGAATTGGAAAGGTGCTAGGCACCCAACTCGCCCTTTCGGTCTCAAAAAACAGTTTTTGGCTAAAGTATGTTTTTGCTATATTTTTCAAGCAAATAAATAAAGTATTAACTACCTACAAATATATATGTATTTACATTATTTACAGACTATCTCATTCCAATAATTACAAATATATTTAAAAATATTTGGCCATAATAATGTCTCTTTTTAATGCTATTTTCTAAATAAATCCGGGCAGCACAACGGCTTATATTTTTACATTAGGCCGGATGGAAAATAGATTTTTAATAAATAACGCTTTTAAAGGCTCACCTTTTAGAGCGTGGTGTGCTCGCTCTGTTTTTCTCGGGCGAGGAGTCTTGTTTACTTTGTGTTGCTGCGGTTCGGGCAGAGTAACTGCTTCCGAAAGTTGCTTTTAGGCACCGTAAGACAGGCAGAGCAACGACTTGCTTTTTATGCTGCTGCGTGCTTGCTGCTGGCGGAAATCGGGTAGAACAATTGCTTGTTTCTGTCGGATTTGGCCTTTTTACTCGAGCAGAGCAACTGCTCTTTCCGATATTTTTGGACCGGGGAAATAGGGTGGATACCTAGCTGGGGGGCTAAGAATCACTTTGACCAGTTGGATTTGCGTTTGGAGGAGTTTTGGCAGAGCTTTGAGGATTTATAGGAGGGGGCGCTCACTATCTCTCAATCGCTCACTATTCTCACAGCGTAACAACAACGCTGAAAGCTTTGGGGGATTTTTCGGTGTGTTGAAAGCGAACCCCGGGGCCTCTATTTATAGGCTGAGAGAAGGACATCGAGAGAATTTCTTTTCCTCTCTTCGTGCTGCATTTCCTTGTACCGTGTGCTGCAAGATTGGTGTAATTCGTTAACTGTAGCACTCATGTAGCAACTTTTGGCGCACTGTAGCTGAATTTGGGCACCGGGATATGCTCTTTTGGGCGCCGCGCCAGATGCCTTTTTAGGCCGCGCCACTGCTTCAATCTTCAGCCCATTTTTAACATTTTAACCCCTGCATTTTACTGTTTTGCGCATTCTGCTTTATCTTTTGCATTTTTAAACCCTATAACTTGACATTTGTTAAGTTTTAACAGACCTTGATATCGCATGCCAAAGTTACATACCAGGGGTACGAAATTGGGGTGCTTACAGTCGTTTCTTATTACAATTTAGTGGCTTTGGGGGAGAATACTCCTAACCTTCCTTCAAGTGTTTTTATTGCAATTTAGTGGCTTTGGGGGAAGAATACTCATAAGTCATAACCTTCCTCCAAGTAAAGGCACACATAATCATGGTTAGCGAGGAAGCTCGTCAAAAGAGCTAAGGGAAAGCTTTTGTTCTCCCCAGATGGTCGCCTTAGTAGGATCGATCTCCTCACAAAACGACGACTCACATGAGGATGACAAAGATATGGTGTAAGTGATTAAAGAGGAAAATGGGCCAAGTTCCCTGTAGTAATAGTACCCGGTCTAGTTAGAACACTTAAGGATCCAAGTAAACTACTGATCACTCAGCTCCATGTGACTAGGGGTGGCAAAATGGGTGTTATGGATCAATGGATAATAGGCAATTATCCATGGATAACCATGGATAATGGCCTATTATCCATTGATCCATAACACCCATTTTGCCACCCCTACATGTGACTAAACAAAGGATGTAAAAGCTAGATAAGAGAACATGCATTTCACCTTAGCTCCTAACCTCGGCATAGATCAATTCGTGCCAACTAAAAGTTTACTGTGTGGGATCTAAGGAGTTAGAGTAAACGGAGAGCGTAAAGACTCAAAAAAAAAAAAAAAAAAAGACTAGTCATTGAAAGTTTGGGCAAGGCAAAACCAAAAATTGTGTGCATGATCATTTAGGCCCCCGTGACAATGTGCACTCTCACTTGGACCTCGATAAGAGGACCCCAAAATTGAAAGGTCACAACGAAGAGCGAGAAGTAAGGAAGCTGAGTTCGATCCAATAACGTATAGGAGGGGAGAACCTGCTAAAAGTCGAGGTAATCCAAGAGGTCACCGTTGAATGGTCGGCCTATGAAAAAAGGTAAAATTTTGGATAAGACGATATTACGAATAATTTTTATAAGACGGATAAACTTTACCCAACTCACCGTGTATTGGCGAATTACACTGTCAGAGAGTGAAGCTCTGTCTTATAAATAAAGATCCGTAAAACGATTTTACAAAAGACTTATCCATGAAAAAAAATCATTTTTCTCGTCACAGACGTGGTCTAAGTACATAAGTGTTGGTTATTATAACTATATAGAATTACAATTGAATTCAATGATATAAATGGTGAATTGCAGTAAGGGTCTGTTTGGATGCATTGATTTTGAATTCAATAATATTCAAATTTAATGAAATTTAAATAATGTGAAATTTGCTTTTAAAATCATATCAATTTCATGGTTTGAATAATATGTGAAATTTAATTGTAATTCTACATAATTATAATAAAAATTCATTATTATATCAAGTATTTAATTTAGTCTAATGTTAGTGGTTATTAGTTATAATGAATGACCAAGATTCAAACCTTGCTAGCAACAAAATTATTAGTATTTTATACTTTTAATAATAAATAGCATAGATGGGTGGTAGGTGGTGGCGGCCGGTGGCGGAGATGGTCGTAGGTGACTAGGTGGTGGTGGTAGTAAAAAGAAGGTGAGTTGTTATTGTGTATAGTAATGAACCAAAATTTAGAATTTAAATTATTATGATTTAGTATAGAATTAGTTTTACGAAATTGAGGCATTTGGAATTATAACTCAATTTCAATTCCAAATTTTAACTACGTTACCAAATGACGGAATTGATTTTGGAAATCTTAATTTCAATTCTAAGTTATGAAATTGAGGTATCCAAATATACAAAAAAATCACCAAAAGTGGATCTAATATAAATATATTGTAGGAGTTTTCCTCTTAATTATCAAAAAGTATGTTCATCAAGTGCAAGTCCAGTACTTGATTCTTGATAGACACAGTTACTCGGTGCACTTTGATAAACACAGTTACTCATTGCAAATTATGAGTTCGTGCCAACATTGGTATTAGAAAAATTCTCAAAAGAGGTACAGTAATCTCGGTACTCTATTTCAAATTAAGTTACCCCTATTTTAATTTGGAATGTTTTAAAATAAGTATTCTCTTTTCATTTCTAGTTTTTTTTTAAAGCTAATTGTCTATAATACCTTATTAATGGTGAGATGAATATAGAAGAGTGACTTGTTATTTTGACACCACTAAACTATACACCGAGGGTTTATTTGGTAATCGGATAAGGATAAACAGTATTATTAATCTCAGTATTAGGTGTCCTCGCTATTAATCCTCACTTATATATCGGAGGTAGTTTTGAGATTACATGTGTTAATCCCAATTTTTTTAGTGAGGGCGTTAATAATACCAACCTCCCGCTTTGTATTAATAGTGAGGGGATAATGACTTTTTTTTCTTCCTAAGGGGGGCATGGGAAGTGATCGAACCTGAGACCTCACACTTTGTGAAGCCTCATGTCTACCACTGGGCCACCCCCTTAGGGGTGAGGATAATGACTTTATCTGGATAACTCATTCTATTAGTCCCGACCACCTATTGTATACCAAACATCAGGAAACTCGACTTATTAATCTTATCTGACTTTAATCCTTACTACCAAACAACTCCTGAGAGTATTAACAAAAATTATACAAAGTTGTCCCCTTTTTTAAACTCATAAAATTAATAGAAAACACTTATTTTGGAGAAAATACATTAAATAAATGACATATCTTTATTAACTTTGGTGGTTCATACGCCAAAAAAAGTTAACATATTTACTTTCATGAATTTCTTTCACTTCTTATAATTTTTTTAAATTTTGTAATTAGGATAGAGGAAAGCAAACGAAATATAGACATAAAAGTGGCGCTATATAGCCCCCCTACTTATAAGTTGACCATCCCAAAATCCAAACTTTCTAATTTACCCTTCCTTTCTTCATCCAAACTCACCACCCTTCACCGCCTCCTCCAGAGTTGTCAAATAGGGTAAAAGCTCGCGAACATGCCCATCCCGCTACCCATTAAGGGCGGGTTAGGCTGATGTATTAGATACCTCATTTGGATGTGGGCTTTTCGGGCTTTGCCCATACGGGTGTTTGCAGGGCAAGGGGCGGGCTGTCCACATTTAAAACTTTTAAAAAGTAAAAACATTGAAGCAGCCCAACCCAAGCGGCCCATTCCATTTCCGTTAGTTAGAGTTAGGGACTTAGACTACTTACTCTTAGGGTTAGTATCTCATTTTTTAAAAATAAAAAATACTCTCACTCTCTCTCTCTCTCTCTCATGCCTCTGCCAAACTCTCACTCTTTCACCGGCGTTCCTTCCCCCTCTTTATCCCTCACCACAATCGTCCACACGAGTAGACGACCATCATTATCAAGACTTCAACCCTCCACTACCCAAATACATCTTTCCGTCGCCACGAACTCTGCCTTCCATCGAATCGTCGTGCCTTTCTCTAACCTCAGATCCCCAGACGGCAACTCGATCTCTAGTCCAGTCTCCATCGGCAGCGACTTCATCTTTTCAGTCTTCAGTCTACTTCGCCGCCGCCGACTTGGTCTCTTCATTCTTCCTCTCTAGTCCATGGTTTCTAAAAGTCGCTAAGCGGACATTAGGCGTCAAACGAACGCCTAGGACACCTAGTCGGGGCCTAAAAGAAGCCTAGAAATTAAGGCATAGTTATATTAATTATCAATTTTTTTAATTTAAATTTCAAAAATACATCAAACACCGGCTACAAATTTGAAATTTCTCAAAATTCTTATTTTTGTAATTTCATCAAACACATTAACTACATTGTGTAAATTTTTTAAATCAACTAAACTTAAAAATATACAAACACAAAAAAAAAATTCTGAATTTAGAGGTTTTTATGTTAGAGAATAATATCTTTTAATTATTCTTGTTGATTTGTAATTAGTAATTAGTGGTAATTACCTTGTAGAGTTCTTTCCTAATTTGTTACCTTCCTTGTATAGGTTACTTGTATCCTACTCCAAGTATAATCCTAGTGTAACCCTAATTGTAAATCTCCCTATAAATAGGTGATTCATTCAATGGAAAGGCTATGCCATTATTCCTAAACTTTATCAGTTTCTACATGGTATCAGAGCTCTGCTCCTAAAACCCTCTTCCTCTTCCTCTAGCCGCCGCCCTAATCACCCTCTACAATGGCTAACGGAAACCACTCTCTCACCGTCAAAAACCCTCTTGATCCCACTCAAACCTTCGACCTCATCAATATCTCCCACCACAACATCACCAAACTCACCTCTACCAATTACATAGCTTGGAAACTCCAAGTTGAGGCCACCCTCATTGGCTATGACCTCTACAAGTTTGTAGACGGTTCACACCCATGCCCGCCTCCCACTAGTCCTCACCAAGGATGCCCAAACATCCAAGGACGTCCCCACCCCAAACCCTCACTACCAGCCATGGATTCGCCAAGACAAACTCCTCTTTGGGGCTCTTGTTGGCTTCCTGTCTGCTCCCCTGGTTCCTCTGATCCAACAGGCCGCCACTGCTCGTGAGGCCTGGGACATCCTGGCTCATACCTATGCTCGCCCAACTCGCGGTCACATTAAACAGATCAAAGATTACCTCAAGCGAGCAACCAAGGGAACCCAATCGATCACCGACTACATGCAGTCTGTCAAAAGTCGGGCTGATGAACTAGCGGCTCTGGGCAAACCGCTTGACCACGAAGACCTCATTGAAATCCTCCTCGGTGGGTTGGATGATGACTACCGTCACATCGTGGATGTTGTTGAAGGCCGTGACACCCCCATCTCTTTCGATGAGCTTCATGAAAAACTCATCAACCGCGAGCTGCTTCTGAAGCAATCTCAGCCCGCGTCCTTCTCCCATCCGGTCACTGCCAATCCTGCTACTCCGAGGAACAACAACTCGACTGCTCGGCACTCTTCTTCTTCGCATGCTCGCCAGGCTTCTTCCCAACCTCGGCCTCCTTCACAGCAGGCTCCAACATCTGCTCCTCGGCACCAACGTCCCTATCTTGGTAAGTGTCAAGGTTGCCGTCAACAAGGTCACACAGTTGCTCGCTGTCCGATCTACCAGCTGGTTGCCACCAACAACCAAGCTGCCCCTTCCTCCTCGACTAGTGGCTGGGCACCTCGGGCCAATCTAGCGACCTCTACGGACACAGGGACTCGGCTTGGCGGTGGTGCCTCCCATCATGTTACCCGACCTTGGCAATCTCCACCTTCACACCTCCTACACGGGCACGGATGACATGGTTATTGGTGATGGTACCGGGCTTCCTATCTCCAAAACTGGTTTCTCTTCTCTTCACACACCATCACACACTTTTGCCCTGCATAATATTCTCTTTGTTCCTGACATGAAAAAAAACCTTATTTCCATATCTCAATTTTGTCTCTCTAATCATACTTCTATTGAGTTCTTACCAACCTCTTTTCATGTGAAGGATCTACGGACAGGGAGCATTCTGCTGACCGGGCAATCTAAAGATGGTGTGTATGAATGGCCGACCACAACTCCTCCTGCTCGCCCTTCTGCTTGTGTCGGTTCTAAAGTCTCTCATCATGACTGGCATCATCGGCTGGGCCATCCCTCTGAACCTATTCAGCGTCAGATTCTAGCTAGTTTAGGCATTACGTTAGACACTACTTGCATCAAACAAAAACATTGTAATGATTGTTTATGCAATAAAAGTCACAAAATTCCTTTTTCACAATCTACCTTAGTGTCTTCTTTCCCGCTCGAAATTATTTACTCTGATGTCTGGACTTCTCCCATTCCGTCTATTGATGGCTTTAAATACTATGTCATATTTGTTGATCACTACACTCACTACATATGGCTCTACCCGCTCAGCCGAAAGTCTGAGGTCGCCACTCTCTTCCCTCGCTTCAAAGCCCTGGTCGAAAATTATTTTAAAAGACACATTGTCACTCTTTACTCGGACAATGGTGGCGAGTACATGGGACTTGCCCGGGACACTGGCTTGGCCGCTTACTTGTCCACTCATGGCATCACTCATCTCACCTCGCCTCCTCACACCCCGGAACACAATGGGTTCTCGGAGCGTCGTCATCGGCACATAGTTGAGACCGGTCTCTCTCTCCTCTCTCGTGCATCTCTTCCGCTGCCTTTCTGGTCGTTTGCCTTCCAAACCGCCACCTACCTCATACACAATGGGAGAAGGACACGAGCCTGCTCGCTTCATACACCGTCACGCTCGCTCCAAGATTCTCGTCTGGCTCCGCCACTAATCGAATTTGGTTGATCTCAGCTCACCCACAACCCAACCTCCCACCCCTGCCTCGTGCGAGGATATCATTGCGCCTCCTTGTCATGCCCGCCGCTCCACCCTCCTGGCCACCACCGAGGATTGCATTGCTGCTCCTGCCCGAGGGCAGATACACCTCCAGAAATGCTCGGGGGAGTCTCGATACTTCTGTCTGTCCGTTGGGCCTGCCCGCCCGAGCCCGCCGACTAACACCTTCACCCTCGCGTTGCCGTCTTTGCTTGTGCCCTCGCTTCGGGCCTCAAATGAGTATCCAAACGAAGTGTAAGCGAAGGCGATTTGATGGACATGTGTCACTCAAGCTCTCGGATGTGAAGTGGCGTCGGGCCATGTCGAAGAGTTTGATGCCCTTGCTCGCAATGGGACTTGGGATCTCGTCCCTTCGAGGAGATGCTCGCAATATTGTTGGTCGTAAGTGGATCTATCGTATCAAGAGCAGTGATGTGCAGTTGATCGCTACAAAGCTCGCCTAGTGGCGAGGGGTTTCACCGGCGACCGGGGTTGACTACCACGAGACTTTCGGCCGGTGGTTAAACCGTCAGCTGTTCGTCTTGTTCTCTCACCGGCCGTTTGTCAAGGATGGGATCTTCGCCAGCGGATGTTAACAATGCCTTTCTTCAAGGCAACCTATCCGAGGAGGTATTCATGGCGGCCCTTTGGGTTCACGAGATAAAGACAAACCTCATCATGTGTGTCGGCCGCAAGGCTATTTATGGTCTCAAGCGAGCTCCCGAGCATGGTATAATGAGTCGCGTCAGTTTCTTCTTGCCTCCCGGCTTCAAAAACTTCGATGGGCGACACATCGCTGCTCATCCTTCTGCGGGCACCATCATCTATCTCCTTGTGTATGTGGATGACATCATTGTCACCTTTGAAACCAGCTGCGTCCGACTTTCATTTCTACGCCGCCAATCGCTTCTCTCAAGGACCTTGGTGATCTTCACTACTTTCTTGGGGTTGAAGTAGTTAAGCGCCCAAGTGGTATTATGCTCTCCCAGCGTGGGTATATAGCTGATCTCCTTGCTCGCACAGGCATGACCGATGTGCTAGCTACGCCTCTTGCTACCTCACCTACCTTGACTTCTCTTCACACTGCTCTCGGATCCGATAAATTTCGAGCAATGGTCGGCGGTCTTCAATATCTGTCCCTCACTCGGCTGATGTTGCCTTCGGCTGTCAACAAACTCTCCCGATTCATGCATAGGCCGACCAGCGAACAACGGATTGCGGTCAAACGAGTTCTTCGGTATCTCTGTGGCACAATTGATGCGGGCATCCTCCTTCATCGCTAGTCTCCTCCTACTCTCCATGCCTTTACTGATGCAGACTGGGCTGGCAACAAGGATGACTACACATCCACCAGTGCCTACATTGTCTATCTTGGCAGCAACCCGATCTCTTGGAGCTCAAAGAAACAGCGCACTGTAGCTCGCTCGATCGGCGAATATCGCGCCATCGCGGTGAAGTCGTGGATTGTATCTCTTCTTAGCGAACTCGGTCTCGCCTCCTCGACTCAACCAGTCATTTATTGTGACAATGTGGGCGCTACGAGTCTCTGCTCTAACCCGGTTTTTCATACTCGCATGAAGCATGTGGCTCTGGACTTTCATTTTATTCGGCAACAAGTTCAGGATGGGCTTATGCGAGTTTGTCATGTCTCCTCGGCCGATCAACTGGCTGATGCCTTGACCAAGCCTCTTGCTCGCCAACGATTTCATCAATTACTACACAAGATTGGTCTCTCCTCTCGGACGTCCATCTTGCGGGGGCATGTTAGAGAATAATATCTTTTAATTATTCTTGTTGATTTGTAATTAGTAATTAGTGGTAATTACCTTGTAGAGTTCTTTCCTAATTTGTTACCTTCCTTGTATAGGTTACTTGTATCCTAGTCCAAGTATAATCCTAGTGTAACCCTAATTGTAAATCTCCCTATAAATAGATGATTCATTCAATGGAAAGGCTATGTCATTATTCCTAAACTTTATCAGTTTCTACACTTTATACCTTCAAAACTTAAGGGACCAAATATAGAAAGAAAAAAAACCTCAAAAATGAGGGTGCATTGTACAATCTTCCCCCCCCCCCCCTGATAACTTATTAACTTTATCTTATTTTGAATCTTTTCTGATCTTATACACCTAACAAGTCAAATCCCTTTCCCAAAACTCACGAATCTCAAAGCTGTCAGTCTCGCCTCTGCTGTCCCAACCCCTCCCCCTACCCACCCCATTCTTTTTTCTTTTCTTTTCCCTGCTCCAGCCGTCCACCCCAACTCCAATTTCTCGCCCCCCTCGTTTCTCTGACAGACGATGAACTAGATCTGAGTTTGTTTATGGAGAGGCTGTAAGTGATGATCTTCTTACTTTCCTTTTCTTTCTCAATTTTCTTCTAGTTTTTCTTTCCTATCTCCCATGCTTCCTTCTCTCTATTTTTAATTTATTTTTCTCTCTTTTCTCATATCATCCTCCTCCGCCATTATAGCTTCTTTCTCTCCTCTCTTTTAAAATTTTTTTTCTCTCTTTTCTCCTTTCATCCCCCTCCGCCATTGCACTAGTAAACAACAGCTAACAACTCGGGCGACTAGTCTGGTTTTTTTCCCTAAGCGATTTTTTGGCCGATTTGGAGATAGTCACGGCGTTTGAGTGCTGCCCAGCGCCTAGGCACCTGCCTAGTCCGAATTTTAGAACCATGCTCTAGTCTCATCTCAGATCGCACGCTCTCTAGTCTGGGCTATGTAGAATTTTGAGTCTTCATTTTAATTTTTGAAGTTAACTGTTTGAGCTCCAATCTCCATTTCTGTTTTGTTTGAGCTCATTGTGCTATGGTATATTTAGTACTTGTTTGGTAGAGCGTTTTGATCAAAACACTAGTAAAAAACGCAACGTTTTCTCTTTAAAAGTGTTTCAATGCAGCGTTTTAAAATGCAACGTTTTAAAAACGTGCAGCGTTTTAAAACACTTCAGTTTGGAGCGTTTTAAAAATATGATGCGTTTACAACTATTTTGTTTATAAAAATAACATTTTGAAATAGTTTTCCAAACATGTTTACAAGAAAAAAATTACGTTTTGAAAATGATGCGTTTTAAAAACGCTGCATTTTCAAAACGTTGTACCAGACGAGGCCTTAATATTGGTATATTGGTATATAATTATATAATTTTATATTAAATAAATAAATACATTTTTTGCGGGCATTACCCATTTTGTTCGCTGCCCTACGCGGGGCAGATTTGAGCCAAGAGATTCAATACCCGTCAAGATTGCAGGCTTTCCCGCCCCGGCCCGTTCAGTGGCGGGCTTTTCAGGCCCGTTGGCAAACCCGCCCCGTTTGCTTGTTTTGATAGCTCTAGCCTCCTCCCTCCCCTCAATCCACTACTTCCCCCTTCCCCATCATAGTACCCCTTCAATCACCACCTCCTCTTCCTCCCCCTCCCCCATCACGGTACACCCCTTCCATCACCACAGTCCCGTCTCCGTCTCCCTTCTTTTCCGCCTCATCCTTCTTCTTTTTTAAATTCAATTCAAGGGTTGTTCGACCATGGTTGACCAAACAACCTTGTAATGTTCGGCCATGGTCATCCGAACAACCTTGTCTTGTCCGGCCACAAGGTTGTTTAGTCGATCATGACCGATCACATGAATTGATTTTTTTTTAAAGAAGGATGAGGCGGGGAAGAAGGGAGGTGCTTAGAGGTGGAAGTTAGGTACTGGGTTGGTGGTGCTGAAAAAAAAAAGGGAAAAAAAAGAGTTTTGTTTGGATGGAGGATGTAGTGGATGGGAGGGAAAAGTGAGAATGAAGATAACGCAGTGGCAGGGAGAGATGGAGGGAGGAGGCGGTGGATGATGGGGGAAGGAAAAACACAGTGGATGGTAGGTGATCGATGTATTTTATACGTCGATTTTATATGCTTCTATGACTTAAATTATGTTATTTCACAAGGCTTTTGGCTACTGATATGTGTTTTTGGTGAGTTTTGTAAGTTTCAGGGTTTTTAGTGAAAATATGCAAAACTCCATGGTTTTATATGCAAATTCCAAGAAGGGCCCAAGATGTAAAATGAAGAAGAAAAGAAGATTCAACATTCTGGAAACCTTGCGGTCGCAAGGTACTCAGACCTTGCCCCCGCAAGGTGGGCAGTAACATGAAGAAGTCAGAAAATCAAAGGCCGAGACCTTACGACGCAGTAACCTTGCGACCGCAAGGTGGTCAGAATGCGCAAAATTCGTATTTTCACAAGTGATTCGATTGGATTACAACTCCCGGGTATAAATAGAGATCGGATGCCAAAGCCTAGGATATAGAAAAACAGCTAGAAACAGTTTTGTATAGATTTTAGATAGTTTTTAGGTTGTATAACATAGTTAGATTGTGTAATTACAAGTATTGAAGATCAAATCATGTTTCCGTTCATCTCCATGTGCTGTTCATTGTCTATGATGAACTAAATCATCCATAATCTAGGAGGTGGGAGGTAACTTGTATCGAATTTATGTTTTAATTCATATTTATGTTCATTCAATTCTTGTTGATTGTGATGTTTATCAATCCCTATATTATTTTGCTTTGAACAAATGAATGTAATCGCAAATAATAAAGGCCTAGAGGTGCGGATAATTGCATCACCAATGTGCATATGTCGTACACTGGCTCACCATCACAATAAATTGGACCTATCGATGCACGAGAGTGATAAGTTAGGACCAGGTTCATACATGATCTAGGTGACAAATAGATCATAATCTAGGTGACAAATAGATTACATGTTCATGTGCTTAGGATATATAATGCATGAATGTTGCGGGGATGGAGGCTGAACCAATAGTTCAACAGACTATATCTATCTTTAGTGAACGAACCCAAGAAATTGAATGATAATTATTGTGAATTAAACATAAAAGAGATACAAGTGAAACCCAAAATCCTAGATTGCCACCTACCATAAGATCTTCATAACTGTAATTACTGCTAATTAGTTAAGCACCTAAATATCAATAGTAATTTAGAATAAAATAATTATAAAAACCCTTTAGATTAATAATTTGATATCAATAAATTACAATGTTCGTGATTTCTTGTCTCTGTGGGTTCGACCCTTGCTTCCAATACTATTCTATAATAGTCTTGTCCACTTGTAAGGAAAAAGATTAAAATAAGATATCGATCAGTAGGGTAGGGGAGGACACAGTGGAAAGGGGTGAGTTTAGATGAAGAAGGTGAGGGTAAATTAGAAAGTTTGAGTTATGGAGGGTCAATTTATAGGTAGGGGCTATATAGCGCCAGTCTAGAAAGAAACGTGCCAAGACATAAGTGTGAATGTAAGAAAAAAAATCAAATTTCTTATAAGAAAGTAAAAAAAATAAAAAATATATTTTTTAAGACCGTTCTAAAAAGGTGTTCATTTCCTAATCTTTCTTATTTTGGAAAGTTGCTTTTATTATTTATCCATTGATTTGATTCTTATTTTAATTGATGGTTCTCTCCTTTAGATATATATTTTTAGAAAATACATAATATTATAATATTTATAATAGTATCGATTATCTTTTCTTAATTTGTATGACGGATCAATAGAGATACTCATTCAAAATCTGAGGAAGTAGAGTGTCTTATACTCTTATTGAAAATACGGCAAATTTCAAGTGGGTACAATTTTAGAAACATGTTTTCATCTAGATCCATCATTTTTTGGACATTTCATATAAATACAAATTGATTACCAAATGACGAAAATATCATTAATGAAAACAAATCCAATAAAGTTGATGCCAAGAACTGTTAACACTGTTTTTTCAAGACAAAAAAAAATCAATAATGTTGATGCCAATGCTAGGCATCAGAACTGTTAACACAGTTTTTTCAAGACAAAAAAAATCATATAATGCTGATGTCAATGCTAGGCATCAGAACTGTTAACAGTTTTTTCAAGAAAAAAAAATCAAATAATGCTGATGCCAATGCTAGGCATCAGAACTGTTAACACAGTTTTTTCAAGACAAAAAAATCCAATAATGCTTATGTCAATGCTAGGCATCAGAACTGTTAACAGTTTTTTCAAAGCAAAAAAAATCCAATAATGTTGATGCCAATGTTAGGCATTAGAACTGTTAACACAGTTTTTTCAAGACAAAAAAAAATCAAATAATGTTGATGTCAATGCTAGACATCAGAACTGTTAACAGTTTTCTCAAGACAAAAAAAAAATCCAATAATGTTGATGTCAATGCTAGGCATCAGAACTGTTAACAGTTTTTTCAAGACAAAAAAAAAATCAAATAATGTTGATGCTAATGCTAGACATTAGAACCGTTAACACAGTTTTTTCAAAAAAAAAAAATCTAATAATGTTGATGACAATGCTAGGCATTAGACTATTAACATAGTTTTTTCAAGACAAAAAAATCCAATAATGCTGATGCTAAGAAGAAAGTAGTCTGCCACGCTTGGCTTTACACCAACAGTGCAGGGAAATACTTTTGCTGAGGCAGCAGCAATAGCTTTAGAACTCTCAAACATTTCTTAGTTAGAATGGTCGTTTCCAACACACACAAAAAATCAGGTTGCTGTTTCCCCTAACCCTCCATCATTGCAACGAGACTCGTGGCAACTAATCCCTTGCTTAGACCTGTTACGTTTACCTCGACAATGTTGAGCCTTTTCTTAACAACAACAGTCTCCTTAGCTAGGAGACTTGCTAGATGATCAAGAAGCTCTCTTGCGTACATTTTCCCAAATTTTCTCGTAGCTTGCTCGTAGTGCCACACTAAACCGCATTCCTTCTCCTCGATATACGATCCATCAGTTTGTTCTGTATATCGCTCCATTATACCTAATGTTGTCTCCTTCCATTCAAAGTTTGTCTCCCTCAACTTGAACCACTCCTCCCATGCAGAATTCCCAATCCATCTATTAAGAATTAATAAAACGAACAAACAAGAAGATTAAGAGATTGAACAACTAAACGAAAAACCAAGTAGTAGTACTAAGGAACTTAAGGAACATGAAAACTGAGGAACCAAAAGATATACAAAATCTTACCTTGTGAAGTAACCTTGTTCTGCTGATAAACCGAGTATTTCACATGGAGCGAACCAATTGCTCAGGGTATTCTTTCCTCTGCCACTCACAATAAACACAATGTTATTCGAATCACTGCATAAGTTATTCAACAGCGAGATAACTTCATCTCTGAGTGATTTGTCCACGAGTTCATAAGAAGTTGAGAAAGGGCATAAAGGGCAGTGACATACTTTCGTCCCAAAATTGTACCTGCAAGATATGTCCAAAAAATAGTTGGATTCATTTGAAAACATCTTTTTAAAGATGTACCGGCTTGTAATTTGTCCTTGAAAAGAAGTTTTGTTGGGCCTTGATCGATGTATTTTATACGTCGATTTCATATACTTTTATGACTTAAATTGAGCGATTCCACGAGGCTTTTTGCTACTGATATGTGTTTTTCAGTGATTTCATGAGTTTCAGGGTTTTAGGTGAAATTATACAAATTATAAGGCTTTTTGGTGAAAATTCCAAGAAGGGGTCAAAGTGTAAATTGAAGAAGAAACGGCAGAAGACAAGGTTGGACACCTTGCGGCCGCAAGGTGCATCATACTTTGCCTCCGCAAGGTAGGCAGTGTGTCAGAGTTTCAAGCCCCGGAGTATGAAGGACCTTGCGGACGCAAGGTGCCTCTTACCTTGCGGCCGCAAGGTGGTCAGAACGCAAGATTTTGAGTTTCCACACCAGGATGAAGACCTAATCCCCCTACAACTCCATAATATAAATAGAGGCCGGTAGCCAAGGCTTGAGGACGGCCAGAAAGTAGTTTTCTATAGCTTTAGAATAGGATTTAGTGTGTATAACATAATTAGTTGTTGTAATTCCAAGGATTGAAGATCGATTCATGTATTCTATCATCTCCATGTGATGTTCATCTTCAAGGATGAACTAATCACCCATTAATCTAGGAGTTGGGAGGTAACTTGTATCGAATCTATGCTTTAATTATATTTTTATTCATTCAAGTCTTGTTGATTGTGGTGTTTATCAATCCCTCTATTATTTCACTTTGAACAAATGAATGTTGTCGTGAATAATAAAGGCTTAGAGGTGCGGATAACGACATGATCAATGTGCATATGTCGTACACTGGCTCACCATCACAATAAATTGAACCTATCAATGCACGAGAGTGATAAGTTAGGGTCAGGTTCCATATATGACCTAAGTGACAGTTAGATCATATGTTCTTGTGCCTAGGATATAGAATTGATGAATTATTTGAAGATGGAGACTGAACGGTAATTCAACAGGCTATATCTATATTTTATGAACGAACCCAAGAAATTGAATGATACTTTATTAAAATAAGACATAGAGGAGATACAAGTGAAATCCTAATCCTAGATTTCCATCCACCATAAGATCTTCATAAATTGTGATTGCTGCAAATTTAGTTAACACCAGAATAATAATTAGTTTAGATTAAAATCAATAGAAAAACCCCCTTAGTTTAATAATTTGCTACCGATAATCGTGATATCTGTGATCTTCTTGTCTCTGTGGTTCGACCCTTGCTTCGCAAAACTATTCTACAATAGTCTTGTACACTTGCAAGGAAAATAAATAATTAAAATAAGACATCGATCAGGCCTTTTGAAAAACTAACTTATACGATGTAGATTGATAAAACGGTGATTATTGCAAAGGCTTTTTTTATCTACTAGTTATTTAACCCGTGCTCCGCACAGGTGCAATCTGGGATATATATATATTTTGTAATAATAATATAACTTTTGGACATTATAATTAGATTGTTAATCTCTTCCATAGTTGCAATGTATTTTTTCTATTGTTACTAATATTAAACGATTTTTTTTACCTAAATACTTTTAAAATTAATATAAGTTTCTAGCTAACATGAGATACATATTTTGTATTAATAATAATAGTAATTTTTTTGATCTAAAGACTTTTAAAATTAACATTTAACTTGATAATAATATTAGAAGTCATTTTGTTAAAAACTTTTAAGATCATAATTCATTTTTAAACAATGTGAGATACTTATTTTATATTTTTATTGGTAATGAAAGTTTAAGTTTTTTATCTAAAGACTTTAAAACCAACATCACATTCTAACCATGTGGTACACATATTTTCTATTAGTAATAATAGTAGTAGATAAAAGACTTTTTAACCAACATTCATTTCTAAATAATGTGGATACATATTTTATATTGGTAATAACAGAATGTTGGAAAAATTGTGTTTAAAGAATGAAATTATGTATTTTGTGGCGCGGATTTCTTCACGTGTCATTTGTGTAATGACAAGGATAATTATTGAATTGTGTTCTACTCCGTGAGAACATCGAAATCATATATTTATTTGTTCAATTTGGTGTTAGAATGAATAAATTATGATTTATTAAAGTGTGGTTGTTTGAAGTGAGTTTATCCCACATTGGAAAATTAACAAAAACTTGAGTGGTTTATATACAAGTACCTTATGTGGTAAGGGTAAGCTTGTATTAAAGTTCACCGATAGATTTGAAGTTTACCAGCAGAATTCAAGTCTACCTGCAGACTCAAAATACAGAGCAGTAACTTTTCTTATTGTTTTCAATTATGTAATTTGTTTTGATTATTGTTTTTCCCTGTATTATTTCTAACAATCTTAAAACAGATTAGTACAGTTATCTTGGATATCAATAGACCCTTCTAAATGGAAAAACAAACTTTTACAAAATACAGAATTGTGTATTCTGACTTTGTTTATATTTCAGATATGACAACTGAATTGAATACCCAAGCTACTGGAGTCTGGAAAGGAACCTAATGTGACCTTAAACCATACGACCTCTAATGCTACTGTGGCTCAGAATGTGGCTATTCCAACTATGTCGGTACATCATAGCGAGAAACCGGAGAAATTCAGTGGCTTGAATTTCAAGTGTTGGCAACAGAAGATGATGTTCTACTTGACCACCCTGAACCTAGCGAGGTGTCTGAAAGAAGATCCACCAACGGTGGGTGAGAATCAGAATGATGTCCAAGCTGCTACTGCTGTGGACGCATGGAATCATTCTGATTTTCTTTGCAGAAACTACGTACTGAATGTGTTGACAGACTCATTGTACGAAGTTTACCGGTATAAGACAACGACAAAGGAATTGTGGACATCGTTGGACCACAAGTATACATCCAAGGATATTGGAACCAAGAAGTTTATTGTTGGCCGCTTCCTGGATTATAAAATGGTGGATTCCAAGACTGTCTACAGTCAAGTGCAAGAATTGCAAGTGATTTTTCACGAAATTCAAGTTGAAGGGATGGTTGTAAATGAAACATTCCAAGTGGCTGCAATTATTGAGAAATTGCCTCCAGCTTGGAAAGATTTCAAGAGCTATCTGAAACACAAGCGAAAGGAGATGAAAGTGGAACAACTAGTTGTCAGACTTCGTATTGAAGAGGACAACAGGGGTTCTGATAAGAAGACATTCGTTCCTGTGGCTGCTACTGCTAAAAAGGGTCATTTTGGGACCTAAGGGAGGAATCTCCAAGAAGAGATTTTCTGGAAAGTGCTACAACTGTGGTGGCACGGGTCACAAGGCCACGGCTTGCAGAAAGCCAAGTAGAGACTGTGAAGCAAACATGGTGGATGACATCTCTCAAGATGTATCGGATCTGAGCCTTGCTGCGGTTGTCACTGAAGTGAACTTAGTGGGTTCAAACTCCAATCAATGGTGGATCGACACTGGTGCCAGCAGGCATGTGTGCTCCAACAGAGAAATGTTCAGTACCTTTGAAGCTGCTGAGAATGGCGAGAAGGTTTTCATGGGAAATTCTGCCACTTCTGAAGTCAAAGGTCAAGGCAAAATGGTACTGAAGATGACGTCTGGGAAGGAACTAACTCTCAACAATGTACTTTATGTACCAGATATCCGGAAGAACTTAGTCTCCGGAACTCTGTTGGTGAAGCATGGCTTCCGTATTGTATTTGAGTCAGATGTTGTAACTCTGTCTAAGAGTGGAATGTTTGTTGGAAAAGGTTATGTAACTGATGGGCTTTTTAAGCTCAGTGTAATGGTTGTTAAACCAGCAAGCAATAATAATAAGAATAAGTCTTCTGTTTATTTGCTTGAGTCTTCCTATGTGTGGCATGATAGACTAGGACATGTTAATTATGGAACCCTTCGTAGGTTAATTAACATGAATTACATACCCAATTTCCAAATCGATTCCAAACACAAGTGTGAAACTTGTGTAGAGGCAAAGTTAACAAGGACATCATTTCATACTATTGAAAGAAATAATGAACCACTTGGATTAATTCACACCGATGTGTGTGATTTTAAATCAACACAATCACATGGTGGAAATAAGTATTTCATTACTTTTGTTGATGATAGCACTAGGTTTTGCTATGTGTATCTTCTCAAAAGTAAAGATGAAGCCATAGAGAAGTTTATTCTCTATAAAACTGAGGTTGAGAACCAACTCAACAGAAAGGTTAAGATGTTAAGAAGCGATCGTGGAGGTGAATATGAGTTAGCATTTGCTGCATACTGTGGTGAGCATGGTATCATCCACGAGACAACAACACCTTATGCACCTCAACAGAATAACATTGTTGAATGCAAAAATCGAACTCTTAAAGAGATAATGAGTGCCATGTTGTTAAGTTCTGGATTACCACATAACATATGGGGAGAAGCTGTGATGCCAGCAAATTACCTTTTAAATAAGGTACCCCGCAAGAAGCTAGACAAAAGCCCTTACGAGATGTGGCACGGAAGAGTTCCATCCTACAAATTCTTGCGAGTGTGGGCGTGTCTTGCAAAGGTTGCTGTTCCTCTACCTAAAAAGGAGAAAGTATGACCAAAAACTGTTGATTGCATATTTATTGGTTATGCACATAACAGTAGTGCTTATCGGTTTCTTGTGCACGATTCTAGAATTGTAGACATACACAAAAATATGATAATGGAATAAAGAAATGCCTCGTTCTTTGAGAATGTATTTCCATGAAGACTGAGTAGTGTGTCTAGCTCATTTGTACAAATACATGATTCAATAGAAGAAGAGCATGAGGAGAATGAGGTAGAAGAGGTAGAACTTAGACGCAGCAAAAGAGCTAGAGTAGAAAAATCCTTTGGTCCGGATTTTCTAACCTACATGCTGGAAAGTGAACCTCAAAGCTATAAAGAAAACAATGCTCTGAAATTCTCCAACAACGTATAGTCATTATACTCAGTGCATTCAAGAGATTGTAAACTGATCAAGAAGTCCTCAACAACAATCAAGAAGATCTGCATCAACACTTTTTCTTAAGCTTCTTATTGTTGTTCCTTTAACTATTCTTCTGCACAATTGAATATTTAGTTTTCCAGATATTCAATTCCTATCCCCCAAACACAAGTCAAATATTTTGTACACAATCCATTGGAACTCTTTGTAATAGAATTAGTGGAAAATATAGTGCACATTTAAATCCAAGGTTGACTGCCTTGGTGGTGGACGTAGCACTCTTTATAGTGTGAACCATCTCAAAATACTTGTGTTCATTCATTACTGTTGATTACTGATTTAAATTGTTTCATATCTATTTACTTATCTTTCAAACAAATAGACCGAGTATTCACCAAGTCTACCAAGAGTCCTTCACCCAAGCACCTAAACTGTCTTCCTTACAAGACTTCCGCTACTTCAATCTCTTTAATAGATTGTAAGTGCTTGTTTTAGGAACTTATAGGAAAATATTTTAAGTGTCTAATAAGCTATTCAACCCTCATCCCTTTCTAGCTTATTATTGTGCCCTTTGGGACTAACAATTGGTATCAGAGCTCTACTCTTCGAAAACTAGTTTTTCCAAGATTAAACTCTTGAGAGTCACGATCCAATGGCACAAACACACTACATGCTGCCTACATCAAATGCGAACCACGTCCCAATATTGGATGAAGGCCATTTTGATGTTTGGAAGGATAAGATAATGCGTTTTATGAACTCTATTGACAACAGGTTGTGGAAATACGTACAAGCAGGACAACATGTACCAATGAAGGCTAACCTTCTAGCATCCATCACTGGAAATCCTGCCAAAGTACCCAAAGAAGAATTGGAATGGACAGAGGACGACAGAAAGCTAGTAGAGCTAGATAGCAAAGCCATCAACATTATAACTAGCTCACTAGACACCAGCACTTACCAACAAGTGATCCGGTGTACTTTTGCAAAAGAAATGTGGGAGGCTCTTGTCGAATACTTGGAAGGAGACCAAGACACAAAAGACAACAGAAAGTATACCTTCATTCAACAATTCGATTCCTTCAATAATGATCCTAAGGAGACCTTGAGACAAGCATACGATCGCTTCAGTGAGGTAATAAATAGTTGCTTTTCTCTAGGAAAAACTTATGACAAAAAAAAATGAATATGAGATTTCTAGGCTCTCTAGGTAGTCTGTGGCATGTCAAGACCACTGCCATGAAAGAATCTAAAAACTTAAACGAAATGACTCTCCGTAGTCTTTACGCAAGTTTAAAGGTTTATGAGCTCGAAATGAATCAAGCTCTAGAGCAGGACAAACAGTTCAGAACTGTATCCTTGCCCACCATGGTACAAGAAGAGACCACAGTTGAAAACAAACCTTCTCCTTCCTCCAGTGAAAACAATTTTCTTTCAGACGAACAATGTGCTATGTTCGTAAAACGTTTCAAAAAGTTTGTAAAATATGGAAGGAAGGACACACACCAGCAGCCTTTTAGAAAACCTGTTGAAAGCTCATTTAACGAAGAGCTTGTGTATTATAACTATTGAAAACCTGGTCATTTCGCATCTAAATGTCCAAAGCCAAAATTCGAAGCATACTGAAAGCCTCCATATAAGAAATTTTAAAAACATAAAGGTATGCTGGCTAAAGACATAGAAGAAAAGCAGGTTGCTACATGGTTTGAGACTGATTCAGAAGAGGAAGAGGACGATTGTGAACAAGCTAACATATGCTTAATAGCTTATGATTCATGTCCCACCTATGACTTTGAACATGAAGTCGAAATCTCACCTAGTCCCTTCGATAAAAGTGAGATCAACTGTGAAAATTTCAGTAAGGAAGAATTGCTCAAGGGTAATCAAGAAATGCTTGAAGAGTTTCAATTCCTTTAGAGTAGCCTATGTAAAACTCGCTAAGAACTGTGAGAAGCTTGCTGCTGAGAAATCACTGCTGGCAGTTGAGATTCAAACTCTCAATAGCTGTCAACAGGAAAGTATCAAGCTAAAAGGAGAAAACAAATTCTTTGTGACAAAATCGAATGTCTCACTGAGCACATCAAAGGACTTGACTTGGAGAAGATTGCCTTGCAAAAGACAATTGACTCTTGGAACAGCTCTAAGTAAACCTTTGAAGGAATCCTTTCAAGCCAAAAGCCTAATGGAAATAAATCTTGCTTAGGCTATAGTGATGAGCCGAGTTCGGCATACTCTTCTATTAGTGAGAAAGGCGAAACCTCCGAGACTGCTTATGATATCTCCTTCTCCAAACAGACGTTCGGAAACAAAGGTAAACAAGGACTTGGTTGTACAAGTGTACCATACGTTTACCCCAAGGCTCAGAAAGGAAAAGTCAAAGTAATTGCTTCTAATGAGAAGCTTGAGAAAGGAACGGTAGAGAAATCAAAGTCTACCAACAACAGCTCTGCCAAGGCAAAGTTTGCTGGCGGTAGTCCTACGAAATCTCTGTCGGTTCCTTTCAAGTTTGTCTATGAAATAAGCAAGGCACCTAAACCTGTTGACAGTAATCTTAAAGGTATTCTACCGAATCCTCCTAAAAAGGTTAACAACAGACCAGCCAAGGCTAAGTCTGCTGGTAACAAACCAAGGAAGGTTCAACAGAAACCAATTAAGTCTACCGTTAACAAGTTAGCTGAACCAAAGACTGTTGTTAAGAACAAGGATAATCACAAACACTCTTCAGCTAAAGCTACTTACAGTCCTCCATGGAACTTTCATCTTTGTCATTTTTGCAATTGTTTAGGCCATCTTACCCCAGAATGCCTGCTAAGGTTCACACCAAAATATTCTGAGAGACCTAGTTCTCTCAAGGTTAGGCAGGTATGGGTTCCAAAATGTTGCTAATCCTCAGGACCCAAAAGAAAATAAAGGGGACCTTGTTTCTTTGATCTTTTTCAGGTTTGCTTCATGGCTATAGATTCAGAAGATAAGGACATCTGGTACCTGGATAGTGGCAGTTCAAGACATATGACAGGGAACAGAAGTCTACTCTCAGATATAGCTGAAGCCAAAGGTCCTATGGTGATTTTCGGCGACAATGCAAGAGGGGAAAACAATTGGGTATGACTCAATCACTAGAGGAAGTCTCTCCATCAACAAAGTTTCTCTAGTGAACGGCTTAAAGCATAATCTACTGAGCATATCCCAATTCTGCAACAAAGGACTCATCTGCCAATTCTCCTCCAACCAATGTCTCATCAAAATAGTGAATCCTGCTCAACGATATTGACTGGAAATAGACAAGGAAACGTCTATGTCGTGGACTTAAATCTTCTAGGGAGATCCTCCAGCCTTTACCTAGTTGCTAACAACATTCGTGACAACAGTTGGCTTTGGCACAAGTGTCTCAGTCACCTCAACTTCAAGTACCTCTCCAAGCTCTCCAAAGATGGGCTTGTCAAAGGTCTATCTACGGTGTCTGCCGACCATGACAGAAGTTGCTGTTGGTCCCAAAATAGGCTCAATCTAGGCTAGAAGGGGGGGGGGTTGAATAACCTAGTTGTGTTTTTATAAAAACTTTTTATAAACACTTCTTAAAGATTTCTTAAAAGGATTTAACTAGAAGTGTTAATGCATCGGAAATGTAAGAGGTTCTCGAATCGACCGAATTCTCGCTTAAGTAGCACGTATACGTAGTGATTAAGTATGAGCAAGCTAATAGAAATGTAGAAAACAGACGTAACACATCGTTTAGAAGTGGTTCGTACTGTGAATAGTACTACGTCCACTACCAAAGTGGTTATCTTTGGATTTTAAAATGTGCACTTGTTTATCCACTAGGTTTATAGGTAAGATCTCTAATGGATCGTGTACAAAATAAGTTTTCAACCAAATGTATAATGGTGAGAGGAACAATCAAGGATTAATTGTTCTCACACGTGCTAAAGTAAAGAACAGTTTTTAAAGACAAACTAGATGAAGCTGAAACAAATTTAAGACTGCAGATCCGCTTCGTGAAGTTTGGTGAAGTGTTAGTTCTTGTCCTTTGATCTCTTGAAAGCTAGAGTGTTGAAGATGAAGCTTGAGAGTTTAATGCGCAAGAGTTATTTCTTCAGATCTTCAAAACTTGAATAAATACCAGAGAGATCTTTTGGACCGTTGGACTGAGGCAGAGAGAACTGTGTCCAACGTTCTATTGCATTGAATGCAATTCGGCGCTTTGGGAGATGTAAGAGTCACAGTCATCAGAGATGCAGTGAGTGCAGAGAAGACATTCCCAAATAGAGTAAGGTTTCGTGTCAGGCGTTGTACCGAGAAAGTCTTCTTAGCCAAAAGGGTAATATCTTTAGACTTCATGTTTCAGAGACGATCGACAGCTTGTCAGCATGTAGAGTTGACTTCTTTAAAGTGAAATCCGATGAAGATATTTTGACTAGATATTTCAAAAAAATCTAGATAGGACTATACGTGTCATAATTCCATGATTTGGCTATTCTTGATTTTTCGCTCTTTGAGCAGACTTCAAAGTCTGTTGTTCCTCCAAGGCTGCTGTAGAAGCCTGCTTATCCGCGCCTATACTAACACTAAACAGTTCTAAACAACCTTGATTCTAAGACAGTTGCCACACTAATCGGTACGCAGACCTATTAGCCACTGTACAATAGAATCAGAAGATGACTCAACCAAATCTAGAACCTATGAGAGTCAACAGTTGCAAAGCTTGCCAATTGGGAAAACTTTCCAAGTCTTCCTTCAAAAGAAAGTCTGTCATGTCAACGACCAGACCTCTTCAACTTCTGCATATGGATCTCTTTGGACCAATCACTACAGTCAGTATCTCTGGAGACAAGTATATATTTGTAGTAGTTGATGACTACTATAGGTTCACCTGGATCGAAACAATTACTTCAAAAGATGAGACATATTATCTAGTCACCGCTCTTTTCAGAAGACTTCAAACCCAAAAGCTTGAAGACATTAGTGACATCAGATCAGACAACGACACCGAATTCAAAAACAACGGTGTTGAAAGATATTGTGATGACCACGGGATCGGCCACAACTTCTCGGCTGTCGAAACTCCTCAACAAAATGGTGTAGCTGAACGAAAGAACAGAACACTAATTGAAGCCGCAAGAACTATGCTAGCAGAAGCAAGACTTTCGAAGTACTTCTGGGCAGAAGCTGTCAACTCTGCATGTTTTACCCAGAATCGATCCCTAGTAAACAAGTGTCATAACAAAACTCCATATGAAATATGGAGAGGAAGAGCCCCAAACATAGGATTTTTCAAAATCTTCGGTTGTAAATGTTTTATTCTATATAATGGAAAATAATATAGAGGTAAATTTGATTCAAAATCAGACGAATGAATTTTTCTGGGCTATTCCAAACATTCAAAAGCATTTCGCATATTTAACAAAACTTCTTTAAAAATCTTAGAATCTGTGCATGTTACTTTTGATGAATATGATTTATTAGAGCCTCGAAAGGCTCCGAATGTTGCTGATGATTCTGATGATGATGAGACAGGTACAAATAAAGCTTCTACTTCTACTCCACCTCAGAATCCTTCAACTGCAAACCCTTCAAGTTCTGCTTACCCTGTACCGGCAGACTTCAACTCTGCTGGTGCCAGCTCAAACTCTTCTGTTGACCCTAAACCCATCTCTTCTGTTCTACCCCAAACACCTTTGCAGATCACTCACCCTTCTTGTTCACCAGAAAATGAAGGTTTTGAAGATCCTATCTCTTCTGAACCTGATTTTGGTGAATCTCCTTCTCTACCCACTCCAGATTCGTTAAGGCAAGAACTCACCAAAAGTGATCTTCATTCATCTGTTATTGAAACAAGAGATCATCTCATCTCTCAAATCATTGGTGATCTCAACTCAGGAGTTCGTACGAGAAATAGAGTTCGAAATGAGACTATGTTTGCATTTGCATTCGTGTCTGAAATCGAGCCAAAGAAGATTGATGAAGCTATCGAAGACCATTACTGGATTGAAGCTATGTAAGAAGAGCTAAACCAGTTTGAAAGATGCAAAGTGTGGAGCTTAGTTCAAAGACCGACTGACCATCCAGTTATAGGCACCAAGTGGGTATTCAGGAACAAGAGAGATGAAGATGGAAACGTCTCCAGAAACAAAGCTAGATTGGTTGCTTCAAGGCTACCGACATGAAGAAGGAATTGACTTCGATGAAACATTTGCTCCTGTTGCTAGATTAGAGGCAATCAGACTCTTTCTAGCCTATGCTTCGTTCATGAATTTCAAAGTTTATCAGATGGATGTGAAGAGTGTCTTTCTCAATGAGGATCTTCAAGAAACGGTATATGTGGAACAACCTCCAGGTTTTGTCATCCAAGACAAGCAGGATCATTTCTACCGACTCAAGAAAGCACTTTACGGCCTGAAACCTGCTCCCAGAGCCTGGTATGAAACTCTATCCAAATTCTTAATTGAACAAGGATTCGTGAGAGGAAGAATAGACACAGCTCTGTTCATCCTCAAGCACAAAGCTCATTCTCTTCTGGTTCAAATCTACGTGGACGACATTATATTTGGATCTACAAATCAAAGCCTATGCAAAAGATTCGAGAAGCTGATGCAAAGCAAGTTCGAGATGAGCATGATGGGAGAGCTCACCTATTTTCTAGGACTGCAGATTTAACAGACTTCCGACGGGATCTTCATCAGCCAAACCAAATATGCAAAGGAACTCATCAAGAAATTTGGTCTTGATTCAGCAAAAGGATTTGAGACTCCAATGACTACCGACTGCCATCTTGACAAAGATGAAAAGGGAAAGCAAGAGAACGTGACCAAGTATCAAGGAATCATAGGTTCACTTCTTTACCTTACTGCCAGTAGACTTGATATTATGTTTGTTGTTTGTGTTTATGCTAGATTTCACGCGGATCCAAAGGAATCACATTTGCTTGCTGCCAAACGCATCATCAGATATGTTTCAACAACTACAAATCTGGGTATCTGGTATTCAAAAAGCAACAACTTCGATCTAGTTGGGTACTCAGATACAGATTATGCAGCCTGCAAAGTGAGCAGAAGAAGCACCAGTGGGACCTGTCAATTTCTTGGAAATAGACTTGTCTTATGGTCATGCAAGAAACAAGGTTCAGTTGCAAACTCTACCACGAGGCGAATACATTCTTTGCCTTTGCCAGTATGTTGCTCTCAACTACTACGGATGAAGCAGCAACCAGTGGACTACAACATCAAGACAGCAAATTGTCCAATCATGTGTGACAACACTTCTACAATTTCAGTCTCCAAGAATCCAGTGATGCACTCGAAGACAAAGCATATTGATATCCGTTATCACTTCCTCAAAGATCATGTGGAGAAAGGTAACATTAGTCTGGAATACGTTCCAACTGAACATCAATTGGCTGACATTCGCACCAAGCCAATTGATGCAACCATGTTTGCTTATTTAAGGAGAAATCTTGGTATGATCGATCTTACTGCTTAATTTCTATTTTTCAAAATTTTCTTTCATAACCGATAGAATTAAACTTCTACTAACCGGCAGACTTAATTTGCTATCTAACGACAGACTTAAGCTCTTCGCTTTCACCAGGTTAGTATTTCAAATGTTTAGTCTATTAAAGCGGGAAAGGTTTCTAAAAGGGAAAAGGGGTTAAAAGTCAACTTTTTAGTACTTTGAAAATATCTTAAGTTACATCTTTTTCGCTAAAAGATTTTTTCTTTAAATAGACTTTGAACCGCCCTTTCCAAAACTTTACGAAACCTCTCTCTCTCTCTAATATTTTTCTCTCTACTCAAACCCTCCTCTCCTATCTGCAACTGCTCCCTCTCTTTCCCGGTTATTCTTCACTTCCTCTTCTGTACAAGCAACAATGGTAAGATTTTCGACACTCTTTAAGAAATTCCTCTTTAATTTTTGCTTAAAATTTCTTTTTTTGAGTTATATTGCTAAGGAATTTGAAAAGATGCTTTGCATATCTTGACGGTTTCCGCCATTGTTGTTATTTTTCAAAACCTTGAAAATAACAATTTTCTCTATGCTTTGAATACTCATTTCTTCTGAGAAATCTTCTGTTAAGTGTTTCTATGCTGTATCTATCCAAAACATTCAAGGGTTTCAACTTTTTCATCTGAAATTTCAATTTATTTTCTCAAAATTGAAATCGTTGATTGTTTGTTTTGTAAGGTCAAAAGCCCTAATTTCTAAATTTGTTTTTGTAGGTGAAATGACTGAAATCTTCTACAAAGTCAAAGAGCGACAACAGGAAGGAGTTTGACCCCGAGAAGGTCATCCCACCTGGTCTGTACATCAACCTACCAGGATACCCTCCATTTCCTCTCCCTCACGACGTCATAGTGGCTCTGGACCCGAAGTTGTATCTACCCGGCATGTGCATAGACCTCAAAACTGTCTGCACATTCACCGTCGGATTCAAAGCTTGCGAAGATATGAACGAGTCGGGGATTCTACCGATCTTCTGCCTACACGACGACAACTACAGTATCCTCCTCGCTGAGGAATTCTATCAGAGAATGGTCATCGACCCCAAGACTTCGTCTGCAATGCGTGGATGAATTCGAGGATGACTTATCTCTGTCTCTGCCAAAATGATTTCCAGAATCATTGGAGTTCGATATGGTGGAGACTTTGAGTTATCCATTGCTGAGGCTGACCATGCTTGGGAAGCAATGAGGGGAATCAACACTCCGAGGGAACCTCAAAGAAAAAAGCTGAGGAACCTCTTCCCTTTGACTTCCCAATATCTCTCTTGACAAAGTTGCCAAGCCTTCGCCAATGGTCGTCACGCGTTTCAACATGGACACGTATGATGCTGCTAGCAAGGGATATCGCTCTGCAGCATCCAAATTTGGCCAACCAGTCCCTACTGTTGCTCGCGATATTCTCAGCGAAGCAAAGGATCTGGCAACAGAGTTTGAGCGGCTATTAAAGCAGAAGGAAGTAGCTAAGGCCAAGAAGGCAAGGGCGGAAGAAGAAGCTGAAAGGCTTCAAGCAAAGTGGATACAGCAGGAAATGAAGGCCGGTGGACGTGACAAGTCTACTGGCAGCTCCTCTGCAGCTGTTGGTATGTCTTCATCACCCTAGCTTTCTAACCCAGAACCACCAACCTCCACTACCCAGCCATCCCCTAAACCCAAACAAAAACCCTCTTCTGACCAACCCTCACCTTCACCTAAACCTAAACGTAGGCGACTACGTAAAGCTCTACCGACCCAGTCACTAGCAAACATTGCTACCTCTGTTGATGAAGTAGCTGAATCTCCTATTCAGTTGCTAAGGCAGAAAAGGAAGTCTTCTTGCACCCAACCCTCTACCACTTCAAAACCCATCCCTACTGAGTCATCTACTCAGAGGGCATCAACCCCTCCGGAGGAGCCTCTACCTCAGGAGGAGCCACACACCCAGGAGGAGCCTACCCGAACACCCTCTCCAGCCCCTCCTTCACCCTTTAACTACTCACCAAACCTATCTACCCCTTCTTCACCCCAATGTAACCCAACCAGCCAAACTACAACCATCCGAACGAAACCAGACTACCCCTACAGAACCAACCCAACCTATACCCCTAATCCTAACCCCAAGGTTTCCACCTACCCTTTCCTCTGCTTCTACGAGGTTCATCTTTGAACTCTCGTCAGTAGCAGACCTCTTTCCTCAACCTGCTCCCCTTCCACAGGAACCTACCCAAGTGAGACCAGAAGACCTTACCTATCCACCTCCTTCCTTCTGGTTCTCCACTGAACTCCTACCCAACCTTTCTGATATCTGTGATCACTCGGACACAGATATCGAAATACCCCCAACCCCTCCTCCCTCTCCCCCAAAATCCACGTCCTCTTCTACCCATACCTTTCCCTCACGCGACTCAACTTCCTCCGCCTCAACCACTCCACCTCTCCAGCAGCCCTTCCGACCCGTCACCTGCCGATGCCACCTCTTCTGCCGACAGTGAGCATATCCACATTGGCCTGGTTCCTTCTCCATCTCAACCGGTCAACTCCGAAATTTTGACCCGCCTGGACGTAATATACGACAGACTGGGAGAACTTACCAGTATCTCCACAGCTGTCGCTAAGCTTGCAGCTGCCACGTCCAAAGCAACGGATAGAAATGCTGCCCTCCTTCGACAGTTTCAAGACGATGTATGGACACGGTTTGGACAGATGAAGCACGAGTCCACTTATATCAAGATCAACGTGGAAGCTCAATGCAAGGAATGCGTAAGGCTCTGCTCAACTCTATTCTACCAACTCTTCCACAGCATCACTCTCCATCTCGGCCACAACCTCCCGCATGTTCTCGAGCTCAACGACATCGCTCTCAATGCGTCTCACGACAAGATCAACATAGAGCGTGATCGTGATTTGGCCATCGCGGAGGAGAGACAACTGAGGTCTATCAACAAGACTCTAATGGAAGAGAACAGCCGTCTACGTGAAGAACTAGACTACCGTTCTCGCTCCACCAGACCTCCTACCTCTGCAGATGATGAGTACACCAGAAGAGTCGAAGAACTTGAACGGCAGAGAAGAGACAAGGAAGCAGCTGACAAAGGCAAAGGGAAAAGACCGTGGTAGTTTTGTATCTTTTTCTCCCTTAACCTTTGTATCTATCTTAGTGTTTTTGAAAATTTTGTAACATGAAACTTCTCGTTTGAATACAGAAGATTATTGTTTTTCAAAAAATTGTCTACTGTTTAAATTCTTGCTATTTCAATTCATATATCTGCTTAGAATTTAAACATTCAGTTTAAATCTATTTTGAACTGTTTATTACTAATCCTTGTGCTGTTCTTTACTTCTCTTCTGTTGTAAGCACTTAGATTAGATTTCACACTTGAGGTGTTCTTCTGTTTGATAGAGACATGTCTACCGTTACAAATCTAAAATACTTTTTGACATGCTATTATCTATCATATAGTTTTATAGCCCTCACTTGTAAGTAATGATGACCAGATGCAAATAGGAGGAGATTATTGTTTCTCATTTGTATCTTGATTTACATCTGTTCATACATTACATTAGTTTTATACATTAGTGGCTAATTGGGTTGCGTATCAATTAGCGTGGCAACTGTGTATAGAACTTTGCCATAGAATAGTTTTTATAGGCTTCACAGGTTCAGCGGAAGACTTCAGCAAAGCTTCACCGGAAGACCTCATTCAGCATCCAGCGGTAGACCTTGTCTACACGTGTTCAAGCATGACGTGTCCAGTCACCAAGTCTTAGTGGATTAATTAAATTCATCCTTTATCAGTTTGAATTTGAATTAAAACATCTTCTATGACTTCTCAGACACGCCTGACCAGCTTTCAGAAAAGCAAGAAGACTTTCGCCTTCTAAGCGGTGTGCGGGTGAGCAGGCCCGACACTTACGATGTACCAACTATTGCAGGTCTGCAACTCTGACTTTCTCACCTGCCAGTTGTTGTAAACAACTTTGCACCATTCCCTTCTCAGCATTAGTGAAGACGAAATCTACAAGTCAGCTCCATGCATTTAATGCATTCAACCTAATAGAGCTGTTACACTTCGTCATCTCCAACGGATCTCAAGAATGCCCCAGCTATAAATATTGCCATTAAAGACTGAAGAAAACAATGCTCTGAAATTCTCCAACAACGTATAGTTTTTATACTCAGTGCATTCAAGAGATCGTAAACTGATCAAGAAGTCTTCGACAACAATCAAGAAGATCTGCATGAACACTTTTTCTTAAGCTTCTTATTGTTGTTCCTTTAACTATTCTTCTGCACAATTGAATATTCTGTTTTCCAGATATTCAATTCCCATCCCCCAAATACAAGTCAAATATTTTGTACACGATCCATTGGAACTCTTTGTAATAGAATTAGTGGAAAATATAGTGCACATTTAAATCCAAGGTTGACTGCCTTGGTGGTGGACGTAGCACTCTTTATAATGTGAACCATCCCAAAATACTTGTGTTCATTCATTACTGTTGATTACTGCTTTAAACTGTTTCATATCTATTTACTTATCTCTTCAAACAGCAGACTTGAGTATTCAGCCAAGTCTACCAGTAGTCCTTCACTGACAGACCTAAACTGTCTTCCTTACAAGACTCCCGCTACTTCAATCTCTTTAATAGATTGCAAGTGCTTGTTTTAGGAACTTATACGAAAAGATTTTAAGTGTCTAATAAGCTATTCACCCCCCTTCTAGCTTATTATTGTGCCCTTTGGGACTAACAAAAGTAGATGGATTACTTTGATAAGTATAAGGCCAGACTTGTAATAAAAGGTTACAGGCAACGTGAAGGTCTTGATTACTTTGATTCGTATTCTCCAGTTACGAGAATAACATCAATAAGGATAGTACTTGCAATTGCCGCATTACGGAATCTTGAAGTACATCAAATGGATGTAAAGACTGCTTTTCCAAATGGTGATTTAGAAGAGGAGATTTACATGGAACAACCAGAAGGGTTTTCTACTCCAGGGCAAGAAAACAAAGTGTGTAAGTTGGTTAAGTCTTTGTATGGCTTAAAACAAGCACCAAAACAATGGCATGAGAAATTTGATAATGCCATGTTGGGTTGTGGATTTAAGATCAATGAGTGTGATAAATATGCTTATATAAAGGACACTGAAAATGGCTATGTCATTTTATGTCTTTACGTAGACGACATGCTTATCATTGGAAGCAATGATACTAAGATTAAATCTACAAAAGACATGTTAAACTCTAAATTTGACATGAAAGATATGGGATTAGCTGATGTAATCCTTGGTGTTAAAATTTCTAGAATTTCAAGTGGACTTACTTTAAGTCAGTCACACTATGTGGATAAAATTCTTGAGAAGTTTAACAAGGATGACATTGCAATAGCTAGAACACCTATTGACACTAGTCTACATCTATCAAAGAATAGAGGTGAGACTATCTCTCGAGTAGAATACTCAAGATTCATAAGAAGTCTGATGTACTTAATGAGTTGTACAAAGCTAGACATTGCTTATGTAGTGAGTAAACTGAGTAGATATACGAGTAATCCTGGGACTGATCACTGGAAAGTGATAGTTAGAGTACTAAGGTACTTGAGATATACTCATGTCTATGGACTGCACTATACAAGAGATCCAGTAGTGATCGAAGGATACTGTGATACAAATTGGATCTCAGATATTAAAGACTCAAGGTCTACTAGTGGTTTTGTATTCACTCTGGCAGGTGCAGCCATATCATGGAAATCTTCTAAACAGACTGTCATAGCTAGATCCACGATAGAGTCTGAGTTTATATCTCTAGACAAAAGTGGTGAAGAAGCTGAATGGCTACGTCAATTCTTAGAAGATATTCCCAGATGGACAAGACATGTGCCTGCAATCTGCATACATTGTGATAGTCAATCGGAGGGCACAGAGCAATATGTACAATGGTAAGTCTAGTCATATACGTCGTAGACATAATACCATTAGACAGCTACTCTCAACTGGAACTATTTCTATTGACTATGTGAAGTCAAAGGATAATTTAGCAGATCCATTAACCAAAGGGTTAAATAGAGAGTTAGTTGATAAGTCTTCCAAATGAATGGGACTTAAGCCTCTTGATATGAGTTGATACAATGGAACCCAACCTTGTTGACTGAAGATCCCAAGATCTTGGTTCAAAGGGACAACCTAATTGTAAAAAGACTTTTAGCTTCACAATTTTCATCAGATCCGAAATCAAAAAGTACATAACTGATGTTTATTTTTCTATTTTTGTCAAAATTAAATTTATAAAACAAATGTACAACATAAAAAGTTGGGATCAATTTTTTTATCCATTTTGAAAAACAAATTGGAAAAAAAATTATATGCTTAAAATTTTTCTCAGATATGATAGATCTAAGTTTCTATTTTTATAAATTGTTTTTTAAAGTAAAGATGTATATTGATATGTACTTGGATATAATTAATTAACTATAAGATATGTGTATTTTCCATACTTAGTTAAATTAAACTCTTAATTTTTCTATAATAATTGAAATTCAAATTTGTATCATACAAATTTCTCGCAAAATTTTATTTTAAAAAAAAATAAAAAGGAGATTTAATAAACCTAACCGTGAAATGGTTTGACGGCATTCTTTCTTTCTTTCTTTTTTATAGGGAAACAGGGGCGGCACCCTGCTAGATTTTATTGAATAGGAAGAAAAATACAAACGAGAAGGGGACAGCCAGCCTTACTCTTATAAGAGGGAGGATGGAGGAGCCTAACCTATTTTTTTTATTTTTTATTTTTTTTTAAGGAAGTAGGGACGGCACCCTGCGAGAGTATATAGATAAAAGGAGAAAAGTACAAACGAGAGGGAGACAACCAGCCTTGCCCTTATGTGTGGGAGGACGGAGGAGCCTTACCTCTAAAATGAAATACAAATTGGGAAGGAACATTAAAACAATAGGAAAAGAAAAACTAAAACGGAGAAAATTAAGCACGATTACGATAGGTGGAAAGGCCCAAAGCATCCTGTTGTAACGCGGGACGAACCTTACCAGGCAGCACCGCAACCCTATTAAAATCACAGCCCAACTGAGAGCCTTGGGCCGAAGAGGCTAATCTATTGGCAACCATATTCCCTTCCCTGAACACATGCTGAACATCATAGTTACCAAGGAGAGACAAGCAACTTCTAAGCTCATATTCCATAGCCCAGGGACACACTATCGAGCCCTTAATAACCGACGCCACAAGCTTCGAATCAACTTCCACTATCACATGCTCAAGACGAAGATCTCGACAAATCTGTAAACCATCACGCAGAACGGAAAACTCAGCTTTATTATTAGTCCCAAGACCATAGCAAAGACAGAAACCATAAACAAAAATCCCACTAGAGTCACGAATAACCCCCCCCCCCCGCGCCCGTAGCTAAACCACCCACCGATGAGCCATCTGTGTTAAGTTTAAAGAAAGGAGAGGCTGGGCGAGTCCAACAAATCCACATCCCCTTACCCGGGCAAGGAGCTAAAATTTGAATATCCAACAAAGATAAGCATCTCTTAGCCATAGCAGAACATGTAGAGTGTGGTTTGTAGGCCCCCATCATATCACGAACACCCTCCCAAACCTGCTTATATATCATCCCACCATTCATGTTAATACCATCAAAGGTCGCATTGCAGCGAGCTTTCCAGATTGCCCAGCATGTATATATCAAAACACCCACCATGACGGCACCAAGATGATTTCGAGTGGAACTACCTTCGAGCTAAATGTGGAATAAGTGTGGAATAGACGTGTAAGACGAAATCTTATTAAAAGAATTCGCCAGTTTGTCCCATAGAGTTGTAGCATTTTCAGAATGAAGGAACAAGTGAGTTATAGACTCCCTTTGTGGGTTCTACGAGCAGCAAACGCAACGGGATACCACAGGAACATGTCTGGAATGAAGCCTTAAGTCGACGGGAACTGCACCATTAAAATGCTTCCAGCCGAATGCACTAACCTTTGTAGGAATCCAAGGCCGCCAGATCTTCTCAGCCCAACTAATACCCGGGTTATGAATGCGAGAATGCTCCAGATATGCCTTGGTATTGAAGTGTCCAGAGGTGGTTAGATCGATAACCATCCGGTCAGGAATATGATCCTGAAGGTGAAGATTGCGAAGAGCTTCATGTCGACTGGCAGGAATTAAAGGAAGAAATTGAGGGAGCTGATTGAGAGCTTCTTTAACAGTGACTTTAATGTCTATGGGACGAGGCCCCTCCAGTTTCTCACCAAGCCAAGTGTCATCTAGAAAGACACCTTGCCTTCACCAACAACCCAGCTACATATCGGAAGTAACCTCTCAAAGTGGTTATGAACAGCTCGCCATACGTGAGAATTAAGAAGTACTTGGAACTGAAAAACCGTCACTTTTCTTATATTTGTGGGAGATATACTTAGCCCACAAGCTCTGCCCCTGGAGAATACTCCACGCCAATTTGGCATGAAGAGTAGCCATCACTTGGTTTAGAGGCCGGAGACCCAAACCACCCTCCGCAATAGGCCGACAAATTTTTTTCCAAGAAATCCAATGGTTTCTATGAGCACCAGCACTACCCCAAAGAAAATTAGCCATAACACATTCCAACCGTCGCAAAACAGAATGAGGGACTTTAAGAACTGAGAGAGCATAATTCGGGATACTACATAAAACAGATTTAAGAAGAACAATCTTACCACCGAAAGATAGAAGACGGGATTTCCAACCATCAATTTTTTTCCGCACCCGAGATTCTAGCTTCTCAAAATATTCTCGCTTGACACGACCTTTGAATAACGGTAAACCCAAATACGTCATGGGAAACGACCGATGCATACACCCAGACAAAGTAGCTATGTTCCGAACCCTGCTCCTAGGAAGATGAACTAAAGTGTAGAAACCACTCTTTTGAAGATTGATGAGTTGCCCCGAAGATTGTTCATACTGATGCAAAATCTTTCGAAGATGAATAATCGATTTTTTCCCAGCGTTACAAAAAAAGATCATGTCATCGTGAGGTTCCGAGGTGCGACCAGCCCGTGGCGCCTGGATAGGGGTGCGCGTGCGTGCGGATGCGGGGACACCCGCTCTCGTTCCACCCTCCCTTGTTTAGGGGAAGGCGAAATCAAAGTGCGAGAGGAGTCTTTGTCTATATTAGCACGTTTGAATGTGCCTCGGTTGCCCTGAGTGGATTTTGTATCCAAAATGGGAACTAAAGGTTTCCTCATGTCAGGTTATCCCTTATTTCGTGGATAACAGGATATGGGAATGCATTACCTTTCCATTCTCATTCTCCTTTTTTTTCGGGGATAATAGAAGTGCAAGAAAAGATATTGCGACGCCCCCATTTATGGATTTATTAAAATGGCCTTATGGCCCAATCGGATCGCTATGGGAGCTATGGGTTTCCCGCATCAAGTTATCCCTTGTTTAGGGGATATCGGGATATGGGAATACATCACCCTCCATTCAGTATCTCCCTTTTTTAGGGAGAAACGAGGAAAGTGCAAAGAGGGAATGTTGCGTGGCCCATTTGGATCACGAAAGTTTTAGAGTCGCCACCTTTATTTTAAGGCAAAAATAAAGGAAAACCGAAAAGAAAACCGAGATTTTAGAAAATGGGTTCGGGGACTAAGTTACGAGTTGGGAAGGTGCTAGGCACCCAACTCGCCCCGATCTCAGCGTTTTTCAAGGTGAAATATGCTCATTGTTATATTAATCTAGCAAATAAATAAGGTCTTATTTTGACAAGGGAAAATTAAGCAGATACATTCGTGGCTACATTATTCTGGACTCGCGGCCGCCTCCTTCCCAATAATTACAAACATATTTAAGAATATTTGGCCATTATAACGGCTCTTTTACATAATTTTTCCTAATCTAATCCAGGCGACTAACGGCTTATATTGGCTACATTGTCTTGGGATTTAAAATACAACTTTTGAAAATAAATAAAAAAATATAAATGAAATAAAAATACGCCCTTAAAGGTATTACCTTTTAGAGCGGTGGTGTGCTTCGCTCGTCCTCTGGAGAGGAGTCTTTTTTTTTTTGGTTTTGAATTGAGCTGGCTAGTCAACTGGGCAGAGGACAAATTGAGGTTTTGGCCTTTCGCTTGGGCGGAACCTAGACTTAAGTTTTGATTTTTAGGCGGAGTACGGCTTATTTTGGGATTTTTGGATGGGGTTTTAAGGTGGATACCTAACAACTAGGCTAGGGATCACTTATAACCTATGGGTTTTGGTTTGGCGAGTTTGGTGGGGTTTGGAGATTTTAGGGCTTCCACTCACCTATCTCGCACCTCTCGTACTAAATGTATCGAAGGAGCAGAGCGAGCTTATTTGCGATCGAAAATCTCGGAAATGGGGAGGCGGGGCCTTTATTTAATTGTTGAAGGAGAGGCAGTTTGAATTTTCTCAGTGCATCAACAAATTGCTGGGCCAAGAACTTGTACTTAATTGAATCGTGAGGCATGAATGAAAGCTTGGTGACACCAAGCTTATGCTTGGTGCGGCACCAAGCTCCTCCTAGGTGGCACCAAGTGCTTTTTAAAGTTTGCAATTTTGACACTTTCCTCCCCTGCAGCTCATCACTGCATTTAGCATCTTGCTTTTTCTTTTCGCATTTTTGACTTCTCGCAACTTGACATTTGTTAAGTTTTAACAGTTCTTGATATTTTATGTCGGTTACATACCAGGAGGTACGAAATTGGGGTGTCTCAGAGCCCCTCAACGATGGAGTTTACTGCAACCTTTCTGAGTAGACGAACATCGTTGATTAACAAGAGACTCTCCAATTTCGCTCATTTAAGAACAGAGAATGCAATTGGTAGCAGCTTATAATGCAGTGACATGTTATCCAAACTCTATAACCTAGACATTTTTAGTCGGTTATAAAAAATTATCGAAGTTTTTAGCAGATGTGAATTTAATGTGCTCGATGGTCGGACCTACTAATGTAGGTCGCCCACGTATTCCCTATTAAAGGAAATCGCACTGCGTAGTTCGGGCCAAACCTTAAACTACAATGGAAAAGATTTTGTGCTCGAAAAAGCCGTATTCTCCGGTCCAAACCGTTGTCAAATACGGTATGAAGATTTGAATGTTTTTCTTTTACCACCTTTCAACTAGTTGAAACGTGTTAAGAAAAATTTTCTAATTATGTCTGGGCCTTGATCGCTGTCTTGTTTCCAGACATAATCCGAAAACTTTCAAATATCGAAAACCTTGTGTTTGACTAAAGATCCGTTGTCGAGCATTTCAAATGCATTTACCACAATTTCAACCGGTCAATACCTTGGCATTGAAATGTGTTAAAACTTTCTAGGTATGTCCGGCCTTGATCGCCGCCTTGTTTCCGACATAACTCGAAAATTTTCAGATATCGAAAAATTGTGCTTGACTAAAGATCCGTCGCCACCGAACACCTAATTTAATTAATCATTTTTCAAGTTTTTTCAAAATTGTGCGATGGAAAACATTCTTTTTCTTTCCCCCTTTTTTTTTGTTTTTTTTTATTCCTCTTTTTTTTTTTTTATATTCCTCTTTTTTTGTGTTTTTGAAATATTCATCTTTTTTTTTTTTTTGAAATATTCTTCTTTTTTTGTGTTTTGAAAACTCATTTTGAAAAAGAGTTTTTCTTTTATTTGAAAATAAACAAATTTTTTTTTCAAAATTTTTTCAAATTTTCCTAAAAAAGGAAATTATTCTCGAGTCGAGGTATCCGAATACCGTAATTTAATTTACCTTTTGCGCTCAAGGGTCGTCGCCGCAGATTCGGCCGATTCTGACATTTCGCCGCCTTTCGGGAATTTTTTTTTTTTTTGTTTTTATGATTGTGATGGCTCGGACCTACTTACGAGAGGTCGCTTCACGTATCCTTTTCAAGGAATCGGACCAAGCGTAGTTCGGCTGATCTTTGAGATCTTATTCTTGCTCTTTTTTTTTTCTTTTTTGATTTTTTCTTTTTTTGATCTGTGGGATCAACTTATTGTATATTTGAAAGTCTTTTTCTTGTCCCACTTTGTTTCGGCTTTAGCTGGAAAATTTTCTTGATCTTTCTTGCATTTGTTCTTGTTGCTCCTTCTAACCTTGGCGGGAAGCTCCCTTTTTCTTCTTGTAGCATCTTTTGGTATCGGTGATGTCATCTTTTCTTTCTTTGTTGTTTTCTTTTCGCTCCATTTTCTAGCTTTATCGAAAATTTCTTCTTACCGCCGCATTTTTCCTTGTTGCATGTACAAAAATTTTCTCTTCTTGTACATACATCTTCTTCTCTCAGATTTTTTTTTTTTTTTTTTTTTTTTATTGGAGGAATGTAAAAAAGAATATGGTATATATATACAATTTTTTTTATGAAATCAAATGTTTATTTACATGTAAATTGTTCATGTATATTTATATTTAAAAAATGAAGTGTTTATTTATAAAAGATGATACATTTTTTGTTTGTTTGTTTGTTTTGTTTGCTGGATATCACTGGATTGCTTTTTGTACTTTTGAAGCATTCCGACTTCATTAATGATGCAATGCATGTCTATTTATGCCTAAATGATGTAATTGAGTGATAATGCATGTGATTTATTTTTGCGATGCATGATTTGAAATAGTGGTCACTATTTGACCCTACTATGCATGATTTATGTTCTAAATGCAAATGAGGCTATATGATGCATGTTTTACACTAAATCACATTTTGCATGCAATAGAATGGCGAGCGGAATATTCGGATATAAATTTAATTTTTCAGGCGGCTTCGGCATATTTTCGGATAAAAACATGACAAAACAGATATTTTCATGCCCTTAGCTTTATTTTCCAAGCATGCAAATCTTTGCGAGGGGATATAAAATACCAAAAGATATTTATTTGATGATTGGTGATACTTTACCTTCTTTTTGTCGTACCTCTATGGCAGCTTATTGGACGGATGGAATGCAAAATATGAATGCATGAATTATTTTATTTCACGGATGCAATCTAGAGAACATGTATGAGATGATGCATGAATTTTCACATTTTTTATGCACATGACAAATCTGGGTTATAATATGTACATTAAGATGCAAAATTAATTACATATATGAATTGCTTTTTTTGAATGAAAGATTTTTTTTATGGATTTTGTGGATTTTGAAAAAGAATGATTTTTATGTACATGTAAATTTATGCACATGTATGAAAATAGTATGTGACTATTTAAAGAATATTATTATTATTTTTTTTTTATGAACAAGATTTTTTTTTATTATTATTTTTTTATTAAAAGAATTTATTGTAAAAAATGAAGTATAAAACTTATTTATGTTTTATTTACTTAGAAGGAGATATAGGGTAGAGAACTTACTCGGGTTGTTGTTCTTTTCTTTTTTTTTCGAGGTTCGCGGAGAAGCATTTCAGTCTTGGCCGGCAGTCATCGAGATAGCGATGATGATGATGATAATGATGATGATGATCTTGGCGGGTTAAGCGCCGGAGGGAGCAGAAGGTCGAGGATTAGCAACGGGTCCAAAATCGGGGGTGGTGGTCTTCCCAGAAGCCATTCGTCCCAGTGCACATTAGCTTTGAGTTCCTGCGAACATTAGTATCTCTTTTCCCTTTTTCTATTTTTTGAAGAAATGCAGCCTGAAACATTATGAAATAATGCAATATAATATATACGATGCAATATGTTACACATGCAAAATAAATTCAGAGAAAATAAAACTATGCCAAACATCTAAATGTAATGCATGTATTACTTTGAGAAAGGGTTTTTGAGAATACACCTTTGGATAAGAGGCGGGCTTTTGGAGAGTGATGTCAGACGGGGAGATGGTTGAATCTCTTATTCTCTCAGTGCATTGTGGCTGTTTAGTCAGTGGCCGTAGCTTCCTTTTGTGGGTTTCTTTTTCTTTGCGATCAGACGCGGATGATGGTTGGAGGCAAATATCATGGTACCGAGGCCGCACTCTATCAGGATAATGGGGACATTGATGATGAGGATGAGGACACTTAGAGGGGGCTCTCATCTTTGATGAGTCTAAGTTTCTTCTTCGCCTCGCTTGAAGG
>CM028382.1:85904292-85995428 GCA_013146195.2 Codonopsis lanceolata
CACGATATACAAAGGCACGGCTAGTACAATGCCGGCATCAAAAAGTATATACTACAAGAGTTAATACTACAAGTAGCTAACACATGAATACACGAGTACAAGTCTATACAATCCTTAAGCATAGTCTAGATGACTAGCTTATACCCATCGCCCCTCACAAAATACAAAAAGAAGAGAAGAGGACTTCTAAAAACCACCTCAACCGCAAAAGCCCCGATCAAAAGAGAACTAAGCACCGATCAATGCAGCCTCAACAAGAAGGTCCCCGTCCGCTAGGATCTAAAAAGTACAGGGGAACGTAAGTCATAAAGACTCGTGAAGCTACCAATCATGCATGACATGGCAATATGCAACACGTTAGGCAACCATATTACAAAGCATGTAGATCAAGTGTATGAAGTTGCACGTTATTGCACAAATCACATAATATGAGGATATAGAATCGGGCCGTCAGAGACCGCAAAAACAAACACTTTCATAGCGGCGATAATCGAATGGTGATAATACATCGATCTCCGGAGATGCTCGGAAAACAATAGTCATTCTCAACGGGCGCGTATCAAGGGCTGGGAGAGCTCTTCCTCAATGGCCGCCGTGGAGGCGCGTGTGTGCGATAACAAGTATGCCACCGGACTTATGCAATGCCAAGTAGTATTTACTTAACAATCAATCATTATGGAACGAGTCCGACAAGAGCGCCCTCGCTCAAGATTAGTATATAATCTCATCAATAAACAATCAAGATTGAGCTCGACAAGAGCGAACTCAATTTATCAATTATCAAGTATGCATTCATTATGTCATAAAAATACAAGCATGATAAATAATTCATTTCAATAGTCTAGAATTAGTTTTCTAGTGTACGCATGTAATAACGCCGTAAGGATCGATCATTGAGCCTGCGTATTGTTTGATAGCTCACTAATGTCGACCAAGTTGAGTCATTTCTATAGTTCAAACCAAATAGAGTTAAACACTATTGGCATTTCCAACTCTTTTCTAAGTCATCGCATCAATTAATCTAGGTCATTAATCCGTATAACAATCATAGCCAAGAATAAACTTAAGTTCCAAATCATGGAACCCTAGAATCACATTTTCCCCAAATAATGGTCGAAATTTATGACCCAAGAATAATAATTATTCTAATATAGAGTAGAACACTTTTTACTTCTAGGCTTAGTGTCCAAATCAAAGCATACATTCATGGTCAATAATTCCCAAAAAATTCATACTCTCTAAAATGTATCAATATCATGGTAACACAAGGAGAACAATGATTTGGGCATGAGAGAAGGGAAGCAAGAGAGGGTAGCATGTTATCTCTAACATGGACCTAAGGGAAATTGATAGCTTACCTCAAGCCAAGCAATGGACCTAAGCAAGAAAAATCAAGCTGTCGACGCTCGCTCTCGGCAAGTGGCTACGCAACGGCGGTCTCGGAATCGCAAGCGGTCTTGAATCTCTTGGAAGCCAACCCCTCACGCACTAATCTCACCTACGCACTCACGCATGTCAGCCAAGGCCGGAGAAGACGAAGCGTAGGAAATGAGCGTAATATGAAGGCTAGAGTCGGCGATGTAGAGCAATCGCCTTGATTAAATGTGTTAGTGAGTACACATGTCACTTGATAAATGGTAGAAATAGGTTTAGTAATCTTAATTAGGATTAGATTAGGCTAATTAGACTCTAATACAAGTGGTTTAAGTCACTAATGGTAGAGGTTTAGTAAGGGCACAAGCGTAATCACCAAAATTGCAAAAACTCCTTTTTGCCTTTGATTTCTTCAATCTGTTCGGTTGTGGAGGCCGAACAACCTTCATAAGGTTCGGTTGTCATGGCCGAACAAAGCCCAAAAATGTTCGGTTGGCAGGGTAGAACGATTCCTCAAAGCCATACGTCGGTCATCAAACAGTCCAGATTTGCACGTATAACGCCATAAGGCATGTACAACTAAGCATTAGAATGAGTATCAAGGGTCCTAAAACAATTATAAATGTCTCTCAAGGTCTTGGCTAAGTCCAAATATCAAAGCCCGAGCAAGAACAAGTCAATCTAGAGCATACAAGGCAATAGGCGTTCGATACGACAATTACGGTTCGATCAAGGAGTGCAATCGAGTCAATCATGTTAGGGATATTACTAGCATGTTAAAAACATATTCTAATCATGTTAAACATGTATGGAAGACAAGTATACAAGTAGGTTTCGGGTTCTCACAGGTTCGCCGCGGTTGGACTGAACTTTGGCTGCAGCGGTGGATTCCTGGATGAGTTCCTGCTCGTGTTTTTCAGAATCTAAGGCCCAGGCGCCAGGTTTCGACCACGCACTCACAGTTGCCGCCATGTTTGCTTTTGCTTTGCTTTCTCTCTCGAACGCTTTAGCCTAAAAAATCTATCTTCTTTATGCGTCTTCTGTAACGCTTTAGCCATCTTCGCGGCATTTTTGTCCCCCTGTTTTCTAAAGGAAATGACGAAATTACCCATCACGTGCAAGAGCACGTGAGAGTTAACGTCAATTCTTTAACAGACGTTGGGCCGGGGGAGTTAATTGACACAAATGGCAACATCAGATACCAAATTGACACAAAACTTAAGTTGGGTAGTGATCTGGGATTGAGTGTATACTTTGGGGGAAAATTTGTATTTTGGCCTATAAAATATTTATCATTGAAAACGTACGATTATTACTTATAATTTTAGAATTTGTGGTTTTAAAACATGAAGTTGTATTTATCATTGCATATAACATAAATTGTACTTTGACTTGCTAATATTAAAACAACGAGATAATTTTTCTTAATACCAAATAAAAGTACAGCAAAAAATTACATTTAAAAGTTGGATCAGTAATTTTCAAATAACCTAAAAAAAAGCACAAAAGTTAGTAAAAACATTTCACAAATAAACAAATATGAAAATATAATAATCAATAGGTAGGACTCATTTCCATATAAATTTGATTTAAAAAGTATACATAATATCTAATATATATTCTTTTGAATGTTAGTTTAACAATTTCACACTTTATTTGATTCACACTTTGATTAAAACACACACAAAATAGTAATTGTAAAACAAACTTGAATATTTCTTATTAATGTGTTTGTCAACGTAAAAATATAATTCTTCAAAATTATTATATAATTGTTAATTACCGTAAATTACAACAACAAAACTAATGTTGTTTATTTAACAAATAAATAATACCATTAATAAATAAAGGAAGAAGAAAGCACATTAAAAAAGTACGACCTAAATAATATAAAATATACGATATAACAAAACAAAATTACATTGAGAAAGTGACAGCGAATTATCTAAATGCATTTTATTGTTTGGAAAGGAATGATTAGATGTAATTGAACTATCTTCGTCATTTGTTAAGTCAACTATAAGTGTAGGCTTGGCCCATTTGGGCAGCCCACTTAGGAACCAAGCAATCCAAACCCTTTAACCCATTTTAGTCCCCTTCCCTGTTGACTTTTGCTGCTTCCTTCGGCTGTTGGTTATTTTGGGTGAATCTTCATTCACTCATGATTTTCGGCTCCTTCCTTTCATGCGTGTCAATCAGCTGCAACAATTGCTCCTTGGTTGATCTTTCGGGCTAATTGATGGCTCTTGGCTGTATTTATACTCCCTCAGTCTGCCTCCTATTTGAGCATCACGTAGGTAACACACTATCAACCTATTCTCTCTCTCTCTCTCTGCTCTCTTCTTCATCTCTGTTCCTCTTCTATGAGACGTAGGTTTTGAAGGGATACAATATGAGTTTGAGCTTTGTGATAGAGGGTTCTGTGAGGGGGTGATTTCGGGTATTGGAGGTTTCTGTTGGAAGGTTGGTTATTGTCTCCATAGCTGTGAGAAATCCTTGGATAATCGTCCCTTCGATTGTGAACTTTTTGGTTGGACCGTTATATTTTGTGTGTAGGCAGTGGGGATCTGAGCCTAAGCATTATAAGCCCTAGACAGATTCGAGTTAGGCTCCGTTGAGCTGAGGATACTCATGTTACTATTTAATCATTTATATTGTCTTGTTATATTTTGTGTGTTGCAGGTGATACATTGGTAATATAGGATTGTTAACGATTTATTTGTGCATCTTCAACTTTGGTATATTGTAAGTCTATTGCCAAAGACGAAGACGGGTATTACTACAAAATCTCATATTTGTAATTTGGTGCGGCTCGGTTTTGGTTCGGTAAGTATCATAATTTTTACGCTACAGTGGTATCAGAGCTTAGGTGGTTGAATCAAATTTTTTAGGAGCTTTCTTAAATCCAAATTGGGTTGTGACTTTGATATTTATTTCCCGCCTATTAATTGTGTTTCGTGTCTGCTCTGTTTTGCTTCCGGTTATTTTTTGCACTTTGCCTGCTATTTTTTCAATCATTGTTGCATTTTGAAATTAAAATTGTTGATTTTTCCCATAAACGTTAAATTGTAATTGTTTTTTTTAACTATGTCTACTTACATTTTGGAACCGTTTAATGGAAAATCTGATTTTTCAATTTGGCAACAAAAGATGAAAGATATTTTGATAAAAAGAAAAGTTTTTAAAGCTGTCACTGCTAGAATTTGTCATGACTTAATGAAAAAAAGTGACAAAGTTGATATGGATGAGATTGTCTATTCTTCTATTGTTTTAAACTTGAGGAAATTTACTTTGAGAAGAATTTGCCTAATAAGACATATCTTTTAGAAAAATTCTTTAGTTTTAAATTAGACCTCAATAAGGATATCGAAGATAATGTTGATGCTTTTACCAAGTTAGTTCTAGAAATAAAGTAAACGGGTGATGAGCATATAGATAAGTACACTTCTATTGTCCCATTAAAGGCTATACCGGAATCTTACTTGGATGTTAAGTCTGCGATCAAATATGGTAGAGACCAAGTTAAACTTGATACGGTGATTAACAGGTTGAAGAGTAAAGAGTTAGATTTAAAGGTCAATAAAGGGAAGTCTAGTATGAATGAGATTAATATGGTTAGGGGTAGATCTCTTCATATGAACAATGGAAAATCTCATCAAAATCAAAATCAAGGTCAAAATCAAAATTCGGGCAAAAGTAAAGGGAGAAGTGTGGCGACCCGACCCAGATTCCGGAACGGAATCCCAACGTCACGTCGCAAGGATAAGGCAAGAAGAGGACAAGCACTTATAAAAATATAGTGCGAGTCGGACAGTCGAGCTAACAAGCTCTAGACAAGAACAAGAAGCCGTACTAAAAATACGTATTAAAATTTCGAAGATGCGGAAATGACAATGAAAGTAGTCCCGAGCTATGAAGCTCGAAACCAAGGCCAAAGATACCAAGAGAGACAAAAATTTCACGAAGGAAAGAAAAGAAACTTCGCGTCAACATTGCGACGCTGGACAAACCATCGGCACTCCGGTGGCGTTTAAAGAAGGAACCAACTCGATAAAACACTTACCCACGGCTAAAGCATACCGGGTTAACCAACAATAATAATAACAACTAGGATAGAGAAAAGCCCAAAGCTACCTGCGTGCTGGGATACAATGTAATATAAAAACCAAGGCTATGAGCAACGACACAACACGTCGGCCCAAAGGAGAACCAAATCAAAACCCAAATATTCTACCCGATCAGAAGTCTAAATAACCTTACAAAACAACGAGCTCACAAGAATAAAATATTATGAAACACAAGTCGTGGGTACTAGATGAGATAGGAGTCCACAAGTTACTACTCGAATTATCAATCTGTTCCAATCACGAACACACGTATTAGGCTCGAGCTGCCGATCAACCGTGGTCCGCTACTGCCACGCACTATGCGCCTCAAAACGACTCTGAATCGCAACTAGAAAACAAAGTACGGGATGAGTCATAATGACCCAGTACGCTACTACTAAACAATAAGACATAAATTGAATATTGCCGTAAGAGGAATTGATATCGCTTTTACGACGAAGACCCAAGAAGTCGGGTTATCGAATGAAAACCGGTCCTTTACTGCACTACCAAGATGAATCGGGGTGAATTCCTGCTCACAAACAAATCAACAGTCGTGAAGCAAGGCACAAGAATAATCATGATTATGGATGTATATCTATTCGTAGGACATCCCAAGCCTCTCATAGAATAATTAAATAGAAGTATGCATATTTATAAATATACATATACCAAGTCCCTCATAGGATTATCAAGTGTGGTATGTAAATTCATTTATGTACCAAGCAATTCATTCATGGAAGTTTATCATGTAAGGATATGCATATCTACAATTATATACATACGAAGACAATCGTGGTAAATCAAGTAAGGGTATGTATATCTACATATATATACATATGCAGTAATAATGGGGAAATCAAGTAGAGTATGTATATCTGCGTATATACTTATCATACAATTCACAAAGCCTATCACGGAAGTCAAGCGATCAAGAACAAGTATATATAGGCATTTAGTTTACATATTCATGATAGCACTTTGTTTTCACAAATGCTAGAAGAAATCCACATATAAGAGGATAGGATATAAATCTGGTGCCGCCATGTAGCTCCTGCAAGATAAACTGTTAACAGGAACGTGCTGTCGTATGTACGAGATGGTACATCGACCAGATAGTATTAGTCCAAGCGCCTCTAATGGTTACACAAGGTACTCTTCTCCAAAGTGATCAAGAATGGAGGGTTTGACGTTTGTTCGGCAACCCATCACTATCACGAATCTCATGATTCGTTAGATGAATTGTCAACCGTAGAAGACAAGACAAGACACAAGACAAGACACAAGACAAGACAAAGACAAGTCAAGACAAGGCAACGAACAAGACAGGACAAGACAGGTATGCCAGCTGGACTTATTGGGGAAAAACAAGTAATATTTACTTATTTAAGAAATCAAGCAAGGACGAAAGCACGAATAGCGGTCTCATTCAAGTCGTGGGCATGATATTCTTTTACGCCTAGAACTCAAGCATGAGCATGAATTGAATTAAGAATCTCGAACTAGTATTCTAGTTAAACGGATTTCAAGCGTTGTAGGGGTTTATCGTGAGTCGGTATTGTTAAATGACTCACTAGCATTTAATTCGCCGAGTCATCTCTATAATTTCCAAATAGGGTTTGAACACTATATGTGTTCCAAGACTCCTTTCTAGGTTCTTGTTAAGGCATGGTTAAGTTCTCGCTTCATTTAGGAACCTTAGTTCAATTTTACTAAGTCAAGTATAAAAGGCGAAACCTAAGTTGATTATTGTCCAACTAAGCTTAGATCAAATTCAAGTTCGAAATTCCATTTGTTACTAGGACCATAATCACAGCACGTTGATACTCAATAGGAAGATAATTGTGACGGTAAGACACACAATATGCTTAAAGGTCATAATCTCAAGTAGATATAGAAGTTCATGCATCATTCACAAACCAATCTTATCAAGCTCAGTTCTATAAAATCATAAGATATATATATAACATTATAAAATCCTCTCGGGGTTCCCTCTAAGAACTAAAGATCAAGTATGCATTTCTGGAAGAACAGGAGACTGAAGATTACTCAAGGTTCATCAATTAACCATGTTATGGTATTTCATAAGTCCATTACCACACACAGATGACTATTCAGTCATCTTTACGACAACTCAAGATGCTCATCATAGAGGTTACTAAGGCATACACGGTTCGAATATCCTCCCTAAGGAAGAATGGTCACGAAGAAATCCCGGATTTTCCAAGGATGATAACAAGGTTCCCAAGTAAAGTCACATATTACATTCCTACCAATCTTGGGACTTCATTAAAAGTCCAATAGTATTATTGGTTCTAGTTCATAATTGAACCCATTCAACACGTCTGTCATTCGAGTTACGCATTCTCGACTCACACATAAACCACCCAAGGATTAGCGATAGTTTCGCACTCAAACATCATTCAAGAGACTCAATTAGAGTCCTAAGCCAAGAATCAATCTTATTATCAATTTAGTCTCACCCGAGCAATTCTCATAATTTCGCAACTGAGATTCAATGAACACAAGGAGATATAGGAATTTATCCTAAGATTCAAGTAACCAATTTTATAATTAATTGACTTCATTTGAGTCAAACTACAAAGTTCCAAATTTCTATGTCGAGGCATAATTTCGGGATTCACAATTTATCCGGGTTTCTAACCCAACAACAATCAATCTTAAATCATAATAATTCCAATATACACAATAAACCCATTTGGTTTCAACCCTAACCAAAATCTATCGATATCCATGGAAACATATCATTTTGACATGTATAACAACAATAAATCACAAGGAACAAGTTTCTAACAATTAATCATCAAGATGCTTGTAGAGAGAGAAACTAGGGCTTAAGTAACGTACATCAATCGAGTCACAAACGCCTAGGAAGTGGAAAACAAACCGAGGGAAAGACTCTACTCGGCGAGGGCTTCATGATGACGGTAGCGGCTCGATCATCCGATGGCCTAACTCCTGAATCGTCAAATCTCCCATGGAAGCTCCTCCCTCTCTCTCTAAAACTCACGGTTGAAGAAGGAAAATGAGGGAGGAAGAGGAAGGAATTGGGTTATAAAGGGTGAGGGATGACCATCCTACCCTTCCTAGCTGTGGACAAGGCAAAGGGGAGGGTTTAAAATGGGGGTAGTATAGGTTTTTCACACCAAAAATCAAAACAGGGGAAAGAAATCCCGTAACAACATTCTGGAAGTGAGGCGGGCGCCTCACTCCCTCCATGCGGCCGCTGGCCTACTCTACACAAGGGTTGCTCTCAAGACTTGAGGCGGCGCTCACTCCATGCGGCGGGCGCCTCGCTCGAACCTCCAAAACTTGGTCTAAACTTGATCTAAATGATCCCAAACTTATGGGCAACCATCCTAAGGTCTAACCCAACTCAAAACAAGTCTAAAACACACCCGAACAACTCCCGAAACAACTCGGAGCGAAGCAGGAAGGGTGCAACAACGTGCAACCGGAACGACGAATGAACTCGAAATCAAACGAGCAATGAAAGGAGACTTTTAAGGCAAGTCTAAGGGCTAATGAAGAAGCTTAAATACTTGTAGGAAGTTGGATAACAACTAGGGAAATAAGAATCCCAAAGGAGAGGCGATTACGCGACTCGATTCCCGAACTACGCGATAGAGACGAACGCTATCTCCAAAGCTTCCGAAATCATCGATAGACTTAAGGAACACCTCCAACTTGAAGTCTAGCACATCTAAACATGTTAACAAACCATCTTAAAGAGGTCTAGGACCCAAACCGAGGTCACGAACACAAAACGGAAGTAAACCCTCAATCGCGTCGCATTCCGACTATCGTCGAGTCACGACTTGTGACTTTAACTAGTTAAGGTCTATGGAACATAGGGAACTAATATATTGGCTCCTATACAGCCTTCCTGTATTAATCAAGGTTCTTACCTCAAGTCGAGTAAGCGAGGTTACGGTTGAACGACACGCAAGGCAATAAGGTCAATTACACGAAGGTTCGGGGTCTTACAAGAAGCAAAAGTAGGTCAAACTCAAAGCAAAGACATAGAACTTGTCACAATTGTGGTGAAGTAGGTCATTTTAAAAAAGAAGTGCCCTAATCCAAAAAAGAAAAATCAAAATCATGAACAAAACTAAGGTGATTGTAACTTAGCTTTTGGTAGTAATGTTTCCGCTGATGTGTTTATGGTTACTGATTCTTGTGATAATGTTGTGAATTTTGTGCATTCTGCTTGTGCTAGGGAATGACTTATAGATTCTGGTTGCACTTATCACATGACACCATTGAAATCATTATTTACTACTTATAAAGAAGTTGATGTTGGTTCTGTTTCTCTGGCTAATGAGAAAAAAATGTCAAATACTTGGTATTAGTGATATTGATTTGAAATGTAATTCTGGTTATATTTTAACTTTGAAAAATGTGAGACACGTGCCTAAATTATTTAGCAATTTGATTTCATGGGCATCATTGGAGAATGATGGTTTCGAAGGAAAATGGGGAAAGGGTGTTATGAAAATACTAAAGGGGTCTTTAGTTATTGCTAAATGTGAAAAACGTCGAAATTTATATGTTTGTTGTGCTTTACCTATGTCTACTTATGAGATTTATGCTAATGTCGTTAAGGAGAATAAAACGATTTTGTGGCATAAGAGACTAGGACACATAAGTAATAAATGGTTAGAAATTTTTGCAAAGAACGGGTGTTTTGGAAATAAAAAATTATAAGATTTACCTTTTTGTGATACTTGTGTTAAGAGCAAACATCATAAAGTGAGTTTTCCACCCCCCCCCTTCCCTAGGAAAGCATTTTAGCAAGAAATTCCTTGACTACATACATGTAGATGTATGGGGGCCTTCTAGTGTGCTCACTCAAGGTGACAATAGGTATTTTCTATCCATCATTGATGACTTTTCTCGAAAAGTCTGGGTTTTCTTAATGAGACACAAATCTGATTCGTTTGAGAAATTTAAAAATTGGAAAGTTTTTATTGAAAATCAAACAGGAAAGAAAATCAAAATGTTTATGACCGATAATGGATTAGAATTTTGTAATCATGAGTTTGATGAATTCTGTGCTATATATGGTATTGGTCGACATAAAACTGTTCCATATAACCCACAACAGAATGGTGTTGCCGAGTGTATGAATAAGACTCTTTTGGAAAGAGTTAGAGCTATGCTCAATACCTCGGGTCTCTCCAAACGTTTTTGGGGAGAGACAGTTGTAACTACCGCCTATATCATCAATAGGTCCCCTTATGTGTCTTTGCATGGTAGATGCCCTGAAGCGGTCTTTACAGGCAAAGAGATTGATATCTCCCATATGAGGGTGTTCGGTTGTACGGCTTATGCACATCAAAGACATGACAAACTTGAATCTAGGGCTGCTAGGTGTGTGTTTTTAGGGTGCCTGGAGGGTATGAAAGGGTATAGACTTTGGTTAAAAGAGGAACATAGTTTTAAAACCATAATAAGTTGGGATGCTGTCTTTAATGAACTTGAATTTCCTTGCTTGATTCCTGCTCAACCTATACATGTCGATGATGTTCTCCCTCCCTCGGCTCCTATTGCGGTGGAGCAACCCCATGTTATTGATGATGTGCCAACCGAAAATGTGGAAATTGATCATGAAAATGTTGAAATTGAACACAATTAAGATGATGAAAATATGGAGGATGAGCATGTCCCGGAAATAGAAAATCTAGATGACTATCGACTTGCTAGAGATCGACCTAGATAGGAAGTTAGGAAACCATCTAGACTTAATGATTTTCATATGACATCTTTTGTGTTTAGTGTTTTTGAATCTCTTGACAATTGTGATGAACCTAAATCTTACAATGATGCTTTAAAATCTTCTCATTCTGCTAAGTGGTTAAATGCTATGAAAGATGAAATGAACTCGTTGCATGTTAACCAAACATGGACCTTGGTCCCTAAACCTAAAACATGTTCTCTTGTTGTTTGCAAATGGTTGTTTAAGGTTAAGGCTGAGAATGAGAATGTTAGATTTAAAGCGCGTTTGGTTGCTAAAGGATTTACTCAAAAAGAGGGGATAGATTACAAAGAAATTTTTGCTCCGGTTGGCAAATTTACTACGGTAAGAGTCATGTTTGCTTTAGTTGCTCAGTTTAATTGGGAATTAAAACTAAATGGATGTGAAAAATGCGTTTTTACATTGTGACTTTGATGAAAAAAATTTCATGAGACAACCCGAAGGTTTTTTTGATAAGAGAAATCCCGACTATGTGTGTTTATTGAGAAAATCTTTGTATGACTTGAAACAATCTCTTAGAATATGGAACAAGAAGTTTGATATGTGTATGTTGTCTTTAAAATTCGCTCGTAGCTCTTATAATCATTTCTTGTCTTTTAAAGACAACTCTTCAACTCATGTGTTCCTATTGATTTATGTTGATGATATGCTTATTATCAGTCCTTGTATTAAATCAATTGAAAATGTGCAGAATTGTGTTAGTGCGAATTTTGACATGAAAGATCTAGGAGATGCTAAAAAGATAATGAACATTGTTAGGGATAGAAAGAATTCCACTATTTCTCTTAATCAAATTTCTTATGTGCAAAAGATTTTGAGTAAATTTAGGATGGAGGATGCTAAACCTGTTGATGTGCCTCTAGGAGGACATTTCATCCTTAGTAAAAATCAGGCTCCCCAAACTGATTTTGATAAAAAAAAAAAAAAAAAAAAACAAGTGCCTTATTCTAATGTGATTGGTTTTATTATGTATGTTATGGTTAGCACTAGACCTGATATAGCTTATGCTATTAGTTGCTTGAGTAGATACATGTCTAACTCTGGTATGCCTCATTAAGAAGCAGTCAAATGGCTTCTCAAATATCTTGGTTATTAAATGAATTATGACTTGAAATTCTCCAAATGCAATGAAGGTATTGTTTTGAAAGGTTATGTGGATTCTAACTATGCTAATGATAGAGACAGTAGGAAATCTACTACCTCTTATGTGTTCACTTTGTGTGGTTCATGTGTTAGTTGGAAATCTCAATTACAACCCATTATTGCATTGTCTACTACCGAGTCTGAGTTTGTTGCTATAACTGAAGCTTTTAAAGAAGCGACTTGGTTGAAAGGCTTAATAACTGAAATTGGTTTTCTAAAGGAGAAAGTTGTAGTTTATTCTGACAATCAGTCGGGAATTCAACTTTGCAAAAAACCCTATGTTTCATGATAGAACCAAACATATTGATGTTCGTTTTCATTACTTGAGAGATTTGATTGAAAATGGTTTTATTTTACTTGAAAAAATTTCATCTCATTATAATCCTGCGTATATGAATTCTAAATGCTTACATGTGTTAAAATTTCAAACATGCTTGAAAATTTTGAATTTTGATAACGGTGGTTGATTGCATGGTTCGTGTCCCTGTTTCCTTACTTTGTGTTTGAAAAGTGAGTTTTGTCCCTTATACAGTTTTTATTTGTGAAAATATGTCTCCAGTTCTTGTTTCCTTCTTTGTGTTGGATCAAGTTCGGGATAGGCTATGATGTTCCCCACTTATGTCCATGAGTTCAATATGATTGTCCCGATACTTGTTCTAAGGTGGAGATTGTAAGTGTAGGCTTGGTCCATTTGGGCAGCCCACTTAGGAACCAAGCATCCCAAACCCTTTAACCCATTTTGCTCCCCTTCCCTGTTGAGTTTTGCTGCTTCTTTCGGCTGTTGGTTATTTTGGGGGAATCTTTATTCACCCATGATTTTCGGCTCCTTCCTTTCATGCTTCACAATCGACTGATCTTTCGGGCTGATTGATGGCTCTTGGCTGTATTTATACTCCCTCTGTCCACCTCATATTTGAGCATCACGTAGGTAACACACTATCAACCTATTATATCTCTCTCTCGCTGCTCTCTTCTTCGTCTCTGTTCCTCTACTGTAAGACGTGGGTTTTGAAAGGATACAATGTGAGTTTGAGCTTTGTGATAGAGGGTTCTGTGAGGGGGTGATTTTGGGTATTGGGGGTTTCTGTTGGAAGGTTGGTTCTTGTCTCCATAGCTGTGAGAAATCTTTGGATAATCGTCCCTTCAGTTGTGAACTCTTTGGTTGGACTGGTATACTTTGTGATAGGCAGTGGAGATCTGAGAAATCTTTGGATAATCGTCCCTTCAGTTGAGCCGAGGATACTCAAGTTAGTATTTAATTGTTTATATTGCCTTGTTATATTTTTTGTGTGGCAGGTGATACATTGGCAATATAGAATTGTTAACGATTTATATGTGCGTCTTCAACTTTGGTATATTGTAAGTCTACTGCTAAAGTCGAAGATGGGTACTACTACAAAGTCTCATATTTGTAATTTGGTGTGGCTCTAGTTTTTGTTCAATAAGTATCTTAATTTTTACGCTACATCAATAATTGTTGAGAGTTTTGTGTATGTGTAACGTAGATGACGTAAACCGATAGAGATGATAGCTTCTATTATTCTATATTGGCTGTAAAATAATGTTGGTTATTAAAATACAAACATATAAAAATAAATAAATCAAAATTACTATACTAATTGAATAGTCAAAGATCAAACTGTTTGTTATATCTAATAAAAAAAGAATTAAAGTCGAAATAACAGACTCTAACAGAACCTTCAACACTTAGGTGCTAGGAATAACATATTCTGCAACATAATTTTATACAACTATTCAATAACAAAAGTTATTGAGTTTAGATTTTTAGTGTGCCCTGGGAGAAGTCATATAACAGATAGTTGATATGTCGCGAAGTCCCTTCCCCTCTTCGAAATATGTAGCCACGTCATCCTTTTTATCTCTTCCAACCCTTCATTTCAAGATTTCATTTGACGTCTTCCCCCAAGAAACCCTAACATTGAATACTTTCAAACCATTTTTCACAGCTAGGTTTCTTTGATTTCGTTTTTATTTTTTTAAATAAAATTTTGGGAGAAATTTGTATAATAAAATTTTGAATTTCGATTATTATTAAAAAAATTGAGATTTTAATTTAACTAAGTATGAAAAATATACAGATCTTATAGTTAATTAATTATATACAAGTATATATCGATATGCATCTTTACTTTAAAAAATAGTTTATACAAATAGAAACTTAGATCTATAATATCTTAGAAATTTTGTAAACATATGAGTTTTTTTTTCAATTTGTTTTTCAAAATGGATAAGAAAAATCTTCTGATCCCAAATTTTTATGTTAGACATTTGTTTATAAATTTAATTTTGACAAAAATGGACAAATAAATACACTTTTTGACTTCAGATCTGCAATACTCTATTTTCGGATCTGATGAAAATAAAGAAAAACATCCTAAATATATATATTTTGGTAAATATTTATAAAATTAAAGTTCAAATTAACCTTGGCCTATTACCGATTATGTTGAATAAATATATATCTTTCGTAAATTATCTTTAATAGGTTAATTTTTTTTGCAAATATTAGACCTAGATTTTTAAACATTTAGGCTGGACAAATATACTAAGATTTTTATTTCTTAATTAAGGTTAAAGGTTTTTTTTTTTTTTTTTGCATAAATTAGATCTGGATTTTTAAACATGTAGGCTAGACAAATATATTAAAATTTTTATTTTTTTTAGATTCAGATTTGATTAACATGGATTAGAAAAAATATGTATATATTTATTTATTTATCTATTTTTTGATAGGTAAGTGCGGGCCCCAGTTTTGCCATCTCTCCTACCCTTTGGGTCAGATATATATTTATTTTCATAAAAATTTGTCAATTATTTCTTCAATGTAACCTTAGCCTATATCTGATCTATAGCTTTCACATATAAAATTACATGAATTTTTATAAGTATTCGACGGTTAAACACAAAATATTTAAATGACAATAAGAGTAGTGCATACGCTGATACTTTATACAATAATTAATTTTCCTAGTTTTGGATATTCTAGCTACTATCAGTTTACTGTTGGGTCGTCCATGGATTCACAAAATAAAAGGGGTAGCCTCGTTTCTCTACCAACGGGTTAAGTTCATCCACGATAATCACATATTAATTATCATCGCTGATAAAGTCATAAAAACGAGGAAAAGGGAGACATCCCCATCCTCGACAAAGAGCATGATGACACTGGTATTTTCCTCGGTGGTTTTTAAGTTATTCCTTAAGCCAGAGTCAACGCCATCAAATATACACGAGAAACAGTGACAGTTGAAAATACTTGGACAATAGATCAGGATGATTATGATTTAGCATTGCTTGATAGTGACTTCATGGGAGACAACTTCTTGGGAATGATCTACGGAAGCATTGACTACATTGAACCACCAACATAGTTTGTGGCCATCATAGATAGTCCACTGCAGAATTGGTACACCACTACTGGGCCTCTTTTGACTACCGCAGACATGGTTGATCGATTTGGATACACCATACCCCTTCATATCTCTTATGCCACGAACTGGTCACCTACCAGCCCGCTTCCTGACACCCACATCAAGGATCTTACCTCCGAAGACCTTGATGAAATAGCCAACTATGTAACCTCCCTTTTTAATGAAAGTCTCAGTGTTTGCATGTACTCCTTGGTTGCCAATTTGTTAAAAGATGAATTAACTGAGTATAATTAACACATAATTAAACCAGTTAATAATGAATCACTTAACAAAGTGGACCAAAAAGATAAAGAATATTTAATCGAGCTCGCCCAGTTGGTCAAGTGACAAGGAAAGCATAGATCAGCAGCAACAGAGGAAGGCTTGTCTATCATAAATCTGGGGCTGAATAACGAGATCAAAGAAGTCCGAATAGGCAGCTATCTGCAAGGGCATGACAGAACAGCTTTGATCAGTTTACTGACATAATTTATAGATGTGTTTACATGGTCCTATGAAGACATGTCTGGATTGGATCCAGTTATAGTTGAACACAAAATGCCGACATACCTTGATGTTAAGCCAGTGAAACAGAACTGCGCACAATCAAGCTTGAATGGTCTCTCCAAGTAAAAGAAGAGATCATAAAACATTTACATGTCAAGTTTATCCAGGTGGTTGAATACCCAATCTAGCTATAAAACATTGTGATAGTACCGAAACCGAATAGAAAGGTTTGGATTTATGTCGACTTTCGCGACCTCAACAAAACATATCCAAAATATGACTTCCCACTACCAAACATTGACATGGTAGTAGACGTAATAACATCCCACAAAGTAAGATCCATTGTGGATGGCATGCTTGGTTACAACCAAATCAAAATGGCAAAAGTCAATCAGGAAAAAACATCATTCATCACCCCTTGGGGAACACACTGCTACACAGATATGCCATTTGGGCAGAAAAACGTTGGGGCTACGTATCATAGAGCTGCTATTTCCGTATTCCATGACAAGATCCATAGAGAAATAAAAGTATACGTGGATGATATGATCATTCACTCAGATGAAACATATGGTGCCCATATCAAAGACCTTTGTAAATTTTTTGAAAGGTTACGCAAACACCAGATGAAACTCAACCCAGTCAAGTGCACCTTTGGAGTCACCAAAGGAAAATTGCTAGGTTTCATGGTAACTCAGCAGGGAATTGAGATAGAACCTATAAAAGTGAAAGCCATCACAGATATGCCACAACCAAGGACTCCGAGCGAAGTCAAAGGTTCCCTTGGCAGATTACAGTACATCAGTCGTTTCATCATGCAGTTGACATCCATGTGTGAACCAATTTTCAAATTGCTACAAAAAGATACTGACAGAGTCTGGGATACAGAATGCTAGCTAGCCTTTGAGAAAGTCAAAGAATACCTAGCTATCCATCTAGTACTAGTTCCTCCTCATACACACAAACCTTTACTAGTGTACCTCACTGTTACAGACACTGCGGTCGGAGCCATGCTTGCACAGGAAAAGAAAGACTCCTATGCAGAAAACGCTATATACTTCGTAAGCAAAAAATTACAAGGCAGTAAACTTAGATACTCAACCTTAGTCAAAAGCTGCACATGTCTAGTACGGGTAACACAAAGGCTTAAGGCCTACCTACAAGCTCGACCAGTCAAATTTATCTCCAGAATGGACACAATAAAATACATCTATGGGAAACCATCACTCTCCAGCAAGCTAGCCAAATGGTCCTTCCTACTCAACGAATTCGACATCACATATGCTACTCTTAAGCCTATAAAGGGCAGCATAATTGCAGACCACCTCGCAGATTTTTGATTAGAGACAGAAAATACCGAGGAACCAGACTTTCCAGATGAAGGCATTTTTGAAATTACAGATCATAACGTAAAGTGGCAACTATTCTTTGATGGGGCTGCCAACATGCGAGGCTTCGACATAGGGATACTGCTAATTGATCCAGCAGACTCTCACACACCCTTAGCCATCAGATTAGAGTTTGAATGCTCTAACAACACAACCAAATATGAGGCCTGCATCGCTGGTCTAGAAGAAGCCCTTTGAAGAGGGGCAAAAGAGTTAGAAGTTTTCGGTGACTCAGTTCTAATCATAAATCAGGTCGAAGGGAAATGGAAAACCCAAGGCCACCGCCTACAGCTATATCATGCCCGTATAAGGGTAGTTATCTGGCCCAATAAGCGATTAGCTTGTACGTTCAGATTTTGTTTCATCCTCAGTTGCATAGCAAAAGTAAGAGCATAACAGAGAGCCTCGGTATCTATACTCATAAGAGTCTATTCATCTTCGGCGGCCATTCTATCCAAATATGTTTGTTCTGAATCGTGTTCTGTACTTAAACCCAAATCTCTACTATTTGGACTGTTTTCTGTATTCAAACCCAGATTTGTGTTATCTGAACTGATCTCTGTGCTTGTATCCAAATTTCTTATCAAATGGCCAATACTGTCTATTCCTTTCCAGGTCTAATTAGATTTCTGAGGAAAAAGGATCGAAGAAGGTATGACTCAAAGGTTTTGTTTGGAAAGTACAGTGTGCATTTTATTAATGGATTTTTTTTCTAAAAGCTGGTCGGACAAGCATAGCTTGTTTTGATAGTAAGGAGTGTCCTAAAATATATGCATGCAATTAACGTGGTTGATGCAAGAGTAGGCTTGCTTTGGTTAAGAGGGTGATAGTTTGGAATATCTCTACGTTCGTGTGGGAGTTAGCTAAGAAAGCTGGAAACTTTTTGCAGTAATATAACGAAGTAAAAAAATTTATGTTTGTGTTTTTGTTCTGTTGTTGATTTTCTCAACTGATTAATTTGCAATTCCCATAAGGGACGGAGCGATTGCGCGAGACAATATTCAATCATATAAATAGAAAGAAAGGCGAGGAAAGTAAATGTTCCTATTAATTACGTTTTTGTCTTAATTCCAAAATGAAATTGATAAATAAATAAAATAATTATTACATGTCTGACTTTCGCCAACAAAAATATTTATCAGAAATATCATTTGCCACAAAGCAATAGTGACGTGTGTCAAATCGTCAAAATGAATTCTCCTACTTCTCTAATAACGAGTTTAAGGTAAGTCGGGATCATATCCACAGGGAACATCGTATTTATTTCTTAAGAATTGTGATAAAACAAATGAAACTTACGATTGATGATTGTTTAATCTAAACTACTAATTAATGAAAGAGAAAATTGAAACTGAATTTAAAATACTAACTGTAACAAAACATAAAAATAAAATAAAGGTCCAGTCAATGAATCAATTTCCATCTCGATGTGCACTACTGATCATTGATGCAAAAATGCCCCGTTCAATTGCAAATAACCTGGTTATAGCTGTCGACAAATGCCTAACACCCAATCTTTCCTTACAGTATTGATAATTAAGAGAAGCTCGTTAACTATCACCTAACAGGAATACAACCCCTGACACACTTGTAAGATTTAGTAATCCCGATTGCATTAGGAAAAGAAAGACACAATTCTAAACAGTACATACTGAAGCAGTATCATTTAATTTAGATTATTCGTTCCCGCAACACGGTCCGATTATGCTTGTGATGCTTAAAAGGTGTGTTATTTGCTACTGTGTTGAAACTCAAAGACAATTACGGATCAGCGGTTTCAACTAGCTATAGACCATTGCACTAATTAAAATTTGGGCCCTTAATAGTAATTAGTCACAACAATCATGAAACGTGAAAAGTAGAGAACAAATAAATACTTACAAATGAACAAGATTAATCACCAATTCGATCTCACAGTAGTCAAATAATGAAACTTCAATTGCTCATTGACTGGGGAAGTAAACTAATTACAATCCTACTTCAATGAAAACAAATTTCAAACGACTCTTGTACCTAGTGAGTATTTTTCTCTCATTTTCCTCTTTAGTTGTAGAGTTCTCTCTATCCTATGTGTGACTCTTTTTTCCAGCATTCTCAACCCCTTTTTTATCTCATTTTCCCCCCACTTAGACCACTACTAAGCAATTTTTTATTAAAAAGAAACCACTTTCAACTTCCTAAAACTACTTAATAAAGACTCTAGAAGTTTTTCCTCTTTACAAGAAATAAATTAGAAACTTTAATTAATTTCCTAATTTTCCAGAATCTCTACTGGACAGTACTTTAGTATGTTGAAAATCAACTTTTATCTCGGATATTAACTAGCACGTGCCTGCCCGACATCACATAATTCATTTTGCTTGCAATCCAGGTCTTTTTCTTTATTTTTCTTTTGTTAGCTCCCTTCACACCTACAATCATCAAACAAGAACAAAACAACAAATTTTTTAATATTTACTCAATAATTAAGCACAAAATCAACTAACAATATCACACAAATGTGCTCTTATCACATAGTAATAATAACAAAGCATGTACGCATTATTAACGAAGCAATTTAACATTTCTAATATATATATATATACTATGTATGAAAGCATGTCGAGTATGTAAATAAATTTAACAACCAAAAAAAATAATTGAGTCTAGCCCTCTTTGTTTTTTTATTAAAAAAATATTGTCCCCGGCAAAGTTGCCATTGTGAGAATCCTGGTTTTGAAACTCTCATCGCCACGTGAAAACAACATCTCTCAAAAAACAGTAAAGCGCGTGGAAATGTGTGTGTATAGAGTCGTCACCTATATTTTAAAGTTTAAACAGAAAAAAACCAAATGTTACCAGAAAATGTAAGTTCGGAGGCTAAGTTACGAATGAAGAAGGGGTTAAGCACCCGACTCGTCATTTTGATCTCATCTTTGGGGTTTTAATAAAATAACATGTTTTTTAATGTATAAGAAACATTCATTGCTTTGTTTAAAATATTATTTAGGCATAGTAATGTTTATTTTGTTACTGTGGTCTTATTTTCTAATATATTATAATCTAAATGCATTTTATAATATAAACATGAAATAATTATGATTTTATGTACAAATATTTATTATAAATGTGCATAACTATTATATTTATAATTTATAATTTATTATGTACTATATTAATAATATATACTAACATTTAACTAATTAAAACAACAGTTAACTAATATTTACAAACATGCATAATATAATATTCTACATTTTATATATATTAGAATTTAAGTAATTATAACATTATTTTCGTCTAATATTTATGAAGCATGCGTAATATAAATTTTCAACATTTAATAATAACGGGAGCAGACTAGTAGGTGGGTTACCTACCTCTTGGAGCGTGAGTATCTTAATCTGGTATATACGCCTAGACTTTAGCCCATTAGACATTTGAAGTCTTTAGGTGTGCTTCCTCTATACTTCCGAGAAAGGAAGTATTTTTTTATCGTATCATCTTATCATTATTATCTTCTGTGAAATTCATGTAGCGTAACAGTATCTTTTATCTTTGGATCAGCTTGCCTGGGGACAAGGACTAAATATTCGGATGGCTCGGAAAAAGTGAGGAGGTTGCCAGAAGGGAGGAGGGCGCCAGAAGCAAGGACTGAATCTTCGGATGGTTCGCCAGAAGTGAGGAAGAGGCTGGCTTGCTGGGTAAGGCAGGAGGGCTTCTTCTGCTATGGGTAGAAGGAGGGAGCTTTGTGTACGTTGAGTGTGTGTGTGTGTGTGTGTGTGTGTGTGTGTGTTGTGTTTTTTCTGTGTGAGAAATGAGAAGGTCAAGCCTTCTATTTATAGGAAAAACGGAGACTGACTACCGGAGGCTAGGAATCAATGACGGATTGCACAAGAAAATATCTGAAGGATGTGATAGGGACAAATTTGTGAAGAGGGCGCGGCTCCCACCTTTGGGAGCGGCTCCATCATGCTTTTTTATTCTTTTTGGAAGTTTTCAGTTAAGTTCCTTCATACTTCCAACCTCCTTCCGTTAAGTATCGCAAAGTCCCTTTGCTTGAAACTCTAACGGAAACTAACGTCAGTTAGTTAAATTAATTTATAAATTATATTTTTATTGTTTTTTTAGGATATTATAAATTAGAGGTACGAATTTGGGGTGTTTACACCACCTGTAAACTTAATAAATATGATAATAAGGACATCTAATGTATCCAAGTGTACGACAAGCATACGAAAACCTAGTATCTCCCAAAGGTAGCGAGCAGTGGCGGACGCAGAAATTTTCCCAACCGGTGCACAAATTTAATAAAGTTTACATATCATAATTGTCTCCTACGCGTTTTCATATTTTGAAAACGTTTAATTACATCATCATTTGTAACACTCTTAAGCAAATCTTTTTCAATAAAACATACAAGACAATCATTTAAAAATCTATACAAATAAAAAAAAATCTCATAAATCAACTACTTCAACCCCCAAATTAAAATGTCCTAATTTCATATTAAATAAATAATTTTTTCTTACCAAGATATTGAACACACAAATTTAGTAAATAAAACAATATTATATAATATCATCTATCACAAATTCACAAATCACAATTCACAAAAATTACATAAATTAAATACTCAATTAGAGTTAGTTCAAATTAGGGTTATTTTAATTTTTAAAATTTAAATCACAATTATAATTTTGAAATTCATACAATCATACTTTGATTTAGACAATTATAATTTTGAAATTCACAATCACAAAACACATATTCACAATTATAAATTCACAATCACAATTCACAAAGAGTCCAAAAGGGGGCAAGAGGAGTAACTGACTGAGTATTGAGTAAGGGGATGTCGTGCGTGCGTCTTCGATCGTTGGTCGGAAATCCAAATCGGAATCATCGAATGAGAGTCGAGCGGCAGAGCCTCGGAGGTCGAAGACCGGAATGAAGGCCGGACCACCGGAGGCCGGAGGCTGGAGCAGCATGAGCACCGCAATGGAGGCTGGAGCGGTGGACTCTGGGCCGCTTTGTCGGAGTGACTCGGACTCGGAGAGCCGGAGAGGTCGAGAGTGAGAGGGAGACGGAGGGAGAATGGAGAGGCCGAGACGAGAGTTTTGAGGCAAGGGAGACGGCCAGACGGGATTTCAATTTTTGGGTTTCAAATTTTCACACTTTTTAGGTAAGTAAAAAAATTTATTTTATTCAGGTGGGAGCAAATTGTATATATTGTATTTAGGTGGGGGAAAATTTTATAATATAACTAATTAATTAAAAATAAATAAAAACTTCCTTCGACAAAATTACCCCCAAGTGGGGCAACTGCCCCTAGACCCTTAAGCCTCTGTCCGCCACCGATTGCGAGCAAGAACTAAGTAAACACTCTAACGAGCCGAGTTTCCAACAACGCCAAGTTATACATTGTAACTCCAACAACTCTAGGGTATTGACTATAATCCAATTTACCCAAATACATGAAGTCTCACATATAAGGTCTATCGTACAAACAAATCAAACATACAAAGTTTCAGGATCTTACACGAGAACTTTTTAAAAATGATGCACCTTATATATATATATATATATATATAAAATAGAAGTGAGGAGGAGGCTGGCTTGCTGGGTAAGGCAGGAGGGCTTCTTCTACTGTGGGTAGAGGGAGGGAGCTTTGTGTGCGTTGAGTGTGTGTGTGTGTGCGTGTGTTTGAGTGTGTTGTATGTTTTTTCTGTGTGAGAAATGAGAAGGTCGAGCCTTCTATTTATAGGAAAAACAAAAACTGACTACCGGAGGCTAGGAATCAATGACAGATTGCACAATAAAATATTTGAAGGCTGTGATAGGGACAAATTTGTGAAAAGGACGCGACTCCCACTTTTGGGAGCGGCTCCAAGGGTGGGGAGCGGCTCCATCATGTTTTTTTATTCTTTTTGGAAGTTTTCAGTTAAGTTTCTTCATACTTCTAACCTCCTTCCGTTAAGTTTCGCAAAGTCCTTTTGCTTGAAACTCTAACGGAAACTAACGTCAGTTAATTAAATTAATTTATAAATTATTTTTTTATTATTTTTTTAGAAAATTATAAATTAGGGGTACGAATTTGGGGTATTTACACCACCTGTAAACTTAATAAATATGATAATAAGGACATCTAATGTATCAAAGTGTACATCAAGTATACGAAAACCTAGGATCTCCTAAAGTCAGCAAGGACTAAGTAAATACTTAACGAGTCGAGTTTCCAACAACGCCAAGTTATATATTGTGACTCCAACAACTTTAGGGTATTAACTATAATACAATCTACCTAAACACATGAAGTCTCACATATACGGTATATCGTACAAACAAGTCAAGCATACAAAGTTTCAGAATCTTACACGAGAACTTTTAAAAATGATGCACCTTATATATATATATATATATATAAAGTGAGATCTTTATATTGAGAGAGATAGATATAGATTATAAAAAGAGGAGGGATCCAGTTAATTTTATATGTACTATTAAATTAATTACTTATCATCTAGGACTCAGATTCAATGGCCGGTGACCCCACTAGACTAACCAAACATGCATTCGATATGATGAATATTATCTTAAAACTACCTAATGTGTAAATTTGAATTAAAGTTTCTAAAACGACTAAAAATTACTTCCGCTGTTTCATTCAAAAAAGTACTTATTTAAAAAATCTAATTATTAAGTTTTTTATTTTTTTTTTACAAAAATAGTTAAGTATTATTTTTTTAAATAAATTTTTAGAGTGAAACTTTTCAAAATAATATAATGCACTTTTTACCTGAAACGAATAGAGTAAATCAAAATATAACTATTTTTTAGGACAAATTTGGTAAAAAAAGAAAAAAACCGTACACACATATACCATCCACGTGAAAAAATTATATTGTATGGCCGAGCAACATTAAGCACCATCATTCTAAAGATTAAAAAAATTGAAAAACATAGGAGAGGCGTGTCCGCGTGTGATAAGTTGTGTGTAAATATAATCTCGAATAAGTCAAGACAGTCTTACGTTTTCTAAATTGTAAAATGAAATCTTACTTTTTCATGATAAAAATTTAGTAAATACGGTTTTACAGTTATTTTATGTAACACATTTTTTTTTATCCGGCCTAACATGTCTTAGTGGGTTGAACTTGTGAGAGTCTGTAGTTCAATCTTACGAATTAAGATTTGTAACACGATCTTACAAAAGATTTATTTCTCTTTCACAACTCTAACTCTGCCCATCAACACAATGTATTGTGTCAGAGGTATCCATCTTACAAAAAATACCAATAAGACGATTTTTCGTAAGTTTTTGCCTATAATCCCTTACTCATAATTGAAGATATAACTTTGATTTTTTTTTGATCAATTTGATCAAAATTTTAAATTTATATTTCACGGTGCCTTAATATATTTTGAAAAATAAAAGAAAAAAATGCAAGGTATAGTAGTTTGTCTACATTCCAAAACTCATAATTTTATTGTTTCTAATCAAATAAAATAATGTTAGATATCAATTGAAGATATTTTCACAAATTCCATTAGAGTTATACCCCAAGTCCCAACTCAGATTGTGAATTTGTGATTAGTCAAACTCAGGTAAAATAAGAGGTTTAACAGCTATAGTAAAACTTTGTCAAATCATTATAAACACGAATTCAAATATTTTTGCGCAAATGGTAGTAATTAAGGTCACTTCGAGCACCTAAGGGGTGGCCGACCGATAGAGATGAGGTTTCACAAAGTATGATATCTTAGGTTTGATCCCTTTTCATACTCTCTTAAGAAAAAAAATAAAAATAAAAATAATAAAGATCACTTCGAGAGTGGAGATGCTATGGATGCGCAAAGAGCGCCACATCTGTATCCAAAAGGGGAAACTCTCCCCCGAGAGCCCCCACACCCCAGCCCCATGAGAATGTGAGAAAGAAAATCACGGTAACTTAGCGATTAAGGGCTTGTTTGATTTGACTTATCTGGAAGTGCTTATGACTTATAACTTACCATAAGTTATTTTTGAAGCGTTTGATTTCACTTATGGTAAGATAAGTCATAAGTCATGTACAAGCCATTTAAAGCACATGTAAGGTCATAAGTTGTAAGCACTAAGCCTAGTGCTTAATTCTACTTTTCAAAAACATATGAGTCCTCTTTTTTATTGAAATTTTATATATTTCAAGATTACCTTTCTTAATAATAATAATAATAATAATAATTATTATTATTATTATTATTATTATTATAAATAATAATAATAAAAGGAATAATAATAATATTAATAAATAATAATATGAATAATGATAATTGTTATAATAATAATAAAAATAATAAATATAGTATTAATAATGATAAATATAATAATAATTAATAATAATATTATTAAAAAGTAATATTAATAATAATATAGTAAAAATAATTGTAATAACAATAATAAGTAATAAAAATAATAAAAGTAGTATTAATATCAATATTATAATAATAAATATAATATTGATAATAATAAAATCAATAATATAAATAATATAAATAACATTAATAATATTATTAATATAATAAAATAAATACTAAAATTAACAAATAATAATAATAATAAAAGTAATATTAATGTTAATAAAATAATAATAATAAAGGCAATAATAATGATAATAATAATAGTGATAAAATTTGTAATAATAATAATAATAATAATAATAATAATGTAAATCACATTTTGTGATGATGTTATTTTAGTATTTATATTTGATATCTGCACTATTTCAACTTCTTAATCAAACACACATACAATAACTTATGAAAGTTAATCAACACTTTTAAAAAGTTAAATCAAACATCACCAGTTATTAGTCATCAGTCATAAGTCATAAGTAATAAGTTATTAATCATAAGTAATAAGTCATCAGCACATATCAATAAGCTAAATCAAACAGGCCCTAAGTAGCTAGGAGGACCCGTGACTAGTACCTACAAGGAGTCACCCCCACAAGAGGATGAAACCCCCACACTGCGGTTGCTAGGACTCGATCCTTAGTCCTGCATCTAAATCTACTAACTCTTAACCAACTGAGCTAAGCTCGTGAGGGCAAGAGCGCCACATCTGACTTTGGGAGTTTATGTGTTGATTTTGCTTTGAACTAAACTTGACATCCAAAAATAATTCATGTAGACTAACTGTGCTGAATTGAGTTGTATATTTATCTAATAGTTGAACAAATTGACTGAAAAAATTACTTACTTGGTTAATTGTCATGTTTAATTTACCAATTAAGAAAAATTAATTAACTATATTATAAATATTAATATAATTTATAGTTTTTAATATGACCGATGTGCTTGTGGCTCGATGCTCACAAATAAGGCTAAAATAATAAAAAGACTTTCATAAAAATAAGTTTAGAAACATGATAATTATTTAGGGACGAAAAAACTAAAATATATATAGATAGATATATAATTGTAATTGAGACCGAATTTGCATGCGTCAGTGTGTGATATGGCATGATAAGATATTATATTCCGATGCCTACAATTCCTATGTTCTTTTATACTCAAGTGGCAATTATTGGGAAAAAAGAATTTGGTTCAATATAAGTATACTCTAACCTAATGGTATGGGTGACGAATTGAAGATCATACCTTTTGTTACATCATATAGCAACGAAGAAGAAGAAAATGATAGTTTAGAGGGGAAGCTTTGTGTATATGATTGGCGAATCTTGCTTGCTTATGATAAATTAAGGTTACGATAACAAGATGACAATTTTCCCATACGAGGATGCTTCATATTCGTTTATTAATTACTATGTACAATATCAATGTGAATATTTAGGTCTAATAATACTATTGCTTTCTATGCACAAGTTCTTAAATGTTATGAGGTTTCAAATTTGAGATAATGTCCTCGTAGCAAATACGTGACAATCGTTACGTGTGACGGTGCACCTGTTCTAACATGCTCGGAATATATATATATATATATATATATATATATATATATATATATATATTATAACAAGTGAAGGAGAAGAGAAGAATTTTAGATGCATATGAACATAGTGAATAGATGTACAGTTCTTTAAACTGTGTGCTAGTCAATTAGAGTTGGAATACATGGGATAGACTTGTATGAAAAAGGGGTTATTGTTATCATTTATCAAGATGAGAATGATTAAAATCAATATTGAGTTAGTGTCGGCCACTTCCATTTGCCTTGGCTCTATTCGAAAAACTTCAAAATTGTCAAGGGCAACATATTTCTATCATTTTCATTTTCCCACCAACAAATAGCCAAATAAGATACTCCCACCGATTCTGGTTCTAGATAAAGAGTCTCTATTTGAAAGTTAATTTTTTAAAAAATTATATTTTTAATAGCTTATTAGTAATAAAATAACATTTTTATACTTTAATTTTTGAAAATAAACTCTTTAAAATTAAATATCCTAAAAAAATAATTAACTATTTATCCGAAACAGAAGAGAATAATACATTACGCAATAACAGCAGTACGAAAGATACAAAGCAGAAGATAAAAAAAAAACAAAGAAGCTTCAACTTGAACAAAACCTATATTACCCAAGACAAGAGCGAGTTTGTAATTGAATCAAATTATCCATCTTCCTATAGTTTTATTTAATTAGAGAGAGTCTGTCTCCTATAAGACACAAAAATTCGCTCTCTTACAACTTAATCCATCAACATATGATAAGTTGGATAAAGAGAATCCGTCTTACAAAAAATATATGTAAAGCAGTCTTACCCAATTAAAGTTTTTACATTAACTAGTTTTACACCCGTATGTTAAACACAAGACTATATATTTTTTTCAATTAATTTATACTCAAGTTAAACAAAGAAGAAAAACAAAATTTTAAAAAAATAATAATAAAATTATGTTGGAGGCAACTAATTTCTATAAATAAAAAATCAGATTTGTTTTGATTTAAAAATTAGAGACTTGTATATTTAAGATATGATAAAATAAAGTTAAATTTTTAGAAAAAATTGGGGTTTAATAGTATAATGTGCGTTTCAAGGAGTTTTGACTATTTAATGTAATAAGGGATATCATTGTAAATAATAAAGTTTGCCGTAAAAAATGATGAATGTTTTGGCTATTTAATGTCATAAGAGATGTTATTGTCCTATTTGACTCGACACGCGTATTAAAAAAATAATTGACTTGATTATTAATATTTGTTTGATGTGTAGTTTTCTTTAAAGTTCATGTGTATATGACCCACATTTAAAGTAGGCCAAAATATGAAAAACACCCCAAAGTAACCACCCAATCCCATAATGCCCACTAATGTTTAAAATTTTCCCAACTTCATACCCAATTTTACCATTTATCTCAGTTAGGACCCTCTCATCAATGACCCTTAGAAATGCTAACGGATGAGGGGTCATTTTGGTCATTTGATTCGGGGGGCAAAGTGAGATTTGGTTATAGTTCATCATTTAGTTGATATTTAAGATATTTTTAAGTGAAAATTTGTTTTATAATTCAAAATTATTTGTAATTATTAAAAAATTATAATTCAAAATTATTTTAAAAATCAAAAGATTAACTACCACAATTATTTTTAAGTGAAAAATTTAAAAAAATAATTCAAAATTATTTTTAAGTGAATATTTGATATAACTACCACAATATTATACTGAGTTTTTTACCAAAATATTGTAGTTTTAATTAAATATTCTCAAACTATAGTATTTCTTAATCTAATTCCCAAATTGTGGTACTTTAAAAAATACTAATGATATAAGGGTACCAATGTAATTAGCTAATTACAAATTTTAAACCCCTCCTTCCTCGTTTCATTCCCTTCCGTTCAACACGGTGCCACTACGTCTCTCATTACCGGTGATCACCACTCGAGGCCAAGAACGGGGTCGAACCGTCATTCCAGGAAGTAATAGAATAAGAAAAGACCTCTTATTTAAGTTCAGACTTCTTAGTCTCGATGGCATTCCGTCGGAATAAACTTCAAGTTGATTGAGCCTTGGAGGAAAAAGGAAAGCGACCACTTGGTTTTTTTGTTGACTAGATCGAGTTTTCACTTTTCGAGGGAACTAGTCAAAGTCCTCGGCACTGGCGTCGGAAGGTGATTGGAGATGCGGGGATTATGGATCGATTTTTACTAGGTGTGTAGAGGGCTGGATCTTGGCCGGATTGTTGATGGAGATCACTGTGGCGGGTGATGTGGCTGGAGGCCGGCGGCTAGGGTGGATAAGGAGACTTGCCGGACATGGGAGAGATGGTGGAGGCGAAGGAGCCGGTTCGCTGGATCTGAGTGAAGACGGAGCGGAGCCGGCGATAGATAGACGGCAAGAGGGGTTGCTTGGTAGGTAAAGACGAAGGAAAGAAGTACGGAGCCAACTGAAGAAGAAGATTGGGGCTGATTGCTTGAGGTTGGACGGTCGGAGATGGCGGAGCTCTTATGAGGGGTTGTCACCTAACTAGGATTTAGCTTGGAGATGGGGCTAAATACAATTATTTTAAAAAATAATTTTAATTATTTAAAAAATTATAATTCAAAATTATTTTAAAAATAAAAGATTAACTAAATGTATACTTATCCCACATATGTAAGTTCAATTAATGATAAAAATTAATTATTAACCAAATCTCACTATTATATTGTTTTTAATTTTTTTTAAATAATATAATTTTTCAAAAAAAAATTTATTTTGATTGTTATAAAACCATTTTTCACTTAAAATATCTTAAATATCAACTAAATGATGAATTATAACCAAATCTCAATTTGCCCCCGAATCAAATGACCAAAATGACCCCTCATCCGTTAGCATTTCTATCGATCATTAACGGGAGGGTCCTAACTGGGACAAATGGTAACATTGGGTATGAAGTTGGGAAAATTTTAACATTAGGGGGCATTATGGGATTGGGTGGTTAGTTTGGGGTGTTTTTCATATTTTGGCCTTTAAAGTATGATGAAAGAATAAATGTGAAGTGGTAAAAGTGTTATCATAAAAAGGAAACTTTCAAACAAGACAATTATTTTTAGACAGAAGAAATAGGAAAGCATGACAATAATTTTGGAACAGGAGAGTAATAAATATGTAGTGTATAAATTATACAAAAATGTTATGTTTACAACCACTTCTACAACTATTGTTATAACTAAGCTTTGATGAAGGTCAAATGTCTTTTGATAAAAGACAACTTTGTCTTTCACTAAATCTTATTTGTAACAATAATTTTAGAAATAGTTGTAAACTTAACACTGTTATAAATTAAAATATAGTCATATAGTAATTGCATTATATGAAAAGTAAATAAACAATTAAAAATATATACTACAAAAGAAGAGAAGCTAATTATAAAGAATTACATCGAAAAATAATGACATTATGAAAAAATCGAAACGTTATCGTGGTATCTCAATAATCCACTGTTAACCACACACAAAAAAGAGGGAGAGTAAAATAGGAAACCCAACTGGTAGTCTCTCTTATTCTCTATCCTCTCAAGGAAATCTTCATTATTCTCACTGACGATCTCTCTTACACTTTCCGTCCACACCACAGTAAGTTCTTGTCCTCTCGCTCGATCCATCTCTCTTTCTCTAATATACAACTTTATTCTGAGGGAAAAACATTGATTAGATTTTTTCGGTGATTTTTCATTCAGATCTAATGAAATCATATAAAAACATTTTGTTTAATTTTTTTGTATAAAAAACATTTTTGACATTCAGATCTACTGTAAATTATTTAATATTTTTATACATCAATTTTTGTTATTTACTTTTAGATAAATCTCCAAATTGGTTTAATCATTTTGAATTCTCGAAAGATAATTTTTTCTGTTGATTTTTATTTCATACTACTTCGAATTTGTTAATGGTTTTTTTACATCTCAAAATTTGGATATTTCTTGATTTACTTGATTTTTTTAGTATAATATTTCAATATTTGATGGGTTCATGTTGTGAAGAATCACTATTTAAGTTGACAAATGATTGTGAAATAAATATTGAACAATATTTGATGGGTTCATCTTTCTTACAGGTAGTTGATCATATACAAAGAAGGAGACAGTGATTGTGAACTAATCTATTTTCATTAATCATTATTTACAATGTGTTGACTCATTTTCGTTTGACACAACCAAAAATTGGAAAAAATTGGAAATTGAGATAATTCATGGTGGAAGTTCCAAAGAGTTTTTGAATTATTTAATTAAATAATTCATTAATTGTTTCTTGTTAATAGGGATTTCTATATTCGGAAGCAAAGTTTTGGCGAGATTTTTCTCTATATAAACTATTTTGCTTATATATATACTAGATCTTAATGCTCATGCCTATGGCACGATGTCGGTATATCTGATTTTGTCAATTGATATGATAGTGTCTAAATAGAAGGTGAGATTTAAAAAAAATGTTATAGTTGAAGAGTACATTGCTTCAAATGATAGTTGAGGGATTGATGTTTTAATAAGAGGTGATTGCTCAGAAAATTAATCGTAGGGTGTAACTTTGTAATGTGAAAATAAAATATAGGGAGAAGAAGAAGGGTGAGTGTTCATAATATTAATTGTAGGGGATGACTTATAATAGGGAAAGAAAAAAATAAAGAATTAAAAATAGATAACTATTCATACATTTGAATGCGATGACGAATCTAAACGGTTAACAATTAGATTTTTTAAACAAAATAAAAAGGATTTAAAAAATTAAAGGATAAAATAAGAAGAATCTGTTTATTAATAATTACAAATAAGTATATCACTAATCATTATAGATTCTAAAAAAATTCTTTATACACAACATTTGTTGTCTTATTAGTTGGTTTTTCATTTTCACAGCATATAAATATCTAGTTTGTTCAAAAAGAGACATATAACTACGTGCAATTATTAACTTTAGTATTTGTTAATTGTTATTGCATATGATACTAGTAATTGAAATTGTTTTCTCTGGAACATGAAAGACAGTCTTATATCGGATGGGGTTAATGATAATTTTGGGATGAAAACTTTCCTTTCAAAAAATTTGTTTCAACAATATAATCCCCAAGATTTATGATGATTAGTCTTGTTCCATTGCACAACCCTGCATGATCAATATTTCTCAATAGCAATACTTGAACACCAATTTTAAGTGTCAATTCATGACCTAGGAACCTCGAACATTTTATACTATTCAAAAACTTTGTAGAATGAATGTATTCGAACAAACTTGAATTTTTTCCGCTCTGCCAATAGAATCTGAACTCAAATAAGTACTTCATTTTGATTGACTACTTTTATTAAATTATATTTGTATTTTATGAATAAAGAAATTTTTGATAAGAAAATAATCTAAAATTTAAATAACGAAATTATTTTTACAGTTAACTACTCCGTATTATTTTTGTTTCGTAAATTATTTTGATTTTACTAACTTCCATCATATTTTTTGTTTTATTGACTTCGTAACTATTATTTTTGTTTTGTTTTTAAGAATTAGTTTTATGGAAAAAATTTGTTCCGTAAATTATTTTTATTATTTTGCTAACCTCAGTTTAAATTACTTAGTTTTATTAACTCTATAACTATTATTTTTGTTCATCGAATATTTTTATTTTACAAACGTATTTTTGTTTTACATAACTATTTTTAAGAATTTGTTTTAAACTTTTGTTCCGTAAATTATTTTTATAATTTTATTAACCTCAGTTTAAATTATTTTTGTTTTATTAACTCAGTAACTATTATTTTTTGTTTTACATGGCTAATTTTAAGAATTTGTTTTAAACTTTTGTTCCGTAAATTATTTTTATTATTTTAGTAAGCTCAGTTTAAATTGTTTTTGTTTTATTGACTCCGTAATTATTAGTTCTGTTCCATCAAATATTTTTCTTTTACTAACGTATTTTTGTCTTACTTTTTTTATAAGAATTTGTTTTAAACTTTTGTTCCGTAAATTATTTTATTTTATTAACCTCCGCATTAAATTATTTTTGTTTTGTTGATTCTGTAACTTTTATTTTTATAGTGACTTGTTCCATAAATTATTTCTATTTTACTAACTTCTTATATTTTTGTTTTCTTGACTCCGGAACTATAATTTTGTTTAAAAAGAGAAAAATGTTTAAACATAATTAAAAAAGAGGAGATAGTGGTGATGAGAGATAAAATATGAAGGAGACAGGAAAGAGAAAAAAAATACAACCAGAAAAAATAAGAGAACATAGGAGAAATAAAAATAAAATAATAACTTAAAAGTTAATAATTCAGATATATAATTTTAAAGGAATAAATCTACTGTTATCATTATAATATATATAGATCGACAGATCGATAGGTAAATAGATAGATAGATAGATAGATAGATAGTGTACAATGGAAATGGTAATGGAGACGATTTAATTCCTTTGGACCTCACATCTGCATATTCATTTTCCATATTAAATGATATAAAGAAATAAATAAAATATATATTATATTGGAGTGCAAATCTAGAACATTCTTGATTTAGTTGCGCATAAAAATAGACGGATGTGAGGTCCAAATGAATTGTAGCCGTATACATGGGTGCTTCTTTTCTGATTGGTGCTATAATAATTGCATGTGTCACGTAAAATGCACATCAGCCTGACATATTGCTTCTTATTTGCTGTTAAATCAAATTTTATGGGTTTGTTTGGTAATTGGATAAAGATAAATAGTATTATTAATCCTTACTTGTATATCGAGGGTAGTTTTGAGATTATAAATATTAATTCTATTTTTTATAGTGAGGGCGCTAATAAAACCACCCTCCCCCTTGGTATTAATAGTGAGGGGATAATGACTTTATCCGGATAACTCGTGCTATTAGTCACGACCATCTATTGAGTACCAAACATCAGACAACTCGACTTATTAATCACTAATTCTTTCAAATAAATGGAGTAGAATTAAATTTTCATGTAGAATCTTTTTTTACGAGCGGTGTTTAGAAAGTTAATTGAAATCTAAAAAAATCTAAACAAATATTGTCATTTATATGTGTCATGTTTTAAGAGCTACTTATGTAAAAAAAATATTCTACTTCGCCCGTGGACGAAACTTTTACTCTTTTCAATTTAATTTATTTGGCTTGGAAATTTCTTTGGGGGAAAATCGTTTATAACCAATTGTGATTCCCAAAAAGGAAAAAGAAAGAAGAAGAAGACATAAATAAAGTTAGGATAAATTTTATGCCCTTTTTCTTAGTATTTTAAAAGTTATACCCCTTTCGTCCACACACACAAAAATTACTTTAACTTCTTTTTTGGTTAACTTGAATTTTTTTTATACAAATTTGTTATTCTTATGAAGTTCTAGAAAATTATTATTGATAAATTCTAAGCATTTATAAAAATTTCACTCATGCTTCAAACAAGTCGACCATCTCCAACAATTTGGTATAAAAATTGCACAAAATCTTTAAATGGGTGCAATTTCTACACCAAATTTCTTTAATCATCTCCAACAATTTTACTTCAAAGTTTTACTCTAAAATGAATATTCGAAGTATATTCTCATTATTCTATTTAAAATATATGTTTTATTTCACTTAATTTGTATTAATGTATTTTAGAAAAACAAATATATTATTTATTAAATTAAAATTATATTAAATTAAATACTATGCATTAAAAATAATAAGTAATACAAGAATTTAATTGAGACTAAAATAAAAACATATTAATAATTAATAATTAAATGCAAGTCATTAATAGAGATTAAAATACAAACATTAAAATAACTTAAATACACAACTAAATAGACATATTGCAAAAATTTTATTAGTATTAATATTATTAAAATGTATGTTGTATGAGTTTAATTTAATGTAATGTAATCTTTTTTATTAATGTCTAATATTTATGAACTTTATTATACATAATTTTCATATTATATATAACTAATAACTAACAATATAAATAAAAATAATTGAATTAATTTTTTGTAGTATTTAGACCAAAACATCAAAGTAGTATTTAAACAAAACAACAAAACTAACATAAGTAATTAAACCTAAAATATAAAATAATTAATTAAACAATCAAAAAAAAGAAAAGAAAAGAAAAGAAAAGAGGAGAGTGAAGATGAAGATGAGAATAGTGACACTCCAAATTTGAAGTTCCATCCAGCCATCTTCAAATTGAAGCACCATTTGAAGCTGTTGTTGGAGGAGTGAACAATTGTTTTTCACTTCAAATTGAAGTTATAAAACAATTGTTGGAGATGCCAATAGCGCTTCTCTCCGATATGCAATGGTTTTATCAATGATACCTTGTTATACTTTCGACGGAGTGATATCATCTAAATCACGAATAGACTATTATGTGCAGACTTAAGGTTTAATTTAGCCCCGAACTCTACTCCATATGTGCGATCTTTAGCTTTAGTAAGTCTTACTTCACTTTTTCTAGTCAACTGTTGTTTCTCAATGTATCTTAATTTGCATTTGTTCATTCATTACATTAGATTTTATACTTAATGACTAAATGAGTTACGTACCAGTTAGCGTGGTAACTATGTATAGAACTTTGCCTTTAGAATAATTTTTAGACTTCACAGGTTTCGGCAGAAGGCTTCACCAGCAGACTTCTAGCATCCTTCACTAACAGACCATGTCTACACTCGGACAACATGACGTGTCAAGATTATCCGGATATCAAGCTCAGATGGATTATTTAATTCAGCTATTGATGAGCGCAAGATTTCCACTAATTTTTCCGGGAATTTTCTTCTATTTTGTGCTATTTTTGAATTAATTATGCTTTGAAAATATTATTATTTGTGTTTTTGTGCTTAATGTAGGTTTCCAAGCATAATCGAGCTTTTATATGGTGATTAGCACGAAGTTCGAGGCAATTCCGGGCTTAAAAGTTGTTTTGGGAATTAATTGGTCAACGTCCGTTAAGCCCGTCGAAAGATCCAAGGCAAAATCAGGCTAATGGAGGCTAACAGGACTGAAGGAGGACCATTTTGCAAAGCCTGGGAGGAACAGGAAGGCGGCGCCAATTCAAGGCAGGGTACCGAGCAAATTTCGAAAGAACAAGGGAGGCGGCGCAAAGCCCAGCGCGTTGTCGAGCCGCTGAGACACGTGTCAAAACTAAGCGCGACTAAGATCCGGATCCAGTCCGCCGCTTTATTGTCCACCAACCGCCCTTCCAACCCACTTATCCTCACATTACCTCACCCACTTCCATCTGGGCGACCCGCGTGCCCTCTGCTGGTTCGACCCACCTCCCAGTATCTTTTCCCTTTTTGCCCCAACTCTTCTTGTCTTCCCTAATTTACCCCTCTCGCTTGGTCGCTTCTCCTTTACTTCCAGTAAGCCCTCAATTTCGAATACAGAACAGCCCCATTTACGGGCATAAGCCCTAAATGGGGCACCAGCCCCCATTTCCACCAAAATCATCCAATTTCTTCGATGCTTGATCACCATTGAAGGTTTGGAACATCAAATCAAGAGCCAAGGACGCACTTGCAAAGGATTTCAACCCCGGATTCGCGATTTTTCGGTTCAATTCTTTCTACTCATATTTTTAGATATTTGTTATGGTTTCTTGGGTTGATTGATTTTGTAATTGTTGAATTGGTTTGTGCTTCAATTATTTATGGAATGCAATTAATTTTTATGTCAAATGTAGTGATTTAATTTAATTTATCTCTTTATTTAGTATATAAGCATGTTGGTTATTATTTTGTGAAATTAATGCTTTTAATTATCTGGCCAATAATTAAATGATTTTAGAAATATTTAGGATCCGCGAGAGCTACCTATTTATTTCGGACCAATCAATTTAATAGTTGGTGTTTTGTGACACACACCGATAGCCGTAATGAGACTAGATTTGACACGCGGTCGAACCACCTTAGCCATTCGCGAGGTCGGAGAGATTAGGGTTAACTATAAGACGCGAAAGCCCGTAGTTAACCAATTTTAGCAGTCTCGGCTACCAACATGACTTGTAGAAAAATATAGAGAGATTCTTTTTGCGAAGTATTACCCATGCGCTTGGTTATTATTGTGTTTTCTTAATGCTTTTAATGGCGTAGCGAACCACTAGATGATCACTAGAATGATAGGATACGAAGCGAAAGCCCTTCCTATTATTCCGAAAATCACAATAGTAGTTTGCGTGATGTGAGACCGAAAGGAGATCGTGCGTAGATAGTCTCTGGATGCTTGTTTACACATGCAATTATTTTCTCCCCTGTGTTATGTGTTGCGATGATATGAGCCCGTAGCAAGGTTGAGAGATAGCTAGATTTGCTATACGTAGCGAAAGCCCGTAGCGAATAAAATAGCGCGTCCGACTACCAAGACTTGAGTTAAAGAAAAGCAAAAAGAGAATTAAATTAAGCACCGGCTAGACTAGAAATAATGCGTTCCAATATTTTTATCTTGATTTGTTGTTGCCAAACCACATCCGCGTTAGTTTAGATTTAATTGCTTTCTAGGTTGTTTTTATTTTTAGATTTTAATTTAATTTCTTTTCGCTCAAATATAATTAGTTAGCATAATTTCAGTACTTAGTTGGAGTGAGAATTTCGTGCATTCCTCGTGGGATCGACTCGTACTTACGTACTTTATTACTTGATACGGCCGGGTAATCTTGCCCGAGTTGCGTTCGCGCACATCAGCTATCCATGGTTCGAATTTGAATTAATCCATCATCATCAACTCCTGACTTCCAAGACACGCCCTTCCAGATTTTCCGAAGAATGAAGACTTTTGCCTCCTGTACATGGCAGAGCAGGTCTACAGTCTGACACAAACAAATTGTACCAACTACTGCAGGTCTACAAATCTATTTGTCGCCCACCTGCTAGTTCCAGCAACTTCTCCTCTCCATACCCTAATCAGTTCCAATTAGAGATGAAGTCAATAAAACAGCTCCCGGCATTTAAAGCTCATAACCTAATAGAGTTGTTACTCACTTCATCTTCTACAACGGTCTCAAGGATGCTCCGATATAAATACTGCCATTGAAGACTGAAGAAAATAATGCTCTGAATCTATTCAACAACATCAAGTCATCATACTCAGTGCATTCAAGAGATCATTAACTGATCAACGAAGTCCTTAACAACAACAAGAAGATCTGCATCAACTGTTAATCATTTACTTCTTATTATTGTGCTCTTTACTATTCTTTTGCACATTGAATACTCTGTCTTTCCAGATATTCAATTCCCCCACCCCCAAACACAAGTCAAATATTTTGTACACGATCCATTGGATATTTCTGTAATAGAACTAGTGAAAAATATAGTACACATTCAAATCCAAGGTTGAATGCCTTGGTGGTGGATGTAGCACTCTTTACAGTGCGAACCATTTCAAAATATCTACGTTATTTACATTCTGTTGTTTACTGTTTTATACTATTCTTCGTCTTAGCCTATTCCTTTAAGCAGCAAACTTCAGTAATCAGTCAAGTCTACTGGTAGTGCTTCACCAGTAGACTTAGTCTGTCTTCCTTGCAAGTCTTCCGTTACTTTAACCTTTTCAATAGGCTGCAAGTACTTGTTATAGGAACTATTACGAAAAGTTTTTAAGTGTTAACTAAGCTATTCAACCCCCCCCCCTTCTAGCTTAGTATTGTGCCCTTCGGGATTAACAATTGGTATCAGAGCTCAACTCTTCGAAAACAAGTTTTTCCAAGATTAACCTCTTAAGAGATAAATATCCAATGGCACAAACACATTACATGCTACCTACATCAAATGCGAACCACGTCCCAATATTTGACGAAGACCATTTCGATGTTTGGAAGGATAAGATAATGCGTCACATGAACTCTATTGACAACAGGTTATGGAAGTACATACTCAGAGGACGTCACGTACCAATGAAGCCAAATCTTCTGGCTTCCGTTGGTGGAAATCCTCCTGAAGCTCCAAAAGAAGAATCAGAATGGACTGAGGATGAAAGAAAGCTAGTGGAGCTAGACAGTAAGCCATTAACATAATTACAAGCTCACTAGACACCAGTACCAACCAACAAGTGATTCGATGTACTTTTGCCAAAAGATGTGAGAAGCTCTTGTTGAATACTTAGGAGGAGACCAAGATATAAGAGACAATTGGAAATACACATTCATCCAGCAATTCGACTCTTTCAAAAAGGATCCTAAAAAGACCTTGAGACAAACATATGATCGTTTCAGCGAGGTCTACTTCATGGTTATAGATTCAGTAGATAAAGACATCTAGTACCTCGACAGTGGTTGTTCAAGACACATGACAGGGAACAGAAGTCTACTCTCAGACATAGCTGAAGCTAGAGGTCCTATGGTAATTTTTAGCGACAATGCAAGAGGGAAAACGATTGGGTATGACTCAATCACTAGAGGAAGTCTCTCAATCAGCAACGTTTCTCTACTGAATGGCTTAAAGCATAATCTTCTTAGCATATCCCAATTCTGTGACAAGGGTCTTATCTGCCAATTCTCCTCCAACCAATGTCTCATTAAAGATCGTGAATCTTACTCAACTCTACTGACCGACAATAGACAAGGAAACGTCTATGTCATGGACTTAAACCTTCTAGGGAGATTCTCTAGCCTTTACCTAGTTGCTAATAACATTCACGACAACAGTTGGCTTTGGCACAAACGTCTCAATCACCTCAACTTCAAATACTTCTCCAAGCTATCCAAAGATAGGCTTGTCAAAGGTCTACCTACGGTGTCTGCCGACCACAACAGAAGTTGCAAAGCTTGTCAACTAGGAAAACTCTCAAAGTCTTCCTTCAAGAGCAAGTATGTTATTTCAACTTCCAGACCTCTTCAACTTATGCACATGGATCTTTTTGGACCAATTACTATCGTTAGTATCTCCGGAGACAAGTATGCACTTGTGGTAGTTGATGACTACTCTCGATTCACTTGGATCGAAACAATGCCATTAAAATATGAGACATATGATCTAGTCACCGCCCTATTCAGAAGACTTCAAACTCAAAAGCTTGAAGACATAAGTGACATCAGATCAGACAATAACACCGAATTAAAAAACAACGATGTTGAAAGATATTGTGATGACCACGGGATAGGCCACAACTTCTCTGCTGCCGGGACTCCTCAACAAAATGGTGTAGCTGAACGAAAAAACAGAACACTCATTGAAGCAACAAGAACTATGCTGGCAGAAGCTAGACTTCCGAAATACTTATGGGCAGAAGCCATCAATTCTGCATGTTTCACACAGAATCGATCACTGGTAAACAAGTTTCATAATAAAACTCCATATGAAATATGGAGAGGAAGTGCCCCAAATATAAGATTTTTCAAAATCTTCGGATGTAAATGTTTTATTATTTATAATGGAAAAGAATATAAAGGCAAATTTGATTCAAAATCAGACGAAGGAATTTTTATGGGTTATTCCAATCATTCAAAAGCATTTCGCATATTTAATAAAACTTCCTTGAAAATTTTAGAATATGTGCATGTTACTTTTGATGAATATGATTTATTAGAGCCACGAGTGGCTCCAAATGTTGCTGATGATTTTGATGATATTAAGACAGGTACAAATCAAGCTTCTACTTCTTCACCACCTCAGAATCCTCCAACAGCAGACTCTTCGAATTCTGCTAATCCTTCACCAGCAGACTTCAACTCTGCTGGTACCTCTTCAAACCCTTCTGTTGACCCAGATCTTATCTCTTCTATTCTACCCCAAACACCTTTGCAGATCACTCATCCTTTTTGCTCACCAGAAAATGAAGGTATCGAAGATTCTATCTCTTCTGAACTTGATTTTGGTGAATCTCCTTCTCTACCCTCTCCAGAATTTTTTAGGGAAGAACTCACCAAAAATGATCTTCCTCCAGCTGTTATTGAAACAAGAGATCACCCCATCTCTCAAATCATTGGTGTTTTCAACTTAGGAGTTCGCAGAGAAGTAGTGTTCGAAATGAGACTATGTTTGCCTTCGCATTCGTGTCTGAAATCGAGCCTAAGAAAATTGATGAAGCTATCGAAGACCATTACTGAATTGAAGCTGTGCAAGAGGAACTGAACCAGTTTGAAAGATGCAAAGTGTGGAGGTTAGTTCAAAGACCTACTGGCCATCCAGTCATAGGCACCAAATGGGTATTCAGGAACAAGAGAGATGAAGATGGAAATGTCACCATAAACAAAGCTAGACTGGTTGCTAAAGGCTACCGACATGAAGAAGGAATTGACTTCGATGAAACATTTGCTCCTGTTGCCAGATTAGAGGCAATCAGACTATTTCTAACCTATGCGTCGTTCATGGACTTCAAGGTATACCAGATGGATATAAAGAGTGCCTTTCTCAATGGTGATCTTCAATAAACGGTATTCGTTGAACAACCTCCAAGCTTTGTCATCCAAGGCAAAGAGGATCAAGTATATCGTTTGAAGAAAGCACTATATGGCCTTAAACAAGCTCCCAAAGCTTGTTGTTAAACTCTATCCAAGTTCTTAATCGAACAAGGATGTGTGAGAGGAAGAATAGATACAAATATGTTCATCCTCAAGCACAAAGGTCATTCTCTTGTGGTACAAATCTATGTGGACGACATCATCTTTGGATCTACAAATCAAAGCATGTGCAAAAGATTCAAGAAGCTGATGCAAAGCAAGTTCGAAATGAGCATGATGGGAGAGCTCACCTACTTTCTAGGACTTCAGATTCAACAAATTTAAGATGGGATCTTCATCAGCCAAACCAAGTATGCAAAGGATCTTATCAAGAAATTTGGTCTTGATTCAGCTAAAGGATTCGAGACACCAATGTCTACTGACTACCATCTTGACAAAGATGAGAAGGGAAAGCAAGAGAACGTGACCAAGTATCGAGGAATCATAGGTTCACTTCTTTACCTTATTGCCAGTAGACCTGATATTATGTTTGTTGTTTGTGTTTGTGCTAGATTTCAGGCAAATCCAAGGGAATCACACTTGCTTGCTGCTAAAGGTATCATCAGATATGATTCAACAACTACAAATTTGGGTATATGATATTCAAGATGGAACAACCTTGATCTAGTTGGATACTTAGATGCAGACTATGCAGCCTGCAAAGTAAGCGGAAGAAGCACCAGTAGGACCTGTTAATTTCTTGGAAATAGACTTGTCTCATGGTCATGCAAAAAGCAAGGATCAGTTGAAAATTCAACCACAGAGGCAGAATACATTGCTACCAGCAGCTCTTGCTCTCAACTACTTTGGATGAAGCAACAACTTGTGGACTACAACATCAAGACTGTAAATTGTCCTATCATGTGTGATAAAACCTCTGCAATCTCAGTCTCAAATAATCCAGTGATGCACTCCAAGACAAAACACATTGATATTCATTATCATTTCCTCAAGGATCATGTGGAAAAAGGTAAAATCAGTTTGGAATATGTCCCAACTGAACATCAATTGGCTGATATTCTCACCAAGCCACTGGATGCTACCAGGTTTGCGTATTTAAGGAGAAATCTTAGTATGATTGATCCTACAGCTTAACATTTATTTTTTAGCTTAAAAATTATTTCATACCAGCAGACACTACAAGAAAAACAACTTATTGTGACTCTTTGTTAGAGGCTCTTTTCAAAATGCCTCATAAAGCTATCTGTTAGGACTTTTATAAGTGTCATTATACAAATTGTTAGTTTATATTTTAAAAGGCCTTATAAAGTTATTTGTTAGGGCATTTTTAAGTGTTATTTTACTAAATATCAAATTATTTTTAAAAAGGCCTCATAAAATGATCTATTAGGACTTTTATAAGTATTATTTAAATTATTTAATTAATTATTTTCTTGAACACTTGACAATTGAACCTTTTTTTTGTTGCTGCCCCAGATAATTCACATACGCGCCATTTTTTTTGTCTTGGGCATACTAAACTTTTCCTTTCCCACACTTCTTACTTTCCCCTTTCCCACACTAGTTATTTTTTCCCATAATTTCCAGTCGCTCAGTCCATACGCCAGAGTCTCATCGATCTTTCCAAGATACAACTAAGGCGACTTTGAAAGTCTACCGAATAAATGCTCCAATTTCATGCTTTAACCATGTAATTTCGATTCCTATTCGTTTGCAAATTAGGGTTTATTTGTATTAAGATTTGATCATCAATTCTCACTTTTCCCCTTTCCCGCACTTGCTTCTTGTCAATGACAATCGACATGAATCAAAGTGGAAATGGTTCCTTCCCATTGCAAGACGTGTCATTTCTAGTTTTGTTTTGTTTCACCTGATGTTCAAGAGGGGATAAGGAATAGAGGTCTTACTATGTCAATTGAGCCTCTGGGGAAGGAGATTGACATTAGAGAATGGTTCCCTTTCACGAATGGGGGTTAAGTTGGTGAATCCATTACGGGAGTCTACTAAAGTGTGTGTGTGTGTGTGTGTGTGTCATTGGCCAATAATAAGAAAGATTGAGGGGCCAGATTGCTTAGGTTGGTGTCGTATGTATTATGGAGAATGGGTAACCTAGGTGGAACGGTGGTGCCATGTAGAGAATCCTAAGGTTGTTGTTCATTGATCGTCTACTTCGTGTGTTCTTTTTAGATGGTCGTTGGTAGTATCTGGATGTATAGGTTTTAGACTTGTGAGTTTGGTTATTATATGCTGCTTTAGTTGTAATGGTGGATCTTTTATCCACTTTTCAGTTCTCTTCTTATCTATGAAATCTTCTTTTTTTTTTATTTAAATCATTGTTAACTTACTGAAGAAATTGTATCTTTTACATGGATGGTGAAAGTATCGAAAAGATTGAAAGAGTGCTGAAAGAGGTTCCTATATAATCTTTTTCTTTAATTTATCTCTATTTCTTAAATAATTAAATTTGTATATGATCTTAATATACATAATTAATGGCTAATGTGCATAAAGTCTCATATTTCTGGTTACTATGTGGTGCTTCCTCGAAGGAAGAGATGTTTAGAGTTAATCACCGTATGTGGTTCTTTACTTGGTAAATATGAAGGATCACCGGTCCTGCATTTGTCGTTCCTTTTTGTGTACATAAAATCCCCGCAGTTTGACCACAATGTGTGTCTTCTCACCTAGTAAGAGGTTTGACCTTTATGTTGTCATTTAAGGAAGACTTTTTTGTTGTTGATAGATTAGGTTAGTGTTGACTCGAGCGCCTTGTCCTTTTAAGTCTTCTCTTAACAATTTTCGTACTTATATTTATTCGGAAGGAATGAACGAGCATGCCCATCAAAGATAGTAAATAGTAATTAGGGGCAAGTATGATTGTAAATATTGTCAAGGATGAAGTTCCACCTTGAGAACTCTGACACATAGTTTATAAAGGATCCCAAAGTGAAAGATCACAAATTTGGCATTAATAATAAAATGATAATTGAACTCATAAAAAAATAGTTAAAATGCGAAAGGAAAAACCTCACTTAATCCAAAATGAGTGGCTTATAGTTGTTAGGATGATGTGGAGTAATTTCTTGGAAGCATGTGGATCATTTACCATCTTTTTGAGCTCATTATTTGTTCACAAGGTGATTAAACTTCTGTTGTTTAAACATATCTAGAGGAACCATTCTAGTTCCCTTCCTAATGCAGTTAGGAGATTAACTCAACACTTCAATTTTACACAGCGCATCTAAGAAGATTTTTCTGCTAACTGGCAATTAGTTTGTTATCAAGATGCTCTCCTTCTGAAGTAAATGTAGTTTCCACTTAATGTGGGACATTTTTTTAGCGTTTTATAGTTTTGTGCAAAGTCTTTGTCCTTGAAGAACATCTATTATATTTTATTTACCTTTTCAACTCATTTGGATGTACAACTGAAACATGAGTGAAGAGTATGTATGAACTTCTACTAATACACATTTTTTTTCTTTAGCTCTATAATTGTTATGCTTGTATCCTGTCAAAATACTCTGTGATATCACATTAATATGTTATATCTCTTTTTAACCTATTGCATGTCTGACACTTAGATTAGGATGAGAAATTTGGACTAATGAGTTTGGATCCCCATTATTTTCCTAAGAATTAAAGTTGGTGAAGCTCCTACATTTGACTTGGATTATTTTTGTTACTTCATTTTGATTCAAGTTCTTATGCTTCCAAAGTTATTAATTTGGATTTCAGTAGTGATTGTTGGAATCTCGTTTCTCCTAGTTGCATTTGTTACAATAGCCAACATTGTATGGCTCTTGACGCCTAGAATGCATGGACTTTCTAGGTATCTGAAATATTATGATGTAAAGCACAAAGAATGGATTGTTTCATGTGTCATTGTCAAAAATGCACATTTTGGTTCCAATTCCCATACCAAGGGGTCGTACTTACGGATTAAAAAATGCAATATTTGCTATAGCTGATAATTTTTTTTTGTAAATGATTTCAGGGGAAGAGAAATAAGTATTTGATTTTGCTGCTATTGGTCATAGCTAAATTTTCATGCTTTATCTTTTAATGTTTTTTTTAGTGGCACAACTCACAACAAAGATCAAGTACTTATCTGCCACCCTACATAAAAAGGTGACTGTGACTACATATACAATGCAATGTACTTGTAAAAAAGATCCCTTTTGGAACTCTTGTAGATTTTTTTGCATTCTGGATTTTAGGACATCGTGTTACAACTTATTAATGGGATATTTTTATTAAATAGATTAGGTCCTTTTTTCTTTCTCTTTTTCCTATCTATTTCTCTCACGCTTTCCTATTCTCCAACAGATTGGAATGTCATTCTCAATAGCTTTTATCTGCATGATTGATCTCAATTGACTATGAAAAGAACTTAGGAGAGGGTATGCTAATGAGTAAAGGAATTACTAGTCTTTCTCAAGATAGCTGCTTTTAAAGTACAAATGAGAAAGTTCTCCTGCTTAATCAGTTAGGCTAGGTATATGCTTAACACATGGTTTTCTCTCGTTGTTAAAGCTTGACTAACTCTATTTCATAAAGATTACTGGATTATATAGCTCAGAGTGTAGTTCCTCTTTCAAGTCAATGTGTTGGTTTAGAATTTCTTTTAATTCTAAGAGGATAAAATTTTCTCCTAAAGGTAGGCGTGAACCTACGAGCATCTTATCCTATCTCCGATTCACACTATGTATATGCTGTAAGTGAGAGTTTTTTTGTTCCCTTTAGTGCTAATTTAATATCTAAATTCTAATTCTTTCTTTGAATGTGCCAATGCGCATTCTCCATAATGTTCCCGATAAGCAATAAGATTCTTTCATGAATCTAATTTTGAATTGAAGCTATCACGAATAATTTTGGGGGGCTCAAGTTCATTTTGTCCTTTTGTCTACTCAATAGTTGTTATACTCATATTTAAAATCCAGGAATGAAGTAGATAATAATAGGGCCAGGTGCTCTGTTATATCTAGGACGTGTGAACTGTGGTTTGCGACAAGGAGGTCAACATGGGGAAAAGTCATGCACTCTGTCAGATTATTGAAAGCTCTAGTTATTTAATACTTTCTTTTATTGAGTATACTTTGAAGAGCTAATTTTGTTTTCTTATTTGCAACTATATTGCAGTGTGACTTTTGAGTCAATCTTCAGGTGTAATTGAGTTTTAGATATTTCAAAAGTTTTTCTCGCTACATTTGATACAAGAGGAAGTTTTGTTGTAAATCTTACGCATCTAGGCTGCTACAACTCAAAAAACCTACTGAAAGTTTGGTAAGTAGACGAAACCAAATATGGAAGCTAAGTAAACAAAATTTGGCTCAATTAGGGTGAGCATCTGAATACAATCTCGAAAACATTATGTCTTTGAGGTTTAGAATGTGTCATTCTATTTCATTATTGGTGTCAATTGCACTAATTCTCTCAGTTTTCTTCTCCAGCCTTCCCTGCCGCCGTTGAGCAAAGGTTTCATAAATCTGTAACTTTTTGCCGCTCTCTCTACCCGAATCTGTAAGTTTGTTTCTCTTTTTTGCATGTGTGTTCGTGTTTGTGTGTGTGTGTGTGTTTATTCTTGGGGTTTTTGTGTGTTTGTCTTTCTCTCTCTGTATATTGTTTAAATTTTGTCTCCCCTGTGTATTAGATATAATGTATACCAATTCATGATAGGGGTGTACAAGTAATCTTAATATAAACCTGGGGAAACCGATTCAGTACACACACACACACACATATATATCCCAGTGCCAACGTATTAAAAGGAATTCAAAGTCAATCCTTTGGTACAAAAGTAGGCTAGAGAAAAGAAATCAACAAGTCCTGGATCAGCCTAAAGGTCTGCTTTTAGGCTACTGTAATGTGCTAATTAGCCTTCTTTTTGGAGCTTCATGTTACCCTCATTCATATTTTTTGAATGAATCTCTTTCTACTCCTACTTAAGCCAAGAATGAAAAAGATTATTTGTCCTTTCTATAATGGAATCGACTAGTTTGATTTAAGGTTCATACATTCTTCTTCTTGGAAAGGCAGGTTCATCACCAGTTTACTCCCTTTTATATGTCAGTCCACATCTTTTTCTGATTCATATTAGATCTCTTGGAAAGAATAACAAGAACTCCACTCAAAGATTTTTATCGCTTTTTAATAATTGCAGTCAAAAGAGTCCTGATTGAAGGACCTTATTTGCGATATAAAGTGAAAAGCCTAGGACATAAGAAAGCCTATTTTGTTTTAATTTTTACTGCTTTCATTTCATCTAACTCCACTTCACCCTAAAATCCCACCTGCCATTCCCCTTCCCACCAGAAAATGTTTCTCTTTAAATCACATTTCCACTCTTTATAGATTAAAGAGTACAATCCATATGAACCTCTATGTTCAACAAAAGAGGCCAAACATTGACTAAGCAGCTAGCAGCAAAATGCCCAAGTTTTGGAAGTACAACACATTAGAATTATTTTTTTGAACTTCTCAGAAGGTCATGAGAAAAAGGCATTTGGGCAATGAACTCACTATTACTATATATAGCCGAAACAGGGAACTGACATTGCTCTTTAATCTCTTGGCTTTGGTAGAGTGCGTGAACTAAGTTTACTTCCCACATACCACAAAATAGACAGAGGCATAGGGAAACTATTAGAAGCAGATAGATAGAATACAACAACATATATTTGAGAGCTAGAAAATCTATATATAAAAGGAAAGCCCCTCTATCCAAAGGAATTATGGGCGAACTGGTATGGAAATGGAGATGAAGAGACTTTCGTGGATTCCTTTATATATAGATGCTAAACTACTGAAGGACATTGGACCTAGGGAGTTGATTGAGAAAGGATGAAAAATTTATTCACACGTATATGACAAACCAATAAAAGAGGTTTAAGCTTTGTAACTTCTCTCAATTTCTCAAGAGTTTAGTTAGACATATATGACAAACCACTAAAGAAAGTTTAGTCCGATATACATAGGAAACCTCTTTTTTCTTGAATAGCTCTAAGCATATTAATAGGGATCGATTTCCCCTAATAGATTGATTGAGAAACAGTGCAAGCGAGTACACTGATTCTCGAATATGAAAGCTCGGAACAGAAAGATTGTATATTTACATGGAGCAGTCTAGAAAATAGAAATGCTCTGAGAAATTATTGGGAGTATGAATGACTCATGTCTGGCTATGCTCTTATTAATCATATAAGAGAATGGACTGATTTGAAAGAAAAAAATGCAGTTATCCTCATAATTCTGTTTAGGTCTTATAGAGCCTAGATTTGTATAAATCTGACATGTAATTTTTGAGATGGATCCTTATTACTAATACAAATTAGTTAGTTAACAGATCTATTTCTTCTTTGAACTTTCCTTGCATTGAAAGGTCCTACTCCTGTCATATATGTTGACAGATTTTTTTTTGGGTTTTCCGTTAAGGTAAATAACTGGTGAATAAAATAAGCTGCAAGAATCAATATTAGAGTCAGAGTGTTCTGCTTAAAGCTCTATCCATGATTATGGTCACATGAACATGGAGAACGCATCCCATGCATAGTAATAACATCTAAACTCAAACAGGTATGGTTATGGCAACTTGGAAAGTAATTAACTGGAGTAAAGAAAGATTAATTTCCTGCTACTACTTAGTTTAGCAATGAATTTTGTAAGCTTCAGTAAGTTTTCTACTACTAGAACTGCATTAAAAAAAGGTTAATATTAAGGAGGATGATGGTATGAATAGGTTTAATTTGGGATGGATAGCAAATGATGCAGTGATTTGTTTGGGTTTGGGGTTTGGGGTTTCGGTTCTGATAAAAGATGTAGTTTCAAGAAGATGAAAGTCGTTCTACTAGACACACGATGCTAATTAGCAATACATCAACATCATTATAACCACACTCATACAACACAAACATGTTGCTTTGTTGCAGAAATAAGTTTCACCATGTTGGGACCCACATGCAGATGCACCTTAGCTCCTTGTCCATGTCTTATAAGAATATGTATTAATAGAATGGTAAGTGATCTTTGGAAATATCTAATTTTCTAAAAGAGGCATCCCTCTCACCCTCGTTATTGCTCTCCACTCCTCTCATTTTCTGTGGCGACCCGACCCGGGCCCGAGGTGGAACCGAGGGTCGGACCGCCCAAATAAGAAGGGAAACAAGTGAACAATTAACATGCAAGGACTTAATTTAAGAAAACGACGTGACGCAACATTAGAGACGTAGCACGCCTCGGCACCAAAAGGCCGGTATTTTTAAAACCTTTCAAACCTGATAAAACAGTTAAGCAATAAAACCAAGTCATCGGCGACACTACATGCCGGAACCCAAGCTAACAGTTCATGGACAAGAATTAAATAAGAGCTAATAGCATGCTCAGCGGAAGACTAATACGTAGTGGAATATTAACAAGGTAACCAAAGCTCGGCTTACACAATGCCGGCACAAAAGGGATTACAAGTACTACAAGTGATATAACTACAGTAGCTAACAAAAGTTTCAAGATCAAGTTTTATACAAATACCCAAGCATAGTCTAATTGACTTGCTTTAACCCGTTGTCCTTACAAAATATAAAACAAGAGGAAGAGGACATCTAAACCACCTCTTCAAATATCAACGGCGGACCAAAAAGGGGCACAAAGCACGAACACAAAGAAATCTCAACGCAGGGACTGTCTTGCTAGGATCTAAAGCAGTAAAGGGGAAAGGGTAAGTCATAAAGACTTGTAAGCTATCTATCATGCATGTCATGGCAATATGCAACATACAAGGCAAGATATCGTCACATAAGCATAAAGGTCATATATCCAAGATGCACATTGTTTCACATAGGTGCGCATAATTAGATCACATAGGATAAGGATATATGGAGAGCCGGGACGCTACGTAGTTCCTGCATACAAGCGTTATCTGGAATGTGCGGGTATCGAATGTGTGTAAGTACATCGATCTTCCGAGGAGATGCCCGGGATAGACACACCAATGATGCTCTAATGGTTACAGCAAAGGGGCTACTTCCCACCGTGGGCCACAAAGTGGAGGCGTGTGTGAACAAAGACAGGTATGCCAGCTGGACTCATGCAAATGCCAAGTAATGTTTACTTAACAAATTATCAAGTAGTGAACGAGGTCGACAAGAGCGATCTCGTTCATGACAAGTAAATTATTCTCATCAATAATCAAGTAGGATTGAGTTCGACAAGAGCGAACTCAACATGTCAAATAGGCATTCTATTATATGACATTCAAAATCAAGCATGGTAATCAATCCAAGTTCAAGAGTCTAGAATTGTTATTCTTAGTGTAACGTGTTTGAAACGTCGTAGGGATTGGTCGGTGAGCCGGTATTGTTCAATGGCTCGCTAAACTTGACTCCGTTGAGTCGTCTCTAACAATTCATCCAATAGAGTTTAAATGCTAAATGCATCCTAAACCTTTTTCTAAGTTCTCGTATAAGATAGACTAGGTCATTAATCCTCTTAACAACTATAGTCAAGAATTATCAATAATTCAAATTCAAGGGGACCTTAGAATCATTATTTCAAAGGTTAATAAAATGCAATGATCCAAGAACATTAGTTATTCCTAGGAGGACATAGAACACAATTAATTCTAAGCATAGGACCCAATTCACTAGGATGAACAATTCATAGCATATGAAACCCTAGAAATCATAGTCTCTAAAAGTTGTCAAAATCCATTAGTCCAAGAACAATAGTTGTTCCTAAGGAGGCGTAGAACACATTTAATTCTAGGCATAGGACTAAATTAACAAGGTGAACATATTATTCAAAATCTCAAAAGGCCAAATCCTCATCAATCATGGCATGGGCATGGTAGGAGCATGGGAATCATAAGAAGAGGGGAACATGGCAAGTCTAGCATACATCCTAAGGGGAATCAATAGCTTACCTTACACCCAAGAAAAAGATGGAATGTGCACAAACTATTCGGATGGAAACGTGCTCCTCGACGATAGCTTCACTTCGGTGGTCTCGGTTTGGCAAACGAAGGTCGGGAGCTCAATCCATGGAAGTAACACACACTAGTCTCACCTTTCTCTACACACACAAGGCTTGGGGAAGAGAGAGAAGAAGATGATCTGAAAATGGAGTTTTAAGTTTGATTAAAACAATGGGAGGCTTTTATATTTTGCATGAAGTGGGTGGAATTCCACTTGTCACTAGGAGAAGGGTGGCCAAATCCACTTGTCAAGAGGAGAGGGATCAAGGTTAGTGTTAATCTAACTTGATTAGGGTCTAATAGGTAGGATTAGAGTCAATTAGGATGGGGTTTTAAGTGCCAAAAGTCGGACATAGCAGAACAAGGAAAGAAAATCCCGTAGCTGAATTTTATGTTGAGGCGGGCGCCTCAGCCTTCCCCAGGCGGGCGCCTCAACCTCTGGGCTGTCTCCAAATTGCAATTGCTCTCAGCACTTGGGGCGGGCGCCTCACTCGATGCCAGGCGGGTGCCTGGGCTTCTGGACCTCCAAAACTTGACCTAAACATGTCCTAAAGGGTCCCAAACTTATGGGCAACCATTCTAGGGTCTAACACAAGTCAGAAACACACCCGAACAACAACTGGAACAAGGTAGGACAAGGCTCGAATCATGCGACGATTGGTTGACGAATCAAACACGAATCAAACATCAATAAAACTAAGATAACTTGGGCATGGAAAAGGCTTGTTTAAACATGGTTATGACTTGAATACAAGGTCGGGAACTCAATGAACACATCGCACGACGAAATACAAGCAATACGGGAGACGAGGGAAATCGCTAAGGCCAAAACAAAGCAAGAAAGTTTCTAAACTTCCAACCAAGCTTACTATGATCAAGGTGAACATTCTAGGTCATCTATGAAAGACAATAGAACTCTAACAAGTCTTGGTTGAGTGCTAAACATGCTAAGGCAAACACTCAAAGTACAACGGCAAGGCAAGCAATGCATAGAAGGTATTCAAGCAACTAGGCACGTAATACTCTAATGTGAGCATGACATGGACAAATAGAAGTATCTAACATGTTAAGGCATAATACAAACATGTTATTAAGGTATAAAACAAGTAATGGGTTTGGGTTCTCACATTTTCTGAATCCTTGAGGTCAGGCGTTAAAAAAATTATGTGACCTTGTCGTTGCCATGGTTGTAGATAACTACATCTGCAACCTTGGTGTCTCAGCTAGGTATGTTTAATATTAGGACTTTTGCTACCTTTACCTTTAGACCACATGAAGCTATGACAAAAGAATACGCTTCCCTTGAGGTCATTAGTTTCAATTCTCATGCCAACCAGGGGCCACACTTTCCTATTAAAAATTCTGTTCCTTTTAAATTTAATATATTAGGAATATGGTGATTTCTTACAGCTCTCCCATTTTTTATGGTGCTCTTACCGGTTTTCACCTATCAAAGTTCAGTGGTTGTCGTGGGATCCAAGGCCTTCTTGGTGTATGTAATAATAGTAGGTTAAGTTAGAATTTGAATCTAGAAAGTTGAAGTTTATCTAGTTTGTAACTTATTATGTATTTAGACTTAGGTATCGCGTGCTGTGTTGGAGCCTCCAGGTTTGCATCCTATGGAACATTTGGTGCCTCTTGCATACTAAGTCAACTCAATTTACAACTTTTTATGTAGAATTTTTTTTTAATGTCATTAGAATTTCATTTATTCACTGTCATATTTTTCACCATCATGTTATCGAGCGATGCTGGTGGGCTTTTATGATTGAGCATGTGCTAGGATGGTCTAAATTTTTTATGCTAGTTCATGAAACCTACTAAATAAATTGGGAAACAACTACTTGCATTGAACAAGTTATTTTTAAGTAATGCAGTTGTCAACTCTCTCTCTCTCTCTCTCTCTCTCTCTCTCTCTCAGATTGTGTTGGCATGGATACATAAGCATACCAATGCAGGAAGGAGGATTTTTTTTACTGAAAATATTGATTATGTTTGTCTCAGTGTAACATAATAGAGGTTTCCTAAAAGATAAAGAGGAATTGGTCAGTAAGCATGAATTTGTAAGCATCATCATTTATGTTTCAAGCCGGTGCAAAAGTATCTCTTAACAGCATTGTAAATTCAGGCCATGTTGTTGTTAAGGGAATCGTCTCTAGTATTGTTCCAAAAACACCAGTGGGAAGTACATAATTAGGCCGTAGTTGATGTGAAGTATCCATTCAAGTTCCTGTGGAATGGAACGAAAAGTTAATTAGGCCATATGAATTTTTTTTTAACAATTGGAGATGCGATTAGAGCACCTATAGCTTGGAATTTATCATTGGTATGTTGGTATTACTTAAGTCCATTTACCATATATAAATTTGTGCGCATGTATGTCTTTTTTGACTTGTACTAATTTAAATTTATATATTTGTAGGTAACACTACTGGATTTTGATTCAAGTTAGCTGCATCCTCAAAATGTTGAATATGAAGAACTTCATAGATTTGTTAGGTTGAAAGATCTATGTTTTGGTAGTGTGGATTATTATTTTTGCGCGTGTGATACAATGACCACACATGGTTAGTTTTATTTTGATATGCTTAAATTATTGAAAGACTTTTTTTGGAACTATGTAATTGAAATGTTGGTGATTAATATTATGATAATAAATTGATGATTACATGTCTTTTGTAGTTGTACCTTGTACTATTTTTCATATTTTATTTATAGATCTTGTCCTTTGGGGGCTCTATTTGTATTCCCTTAATATTACTAATTATGGATTTTTGAAGAAGTGTCCTAATAGCATGTGATATAACAACCTTTAAAAATTAACTATTGAGGCATTTTGAAGTATCCTAATAACCAACTATTGAACTACCTCTACATCGTAGCTATTGAGACACTTGTAAGTGTTGCTTCAATGGTTTTATTGAGGCATTTGATGGTAGTTAAAACAGTTTGAATTGTTTTAAAGGGACATTTGAAAGTGTCACAATAGTTAATTTTACACATTTCAAATTACTTTACGAGGCACATTAAAGTGACACTACAGAAAATATATTAAGGCTTTTACATGAGCCTCATTATGTAGTAGTCTATTAAAGCACTTGAAAAAGCCTCAATAGCCTATCGGGGCTTCAAATCAGGCGACACTTAGACCAAGTGCCCCCAGGTTCAAAAAGCCTCAATAGAGTGCCTATCGAGGCACTTTTAAGAGCCTCGAAAGACAAAATTTGTTGTAGTGACTGGATCTGAAAGTTTTAGAGTCGCCATCTTTATTTTAAGGCAAAAATAAAGCAAAACCAGAAAAAGAAAAATAAACCAGAGAAAAAGAAATGGGTTTGGAGGCTAAGTTACGAGTTGGGAAGGTGCTAGGCACCCAACTCGCCCTTTCGGTCTCAAAAGTGGTTTTTGGCTGAAGTATGCTTATTGTTATATTTATTTAGCAAATAAATAAAACATTAAAAGACAGGAAATTAAAGCAAATACATCCATGGCTACATTATTTACGAACTTGCAGCCATTTCCTTACAATAATTACAATTGAACTTAAAAATATTTGGTCATTATAACGGCTCTTTTACATAATATTTCCTACTCTAATCCGGGCAGCACAACGGCTTATATTGACTGCATTGTGCCGGATTTAAATAACAACATTAAATAATAAATGACTGGAAAAGTAAATAAATTAATAAAATAACGTCCTTAAAGGCTTTATCTTTTAGAGCGGTAGTGTGCTCACTCAGTCCTTCAGGGAGAGGGAGTCTTTTTTTTTTTGTTGTGTGGTTGTTGTTTTGATTTGGGCAGGGTGACTGCTTATTTTGGTGACTTTTGGCTTGTCTACTCGGGCAGAGTGACAGCTTATTTTGGTAGGTTTTGGCCTTTTTGGTTGGGTGGAATAACGGCTTAGTTTTTGGGTTTTTCAGCTCATTACTCGGGCAGAGTAACGGCTTACTTTGGGATTTTTGGGCCGGGAAAGTGAGGTGGATACCTAACTACTAGGCGAGGGATCACTTATAACCAGTGAATATTTATTTTGGCGGAGTTTGGACGGGGTTTGGAGACTTTAGTGGGCTTCACTCACCTATCTCACACCTCTCGCTAATCTCTCGGCGTCGAAGGAACGCAGAGAGAGACAGAGCTTCGTTGCGAATTTTTTGAACGATTAGTGAACACTGAATGAGTGAGCCCGACTCTCTTATTTATAGGTGGGAGTGACAAGTCATCCGGAATTAATCGATTTCTTCAGCCGGCATCGATCGATTGTACATCGAGCTTCACCGAGTACACGATGCGTTAAGTGAGAGGGCCACTGTTCATCCCATGGCGCGGCATTATGCTCCCCTTGGCGCGGCGCCCAGCCTTCTTTTAGGCCACGCCAAGTCTCCTGTTCCTCTTTCATTTTTGACACTTTCACCCCTCGCAGTTCACTGTTTTGCGCAACCTGCTTTGCCTTTCGCATTTTTAACTCCTGCAACTTGACATTTGTTAAGTTTGAACAGTTCTTGATATCACATTCAAAGATATCACATGTCGAAATTGGGGTGTCAAATAGAGCCCCTCAACGAGTCTGGAGTCTCGGGTAAGTCTATCGAGTAGACGAACATCGTTGATAAACAATAGACTCTCCAATTTCGTTCATTTTAAAACGGGAGAGAAATGCAATTGGTAGCAGTTATAATACATAGTTTATCATGCTATCCAAACTCCATAACCTAGACATATTTAGTCAGTTATAGCAGGTTATTGTAGTTTTTAAGCAGATATGAATTTAAAGTGCTCTGATGGTCGGACTTACTAGTGTAGGCTACCTACGTATTCCTTATTAAAGGAAATCAGACCAAACGTAGTTCAGGCCAAAAACCTAAACTACAACCAAATGAGGATGTTATGTCCTTTGGGTCAAGACCCGATCAAGAACATAACAGGAAAAAGATGTTTGTGCTTTTCGAAAAAGCCGTATTCAAACGGTCGAGAACGGCCGCCAAATACGGTATGAAGGTTTGAATGTTTTTCGGGAACCATATTCCGACCGGTCAATACCTTGTCATCGAAATACGTTAAGAAGAATTTTCAAAATTATGTCTGGCTGGTCAATACCTTGTTTCCAAACATAATCAGAAAACTTTCAAATTTCCAGAAAACTGCACTCGACCGATAAAAATCCGTCGTCGAGCACGACAAAGAAAACTTTCTTCAAGTATTTTCGAAAATTGTGAAAGAAGATCATTCTTTTTCCTTTCCTTTTCTTCTCACTCTCTTTGTTTTTTTTATATTCCTTTTTTTTTATTGAAATATTCATCTTTAAAAAAAAAATTCCTTTTAAAAGGAAATTATTCTGAGGTTAGGGTAAGAATACTGTACCTGTCTTACCTTTTCGTGCTCGGGTGGCTGCCGCGGACTCGGCTGATTTTGGCATTTCTGCCACTCTTGCCTTTTCAAGCCGGGGACTTTATCATTTTCTTTTTTTTTCTTTTCTTTTTGCCACTAAATTTTTTTTATTTTGATTTTGTGGTTGACTTGCTGGGGATATTATTTCTCTTTGTCCTCTGATGGATGGCCAGTAATTTTTGGTTAACAGAATTAATTCCATTAACTCTTCGTTAAGCTCAGAGACCATTTTGGAAACTTTGAAACTCGAGGACTAAAGTGTCGCAACTTCAAACTTTGGAGGGGGAAAAGGAAAAATTCCCTTTTCCACCCTTATCATAGACGGGAGTGAGGGTGAGAAGCTTACTGCTTCTTCCTTCTTTTCTTTCTTCCTTCTGCCTTCGCCATTGTTGCTGCTGTCCGTTTTCTTTTCTTATTTCTTCAATCTTGCTCTTTTCTCAATTTTCTTCTGCCAATTTCAGTGTTTTGCTTAGCTGATGGCATCTTCTTCTCGATCCAGGAAGGGGAAGGCTCCCATGTGTAGACACCCCAAATTCGTACCCCTATTTTATATTGTCCAATAAATATTGTAAAATAAACTACTAATTATTTCTTATATGTTTCAGGAGCGAAGGTACAAAAAAATCAAGAAAATAAATAAAACAAAAATCAAAAAGAAAAGAAATCAAAAAGAAAGAAAACAAAAAGAAAAACAAACAAAAAAGAAAGAAAAGAAAAAAGAAAACAAAAGAGAACGAAAAAAAAAAGACAAAAGCAAAGAAGAATAAAAAAAAAAAAAAGAAAAAGAAAAAGTAAAGCATCAGCCGCCCCCCCACCCCATTTCCTTAACCCCTAATTAACACACCTATATATAAATACTCCCCATTCCCTCACAAAGTCTCACACACACAATTCCCTCAAAGTCGGCCCACTCCCTCTCTCTCTCATCATATTCCCCCACTAACTCTCTCTCTCTCCCTCAATTCTCCAAACCCTCACTCACACAATTTCCTCTCTCTCTCATTTTTCTCCTACCCGGCCCACTACCTCTCTCTCTCTCACATTTTTTCCCTCACAAAACTCTCCCTCACACCCAACGAATCCCTCACTCTCCCTCACAACAATAAACCCACACCCACATACATACTCCCTCACTCTCACAGCCCCTCTCCTGCCGTCCCCCTTCCCTCTCTCACACACAACCACTCTCGCACACACACAAATACATAAACACACACACACAAAACACACACATAAATATACACCCTGTCGTTACGCTGCCCGATTTCAGACAACAAAATCAACAAATACAAGCAGTTATGCTGCCCAAATTCACACAACACACAACAACAACAACAACAAAAAAGACTCCCTCTCCCGAGAAGGACAGAGCGAGCACACCGCCGCTCTAAAAGGTAATAGCCTTTAAGGGCGTTTTTATTTATTTCTTTACTTTCCAGTTCATTTATTTTCAAAAAGTTGTATTTTAAATCCGGCACAATGTAGCCAATATAAGCCGTTGTCTTGCCGGATTAGATTAGGAAATATTTTGTAAAAGAGCCATTATAATGGCCAAATATTCTTAAATGTGTTTGTAATTATCGGAAGGAGGCAATTTGAGTCCAGTAAATAATGTAGCCACGAATGTATCTGTTTAATTTTCCCTTGTCAAAATAAGACCTTATTTATTTGCTAGATTAATATAACAATGAGCATACTTCACCAAAAAGCGCTTTGAGATCGAAAGGGCGAGTTGGGTGCCTAGCACCTTCCCAACTCGTAACTTAGCCCCGAACCCGCTTTATAAAATCTCTGGTTTTCTTTTACGGTTTTCCTTTATTTTTGCCTTAAAATAAAGGTGGCGACTCTAAAACTTTCGATCCGGTGGGGCCTCTAGCTCCCATAGTGATCTGATTGGGCCATAAGGCTATTTTATTAAATCCATGGGGGCGTCGCAATATCTTTTCTTGCACTTCTATTATCCCTGACGACGAAAAAAGGGAGAATGAGAATGGAAAGGTAATGCATTCCCATATCTGTTATCCACGAAATAAGGGATAACGACATGTGGAAACCTTTAGTTCCCATTTTGGATACAAAATCCACTCGTGGAACAGCAGAGGCACATTCCAACGTGCTAACATAGGCGGCACTCCTCTCGCACTTTGGATTTGGATTTCGTCTTCCCTAAACAAGGGAGGGGTGGAGCGAGGCGGTGGTGTCCGCATCGCACGCACTGCAGCGCACCCTATCCAAGGGCGGCGGGCGCGGTCGCACTCCTGGCGACTCGTTGGGGAGTTGTTTTATTTTAAATAAAATGGAGGGCTAGACTCATAAAATAAAACTTTTTTTGGCTTTTCTTTGTTTCGGCTGCAATATGCTCGTTATATTAATTTACGCATTTCAATAAAGTGTTCCATTACATTAGTGGCTATATTTGTGGATATGATCCTCCATCTGGCGGCGATCTCGTTCAGATACGGACATGTTCGAGTATAAAAAAAAATCAAAAAAATATATATAAATATAAAAAAAATTCGAAAAATCAAAAAAAAAAAAAAATATATATCTAGTATATTACAATAAATCTTAGGCGACAACAAAAAGAAATTTGGGGCTTTACCTCGGCTCTATTTTCTTTCATTTATTTCTTTCGTTCATTTTTCTTTTCACTTTACTTTGATACGTAACTCGTATATTTGTACATATTTACATTCATTACGTCATTTTATTTCGGGGCATATGACCAAAATTTGTAATTAATAGGGATAGATAGTTTCCCCACTTTTCTTTCTATTTCTTAATGTGATGTGCTTGCTTCGCTCAAACTAAAAAAGCGAAAATCCACACAACACAAGCAGAGCAGACAGCCATAAGCTGTTTTATTTTTACGTTTATATATGCGTAAATAAATAAAGATTTTCTTGCTTTCTAGATACCACACACACGCACATGCATATAGCTATATTCGAACTATTACCCTACACCATGGCCTACCTCGCATGAGCCAACGCTAGAATGCATATAGATTCTCGGGACACTTCACGACCGAGGGTTTTGCATCTCGAATCGTGAATCACCCGTCAAAAAAAAAATAGAAATTAAAAAAAATAAATATATACAAAAAAAAATGCGCAAGTAAAAAAAATGAATGAGAAAAATAAATTGTGCCACAAAAAAAAATAATAACAAAAAAAAATATACAGGGGCTGATTTATTATTCTTTGATGCTCGACCTAGACCATTTCGAATGGTGGATCTGGAAAGAGTATAGGCCCTTCTTCGGGATCGATCCGATCCTGGAAGTCGCGAGTGGAATACGTTGGTCCTATACTGAGAAAGAATCCTTGTTCGGAGAAAAGTCTTGAGGCTGTCAAAATAAAAGCAGTGCTTATCCAGGTCAATGTAGGGAACATGAAAATAATAATAAAATACTAATAAAGGCACGCTGTACTCCAAACCCAAAAAAACCTTCAGCCAGCCTCCTGATACCTCCATAACTCATTTTCCTCAGAAATCTGGCCCGAACTTGGAAAGGCGAGAATAATCTTGGCCGATTGATACGAAAGTAGTCGAGAAGGTATCGATGTCGGATCGGACAAGGGCGAGAATCAATTCGAGAAAAAACGATCCAAGCGGTATGGCAAAGATGAGCGGTCAGACATGAGTGCAGTCGGGGGCTCAGGGATATGCTCCGGACTCGGTAATCGGCGGTGGCTAGACCGAAATTTGGCGCACGAGATGAGCGCTTCCTAATCCAAATAGCAAGTCTTATACAAGGTTCGAAGCCCGGTGAGGTGAATTCTTCCCCTACAATCCCAGAAACATCAACATCCACGTGCCTCAAACCCAACTCCTCGGCCAAACACTAACCCGCCAAATATCACCACTACCCCAATCCCAATCCTCCACCAAATCCCTACCCAAATATCGGCCCTTACCGAGTCATATCCTTCATACCTACCTCCAAACACCAAAATTCCCCAAAGCCCACATGACCTCCCTGTTCCTATGACCAACCCACTCCAGAACAGCCCAAATATGGACTCACAAACTTATAACCCGCCCGAGGCCAAGTTACCACATATTTACCTTATAATGATCTGGGCTCGGTAGAAACCATCCAAAATCCACCTACCCTAAGTTCCACGGCCCGAATCCACCAACCCAAAATCCGTATCCTACCCAAAATCTACCAACCCAAAATCCTTACCGGACACCACCGAGAAATTAACCTTGACCTTCCTAATCAACCGGTATATACCAAAAGCCAACTCCCCGGCCACCCAGTAGAGGCGAGTGGAAAATATAAAGGCTATGATGCTCAAACTTCTCAAAGGGAATTTTCTCTGGGCATTAACATTACAACTGCGGCGTGTGCCTTTCAAATTCAAAATGCGGAGCATAGAAAAATTTGATGGGGCCGGATGCCTATATCCCACTTAAAATCTTACTCGGCATGCGATCAAGGGAGCTAGCTTTGAGGCTATGGCTTCCAATTTTACCTCACCCTAATAGGCGCCAAACAATGGCTAATGTTGTCGATAGCGGCACCATGAATCGTGGGACCGAATAAGGCTGAGCGTTCTGGAAAGGTACAAAAGACAACACCGAGTCCGGACAATAGAAGGGACCTTGAGTCGTGCACCGGAGGGAAAAAAACATCTTTGAGTTCGCGATCAGTGGAAAAAAAAGTTAGCCCAGACCTTTGGCAGACGATCGGAGTCATGCAGAATGTTTATCAAAAACCTCCAACCCATTTACGGAACACATGTGGTACCTTCCTACACCAATTTTAAAGAAATAGTAGAGATAGGCTCTCGTATTGATGATGATATACGGACTGGCCAATTACAAGCCAATACGCATCCTACCTCTTTCCGTTACTCTAAAGGGAAAGGCGGCAGCGCCCGCACCAAGCTGTCAATGCGGTAGGAAATGCATCACCCCTTTTCTACCCAAAATTATGGCATTCCATGGTCTTATGAAGCGGGCCAGTGCATCGCCGATCGGAGGAATCGTGGCCCAAGCGAAATTTAGAAATCAAAACCGGCATTATGATGAACTGCAAGCCTCCCAGTCTGTGATCCTGAAGGGGCTAATGGCGCAAGGAGTGTTGAAGCCTTTGGAAAACTATAGGCCACCAAACCCCTGCGACACATGGAATCATGCCTAGTATTGTGAATACCATCATTGCGGTGGTCACCTCACCGGATGCTACACGGCTCAAAAATGCTATCCGAGGATTTGATAGATGATAAGGTGATTGAAAAACCTCCTCCCGGACCAAATATACTCCATAACCCTCACCTCAAATCAACATGATTGAGGTTGATGGCAACTTCTGGGCATGACGGATAGAGTGCGATTATGAGAAGCTCCTGGCGAGTTTGAGTCCATTTCTAATAAGCCTTTGCGAGAACTAAGTATACCTGACCGACCGACCCACTTTTGGCCCCGCGGATCGGTGGACTACTTTGGATATATTACCCTATTCCTTTCCACAGCCTTACGGTTTGGTCATCTACCAATCCGCTCCCTAAATTAGTACCCCGTTCCTTTCCCTAGCCTTACGGTTTGGTCATCTACCAATCCGCTCCCAAAATTGAGGATCTCAAACCCGGGTCCTCAATAATGTAATTAACCATGCGGTGTGCTTTTAATAATAATCTAAACGTCTTTGCTTATTCCTTAGTTGCACCTGCATTAAAAGACACATTAAATAATTAAAATAATGAGTCATTTAAAAGGACCCAAAAGATAAAATATATTTTCTTGAGCTTGTAAAGACAGTAGAGCCAGAGACATCATAAACAACAACTGAAGATTGATCCACCATCTGGGGGCTGGACAAGGAAATCAAAAGAAGTCAGAATCGACAACTACTGCAAGGATAACACTCATGGATCTCATCGAAGAGTTCGTGGACATGCTTACCTGGTCCTATGAAGATGTGTCAGGAGTAGACCCAACCATAGCCAAACACCGGACCCTCACATATCCGGATGCTCGGCCAATTAGACAAAAGCTCCACCGCATCAAGACAGAATGGTCACTACAAGTTAAAAGGAAAGCATGAAACAGCCACACGTCAACTTCATTCGGGTTAAAAAAAAATATATACAAAAAAAAAAAAATAAAAATAAAAAAAAAGGAACAAAAAAAAAAAAGAAGAAAGAAAAAATACCCGATTTGGCTGTCCAATATAGTGACCATTCCCAAGCCCAACAGTTTTTTTCATCAGCGACATCTTTGGATTATTGTCAAATCAAAAGCAGCAGGAGAGCAAGAAAAGACCTCATCCCTTGGGGGACCTACTGCTATCATGACATGCCGTCTGGGCTAAAAAAATGCTGGGGGCTATTCATCAAAGGCTGCTACCCCTTTCTTCCACGATGTGCCGTATATTGTCAATGGGATCCGGTCAGGAGATGTCGTACTCCCCACAAGCCAGGAAAGAAGACCTTGTTCAGCCCTCCGATCTTAACGAGCTCAAAAGGTATTATGCTCGAACCACCCTATTCGACAAGCGCTTCCCTCTCCCGGCCAGCTAATTGAAAACCGAAAGAGCGGCCTAGGCAAAAGTTAGGGCATTCAAAAAAAATGAAAAAAAAATGAAAAAGGAGAAATAAGGGCTCGCTAGGCTGAAAACCCGAAAGGGCGGCTTAGGCAAAAATTAGAGCAAATAAAAAAAATGATGAAAAATACAAAAAAAAAAAGAATAAAAATAAGGAGAATAAGGAAAGGGAAGAAACTCTTTGAAACCTCGACATCTTACCTCCAGTCTTCGGCATGCAAGGGGGCTCGTCTGACAGAAGAAAAAGAAAAACCACGACATAAGCTCACAATAAAATACTAAAATATAATATTACGGGTCCTAAGGTGCAACTTAGGAATAATTGCTAAAGAAGTTTAGGTTATACATTAATTGCATGTACATATATATTATTGCCTCTACCCCCTTTGTTTCCCCCAAAACTATCCTTCATTTGCAGCTTAAGCCCCGGAGCGATCCATCAATATGCGTGGCATCCGCCCGGCCGGTCCCTTATACTTTTTCTGCAAGGCACAGAAGAGGCTCGATCTCATCGAAATAAAAAGCAGAAGTGTCCTCGCCCTATTCATCATCTGCGTTGCCATTGTCCTGAAGCAGCCAAACAACTTGGATCCCGATCATTCACTGCTGCCTTGTCTGATTATGAAGAAAAATGCAGGGATTATGATAATAGTCGTATGCCTAATATAACCCTGCAACAATTACATGGCCAAGGAGGTATCTGCCTTTTCCTATCCCACATATCACAAAAAAAAAAAAAAAAAAAGCCCGCTCGAACCCGAAGGTATTTTCCTTTAATATCCATTTTGGGGATACAGCGTGTCATTACCCATTAGGTCGGTATAGCTTTGTTTTGTGCGTGCGTTTTGAGTCTGCATGTGTTTATTTATTTTGCATCATATAAATTAGATTGCATTGTAAATATTTGTGCAGGTTTTAAAAAAAAAATCAAAAAAAAAACAAAAACAAAAAAAAACCACAAAAAACAAAAAAAGAAAAAAATCATTCTTTGTGTAAATAAACACTTACCATTTTTTTAAAATATATATATATATATATATATATATATATATATATATATATATATATATATACATGTACATAATTTACATGTAAATAAACATTTGATTTCAAAAAAAATGTATATATTGTACATATATACCATATTTTTTACATTCCTCAATAAAAACAAAAACAAAAAAAAACAAAAAAGAGGTAATAAGCATGCAAATAAAGAAAAATGGTGAGCATGCAGAAAAAAGCGATGAGCAAGAGTAAAATCCCGGCATAAGTGAACTACGGCAGTGCGATTTCCTTTAATAGGGAATACGTGGCGACCTATCTTTATAGGTCCGGCCGTCACAAAATTAAAAACAAAAAGAAAAAAAAGAAAAAAAAAGAAAAGAATAAATGCCCCATCAAGAGTGGCAGAAATGTCAAAATCAGCCGAATCCGCGACAGCCACCCGGGCGCAAAAGGTAAGTCAGGTACAATATTCTTACCCTGACTCTAGAATAATTTCCTTTTGAAGAAAATTTGTTTTTTCAAAATAAAAAAAAAGATGAATATTTGAAAAAAAAACAGAGAGAGAGAAAGAGGGAGAAAGAAAAGGAAGGAAAAAGAATACTTTCCATTTCACAATTTTCGAAAATACTTGAAGAATGATCAATTTGCCGTGCTCGGCGACGGATCTTTATCGGTCGAGTGCAGTTTTCTGGATATTTGAAAGTTTTCGGGTTATGTTTGGAAACAAGGCATCAACCAGCCAGACATAACTTAGAAAATTCTTCTTAACACGTTCCAACGACAAGGTATTGACCGGTTGAAATGTGGTGGCAGAAAAACATTCAAATCTTCATACCGTATTTGACAACGGTTTCGGACCGGAAGAATACGGCTTTTCGAAAAACATAAAAATCTTTTCTTTCGTTTGTGTTCTCAAATGGGTTTTGAGCCCAAATCAGCTGAACCAGCAGCAACAGTCGAAAGCATGAAAGGTAAGAGAGGTAAGAAAGGTAAGATTTTCTTATTCTACTTTCAGAAATAAAAGAAAAATCTTTTCTTTCAAAAAGGTTTTGTTCAAAAACAAAAACAAAAAAAAAGGGGGGGAAAGGAAGAAGAAAAGAAAAATCTTTGTCGTGTTCAACAGATTTCGGTCAGTTGGATGCAGTTTTCGAAAAATTTGAAGAAAATTCCCTTTGTCGTATTCGACGACAGTTTATCGGTCGAGTACAATTTTCGAAAATTTGAAAGTTTTCTTATTATGTTTGGAAACAAGGTACGAGGCCAGCCAGACATGATTTTGAAAATGCCTCTTAACGTGTTTCAACGACGGGTCTTTATCGGTTGAAATATGGTTTTTGAAATACACAAAATCTTCATCACAAGTATTTGACAACGGTTTCGGACCGGAAGAATACGGCTTTTCGGAAAACATAAAAATCTTTTCTTCATTGATTGTTTGTTTCGGCTTAGGCCGAACTACGTCTGGTCTGATTCCTTGAAAAAGGATACGTAGGCAGCCTATTTCGGTAGGTCCGACCATTGCAACATAAATTTTTTTTTTAATCTCGAATTTGGGAGTCTATCTTTTCAACGATGTTCGTTTCTTGGTAAGCCGGGTTACTGCATAAACTCCGTCGTTGAGGGGCTGTAGACCCCATTGCAGTCGCACTAATTATATTGTCCAATAAATATTGTAAAATAAACTACTAATTATTTCTTATATGTTTCGGGGCGAAAGGTACAAAAAATCAAGAAAATAAATAAAACAAAAATCAAAAGAAAAGAAATCAAAAGAAAGAAAAAAAAAGAAAAACAAACAAAAAGAAAGAAAGAAAAAAGAAAACAAAGAGAACGAAAAGAAAGACAAAAGCAAAGAAGAATTAAAAAAAAAAAGAAAAAAAAAGAAAAAAGTAAACCATCAGCCGCCCCCGCCCCACCCATTTCCTTAACCCCTAATTAACACACCTATATATAAATACTCCCCATTCCCTCACAAAGTCTCACACACACAATTCCCTCAAAGCCGGCCCACTCCTCTCTCTCTCATCATATTCCCCCACTAACTCTCTCTCTCTCTCCCTCAATTCTCAACCCCTCACTCACACAATTTCCTCTCTCTCTCATTTTTCTCCTACCCGGCCCACTACCTCTCTCTCTCACATTTTTCCCTCACAAAACTCTCCCTCACACCCAACGAATCCCTCACTCTCCCTCACAACAATAAACCCACACCCACATACATACTCCCTCACTCTCACAGCCCCTCTCCTGCCGTCCCCCTTCCCTCTCTCACACACAACCACTCTCGCACACACACAAATACATAAACACACACACACAAACACACACATAAATATCAATGGATTCTGTTCTTAGATTTGGAACAATAAAATCAAATCTGGCGATTCTGACTGCTGCCCAAATTCACACAACACACAACAACAACAACAAAAAAGACTCCTCTCTCAGGAAGACGGAGGCGAGCCGCCTGGCCCGCTAAAAGGTAATAGCCTTTAAGGGCGTTTTTATTTATTTCTTTACTTTCAGGTTCATTTATTTTCAAAAGTTGTATTTTAAATCCGGTGCAATGTAGCCAATATAATCCGTTGTCTTTGCCGGATTAGATTAGGAAATATTTTGTAAAGAGTCATTATAATGGCCAAATATTCTTAAATGTGTTTGTAATTATCGGAAGGAGGCAGGTGCGAGTCCGAGTAAATAATGTAGCCACGAATGTATACGTTTAATTTTCCTTGTCGAAATAAGACCTTATTTATTTGCTAGATTAATATAACAATGAGCATACTTGACCAAAAGCGGCTTTGAGGCCGAAAGGCGAGTTGGGTCTTACCTTCCCGACTCGTAACTTAGCCCCCGAACCCGCTTTATAAAATCTACGGTTTTCTTTTACGGTTTTCCTTTATTTTTTGCCTTGCGCCCAAAATAAAGGTGGCGGCTAAAACTTTCGGATCCGCCCAGCTCCCATAGTGATCGATTGGGACCATAAAAGGCTATTTTATTAAATCCATAAGTGGGGGCGTCGCAATATCTTTCTTTGCCTTCTACATTATCCACGGAAAAAAGGGAGAATGAGAATGGAAAGGTAATGCATTCCCATATCACATTATCCACGAAATAAGGGATAACGACGTATGGAAACCTTTAGTTCCCATTTTGGATACAAAATCCACTCAGCACCAGAGGCACATTCCAACGTGCTAACATAGGCAGACCTCCTCTCGCGCTTGGATTTCGTCTTCCCCTAAACAAGGGAGGGTGGAGCGAGGCGGTGGTGTCCCGCGTCGCGCGTCTGCGCACCACATCGAGGCGCGGGCGCGGCGCTCGGGAACCACGCCATGCACCAGAGAATCTAACGAAAGGAGGAGAGAGTTTCCTCCCTTGGTTCGGAATAAGCTCAAATATCTGTATTCCGATAATGACTGGGGCAATATCTTGCGAGTTCGGGACACTCACGTGTCCATTCTTCCTCCCACCACTGTAAGTTTCTTTCTTTTTCAAGATTTTCCTGGCTATATTTCAGATCTGCTAAATTTTTGCACTCTTTGGAACTTTTAGAGCACTCCTGACTTTATTAGTGATGCATATGCATGTCCTATTTATGCCTAAATATGTAATTAAGTAGTGATGCATGAAATTTATATGATTTATTTTTGCGATGCATGATTGAACTAGTGGTCACTATTTGACCATACTATTCATTATTTATATTATACATGCAAATGAGGCTATATGATTAGAGCTGTCAAAATGGGTTGGGCCCGTTGGGTGGGTCTGTCCCGCCACTTTATAAAGGTGAGTTGGGTTGGGAAAATATGAACCCATTAGGAGGTGGGTCAAATGGGTTGAGCCCGCGGTGGGTTGCAGGTTGAGGTGGGTTGGGGCGGGTTGGGTCGGGGCGGGTTGGCCCGCCATATACTAGTTTCAAATAACCAAGTCATAAGTTTGAAATAATTAGTTTAAATCATTTTTCGCTCAAAATGTAAGATTATTTTTTATATCTAAAATATTAGTAAATGATTTTGAATTCGTTCAAAAAATGACACTTATAACAACTAAAGATGTCAGAATAAGGAATACTAACCGCAATATTTATTGAAAAAATGATTATAAGAACATACAAAAAGAGTAATGATAAAATAGTTTCTTACTTCTATTTTTTTCTCATTTTATACTTTAAATATTAGAGAAAGTTGTTAGAAAATACTATTAAAAATATAATAGTTGAAAATACAAATTTTTTAAAGAATTGTGACATTTTTTGTGGTATTTATGATTATTTTTATTATTTAGATTAATTGGGAAAAAAGTTTGTGGGTTGGCCCGCCTAACCCACAACCCAAGATGGGTTGGGTTGGGTTGACAATTTCCCGGCCCACCACATTTCATGGGTTGGCCCGCCCCGCCCCGCCAAATGGTGGGTTATAGCGGGTTGTGGGTTGGCCCGCCCCGCCAACCCACCTTGACAGCTCTATATATGATGCATGTTTTACACTAAAACATATTTTTGCATCCAATAGAATCACGAAACGGACTTTTCGGAATATAATTTAAATTTTCCGAAACGCATTTTTGGACATTTTTTCGAATAAAAATGGGATAAAACAGATATATTTCATACCCTTAGATTCATTTTTCAAGCATGTGAATGCTGCAGGGACATAGTAAATGTCATAAAAATGTTTATTTCCATGATTAGTGGCACTTTATCTTCTTTTTAGCGTATTCCTATGGCAGCTTATTGGACAATGAAATGCATATGATGGATGCATGAACTACTTTATTTTATGCAAATGTAATGCAGAATAGCTATGGGATGATGCATGAATATTTTCATATTTTATTATGTACATGGTAAATGCAGTCTAGCATGCATCTCTATGATGCTCAGGATGCAAAAATAACTATTTAAATGCAAATCAAATTACATATAATTTTTTCTATTGTTTTTTTTTTTTTTTTGAAAGAATGTAAAGAATATGGTACGCATGCACAACATATGTGGCGACCCTGACCCTGGACCCGAGATGGAACTGTGGACCGGAGCACCCAAGACGAGACAAGAAACAAGAAACGACGAACATGCAAGGACTCAAAAATATTTAAAACTAACGTGACGCAACATTTCAGTCGCAGCAGAACTCGACACTAAAGGTCGGTATGTCAAAATCATTTTACCTGATAAAACAGTTAATAGGACAAGAAGATAAATAAGAGCTAATGGAATGCTCAGCGGAAGTCTATACGTAGTGAACAATAACAAGATATACAAGGCACGGCTAACACAATTACCGGCATCAAAAGGAGTATAAGTACTACAAGAGTTAGAACTACAAGTAGCTAACATGAATACACTAGTACGAGATCTATACACATTCCCAAGTGTAGTCTAGTTGACTAGCTTTAAACCCGTCGTCCTTGCAAAATACAAAAGAATAGAAGAGGACTTCTAAAACCACCTCTTCACCGTAAAAGCCTGATCAAAAGAGAACTAAGGTATACGAGCACTGCGAGCCTCAACGAAAAGGTCCTGTCCTGCTAGGATCTAAAAAAAAGTACAGGGGAACGGGTAAGTCATAAAGACTTGTAAGTTATCAATCATGCATGACATGGCAATATGCAACACGTTAGGCAAGACAATATTACAAGCAAGGTTCTAAAATTCGTTATGCGGGTGCTAGGCGCCAGACCAGCACCTAAGAGCGCCTAGGCGGGATATACGCGGGGCCTAGGCGGGGTCGAGAAATAAGACATAATATCTGATTTTTAATATATTTTTTATTATAAACTAATTATTAAACATATTTTTTAAATTATACTAATACTAAATATAATATAATAATTTAAAAGTAATAATTACATTATGATGTTAAATTTTAAAGGTAAAACTAGAAATTTAATATCATCTACGGTTCAAAATATTACAAAAATAGACAACATTTCCATTATCCATAGGTCCGTTGACAATTACAAATTTACAAAAATAATTTAATAATTTTAAATTTATATTTATTATTATTATTATTTTAAAAACCCAACATGACATTATTTAGGGCCAAAAATTTTTAAAAAACTAAAAAAATAGGAAAAATCAGCAGTTGTCCGCCTAGTCCGCCTAGTCGGGCGCCTAGAGCACCTAGGCGGCGCCTAGCCCGCCTAGCCGATTTTTTCACTGATTTGTCAAATTTCTAGGTGTCGGGGTGGCGCCTAGCGCCTAGGCCGATTTTTAGAACACTAATTATAAGCATGGAGATCAAGTATTTAAGATGCACATTAATTGCACATAGTTCACATAATGTGAGGATATAGAGCCGGGCCGCTACGTAGACCTGCAAAACAGACACCTTTGGTACATGCCGTAATCGATGGGTGTGATAATACATCGATCATCCGAGGGATGCTCGGGAAAAACAAGTAGTCACTCAATGGGCGCGTATTGGTTGGCCAAGAGAACTCTTCCCCACTGTGGCCGGCAGTGGAGGGTGTGTGCGGTAACAAGTATGCCAGCTGGACTCATGCTATGCCAAGTAGTATTTACTCAACAATCAATCAAGTATGGAACGAGTCCGACAAGAGCGTCCTCGTTCGAGACAAGTATAAAATCTCATCAATAAACAAGCAAGATTGAGCTCGACAAGAGCGAACTCAATATATCAAGTATGCATTTATTAAGTCATAAAGATACAAGCATGATAGTCAATCCATTTCAAGAGTCTAGAATTAGTTTTCTAGTTGAACGCATGTAATAACGTCGTAGGGATTGATCATTGAGCCGGTATTGTTCAATAGCTCACTAATGTCGACTCCGTTGGGTCATTTCTATAAATCCAAGCTAGTAGAGTTAAAATATTATTTGCATTTCAAACTCTTTTCTAAGTTATCGCATCGATTAGACTAGGTCATTAATCCAATAACAACCATAGCTGAAAATAATCTCAAGTTCCCAAATTATGGAACCCTATAATCACGTTTTCTAAATAATGGTCGAAAGTCTATGACCCAAGAACAATAGTTATTTCTAACGTAGCATAGAATACTTTTACTTCTAGGCTTAGTGTCCAAATCAAAACATTTGCATTCATGGTTTGTAATTCCCAGATTTTCATACTCTCTAAACACACCAATATCATGGTAGAAAACAAGGAGAGCATGATTTAGACATGAGAGAAGGCAAGCAAGAGGGGGTAGCATGTTATCTCTATCATGGACCTAAGGGAAATCGATAGCTTACCTCAGGCCAAGTAAAAGATGAAGCAAGAAAACTATTCGGTGTCGATCGATCTACTCGACGACGGCTTCGTAATGGCTGTCTCGGAATCGCAAGTGGGTCTTGAAATCACTTGGAATCAAACCCTCACGCACTAATCTCACCGAGACTCTCACGCACAAGATCTCTTCGGACCAAGGAGGAAGAAGAGAAGAAAATAGATCGTAAAGTGAAGTCTCCAACTGATGTAGAAGAAATCAGCTCAATTAAATGTTAGTGGAGAACACTTGTCACATGATGAATGATGGAAATAGGTTTAACAATCTCAATTAGGCTTAGATTAGACTAATAAGGTTCTAATACAAGTGATCAAGGTCACCAATGATAGAGGTTTAGTAAGGGTACAATCGTAATCAACCAAAGTTGCAGAAATTCCTCGTTATGCTGGAAATCCTCTCTACTCGGTTGTGGAGGTCGAACCTCCTTCATAATGTTCGGTTCTTGGGGCCGAACAATGCCCAAAATGTTCGGTTGGTAGGTTGGAACAATTCCTCAGGCCAAACGTTAGGTCAAACAGGTCCAGAATTGAACGTATAACGCATACAAGTCATATACAACTCAAAGAAGCATTAGAATGAGTACCAAGGGTCCTAAAACAATGTTAAAAGTCTCTCAAGGTCTTGGCTAAGTCCAAAAGATCAAAGCCCGAGCAAGTACAAGCCAAACTAGAGCATGCAAGGCAATAGGAGTTCGATACGACAATTACGGCTCGATCAAGGAATGCAATCAAGTCAAACATGTTAGGGATACTACTAGCATGTTAAATACACCTTCTAATCATGTTAAACAAGTATAGAAGACAAGTTATACAAGTAGGTTTCGGGTTCTCACATCCTCCCCCACTTAAAGGAATTTAGTCCCTAAATTCATACCAGAATCATCAAATAGGAAAGGGTATCTTTCTCTCATATCGAGCTCGATTTCCCAAGTAGCTTCCTCAATGTCATGGTTCTTCCACAAGACTTTGACTAACGGAATCCTCTTCGTTCTCAAGATTTGCTCCTTAGTATCAAATATCCTCACCGGTCTCTCATCATAAGAAAGATCAGGTTCGAATGCAATCTCATCATAAACAAGGACATGCGATTCATCTTTCACGTATTTGCGTAGCATCGAGACATGGAATACATCGTGAACATCCGATAACGAAGGTGGCAATGCTAACCGATACGCCAAGGATCCAATCCTTTCTAAGATCTCAAATGGCCCGATAAATCTAGGCGGAACTTTACCCTTCTTCCCAAATTCGCTTAGTACCGCGCCGGGGCAATACTTTCAAGAATACATGATCACCAACCTGAAACTTTAAGTCACGTCTCCGGTTGTCTGCGTAGCTTTTCTGTCTACTCTGAGCTGTAAGCAATCTGTCTCTAATCAGTTTAACGCTCTCAGCTGACTGTTGTACCATCTCTGAACCCCATAGCTTAGCTTCACCACCTTCATCCCAGCAAATCGGTGAACGACACTTACACCCATATAAAGCTTCATACGACGCCATCTCAATACTGGACTGGTAACTGTTATTATACGCGAATTCGGCTAATGGCAAATAAGAATCCCAACTACCTTTGAAATCCATGGCACAAGCACGTAACAAATCCTCTAATACCTTAATCAATCTCTCAGACTGACCATCAGACTGTGAGTGTGTGACGACCCGACCTGGACCCCGAGGTGGAATAACAAGTCAAGTCGTCCAAATAGGACGACAATACATGTAAAGACTTAATTATTGAAAACGACCTGACGCAACATTGTAGATGGAGCGCGACTCAGCACCAAAAGGCCGGAATAATTTAAAACTTTTAAAACCTGATATAGCAATTAAAGACAAGTATACCAATTCATCGGCGACTTTACTACCGGAACCCAACACTACACAGTTCATGCAAATATACCTCGACGGCTACTACATGCCGGAGAACAACATAAATAAATAAGAGCTAAAGTAATGCCCAACGGAAGTTTTAAAACATGTGAACCATACTACATCTATACAAGGCTCGGCGTACATGCGTCGGCACTCAAAATAGGATACAAGTATAGACATAAATACAAATAAACAAAGTTCCCAAAGCGAAGTTGAAGTGACTTGCTAATCCCAACATCCTTACAAAAGAGATCAAAAGAAGGATATCTATAAACAACAACCTCGTCGCGTGTGATCACGGACAAGCACGACCCTGCAACGCCTCAACGGGATGTACCTAAACGGCTCGGATCTAAAGCAGTAAAAGGGAGGGGGTAAGTCATAAAGACTTTGTGAGTTAACAATTATGCATGTCATGGCATCATGCAACATACATAGTAAGATATCATCTTTAATATCAAGTCAATCAAAGCATTCATTTAATAAACACTTAAATCACATATCCATGGTAGCACATTGTTTTACATAAGTGCTATAAAAGTAAATCACATATAAGGAGGATATGTTATGGAACCGGTGCCGCTACGTAGCTCCTGCAATACACAGCGTTAACATTTCGTGTCAATGATACCTGTGATAAGTGTATCAAAGTACCGAGCTCTCTACTCGGGTACCAAGCTCTCTACTTGGTAATTAGACTTGCCAATGTGCTCTATTGGTTACAACAAAGGTTCTACTTCCCCATTGTGGCCAACAGTGGAGGGGTGTGTGATAAAGCCTGGTATAACAACCCATCACTATCACGAGTCCCATAACTCGTGACGGCGATGCATTGTCACACCATTGACTCAACCAAATATGCCAGCTGGACTAATGCAATGCCAAGTAGATGTTTACTCGTCATATAATCTCAAATAAGGAACAAGTCCGACAAGAGCGAACTTATTCAACAAGTAGTTGTTTACTCATTTAAGGAATCAAATAGGAATTTGACAAGAGCGAATTCAACATGTCAAATAGATACATCATTCTACAACATGCTCTCAATTATGCATTTGCTTCACACAATCAAATAAACCACATAAGAACTCGATTGAGTCTTATAAGCACACATATCAAACATGCCCTTCAATCCATCCCAAAGTCACGTAAGCTAATACATTAGTCTAACGCACTACAAACGTCGTAGGGATTGAATGTGGAGTCGGTATTGTTCAATAACTCCCTAATCTTAACTCCGGTGAGTTTTACTAAAATGCAACCAAGTAGAGCATTGATACTATATGCATCACATTGCCCTTTCATAAGTTCTCCGTTCATTTAGAACTCGATAACTAAGCCTTTCATGACCTTAACCTAGCCATAAACACATTCCCGAGTTTCAAACCCTAGAATCGGTGATTTTGTTAAACCTAGAATTGAAACATATTCTTTCACAAGAGTTGTTCCTAGGCACATTATAAACAACATTCATGCTTTACACAAGGTCAAAATCACAACTTCATAGAGAATTCATAAAATCCTACACATATTTCTTAGGTTGAATTGGAGGATTTCTCTTCACAAAAAGTGTTCATAATCATCAATAGAACAACTATAATGAAGGGGTCATGTTATATTATTGAACATGGAAATTATGGGAATTGTCAACTCACTTTAAGCCTATGAATAATGGAGGAAAGGAGGATTAAACCAAGGATTGTTGTAGAGGAGAGCAAGGCCTTCAATTTGGTGGTCTCGGATCGCCGATCGGATCACCGGAACTCCGGGAAATGGTCTCTCAAGTTAGGGTTACCTCCATGGACGAAAATGGAGGTTCAAGCTCTGAATCTCTGGTTGTTGGTGATCTCTAATGGCTGAAATGGCTGAAAAATGTTTATATACTTACCAACAAAACCTCAATCCATGTGAAGGTGGTTAAATGACTTCTAATTGGCTAAGGGATGCTAGCCTTTGATAAGGGTTGATCCAAGGGCTTAGAGGGGTTGTAGGAGAGTCAACAAAGGGGGCTTGACTCACCAAAGACGACCAAGGGGCAAGGACACTAGGGTCATCAACCAAAACCACTCAAAAAACTCACCAATCGTGAATCTGCCATGATGCGGTCGCATCACTTTGGACCCATGCGACCGTAAGGGTCTTCTTTCAGGTTCTTCACATTTAGACTAGCTCTCAGCATCTCAATGCGAGCCAATGCGGCCGCCAGGTTCATGACTAAAACTTTATCTAAACATGTCCTAAATGATCTCAAACTCATGGGCAAGCATCCTAAGGTGTAACACAACTCAAAACAAGTCGGAAACACACCCGAAACACATCCGAATCAAGTTAAAACATGGCTGGAACCACTCGACAAAAGGCCAACTAATCAAACACGATTCAATCCCAACTTAAACTAGGATAACTTGAACATGTTCAAGGCTTGTTTAAACATGGTTATGGCTTGAATACAAGGCCTAGAACTCACACGAACATCTCTCGAGACGAAAAGAAGACAATACAAGCAATGATGAACAACCTCGAAACACAAACGAAGCAACGAAGCTTCTAAACTTTCAACCAAGCATGTAACAACTAAGATGAACATTCTAAGTCATAAATGCAAGGTACTAAGACTCCAATGAGGCTTATTTAGGTGCTATAATGATACGATAAACACTCGAAACGTCAACAACAAGGCATGCAACGCATGGAAGATCAACACTCTAATATGATCTCAACCAACTCATGCAAACATGGTATGAATGCAATAAAGTCTCTAACATGTCAAGACCTATAATAAACATGTTATAATGATGACAAACATGAAATGGGGTTTGGGTTCTCACATCCTCCCCCACTTAAAGGAATTTAGTCCCTAAATTCATACCATAAGTCTCGAACATGTAAGGGTATTTCTCCCTCATCTCAAGCTCAGTCTCCCATGTGGCTTCCTCAATGTCATGATTCTTCCACAAGACCTTCACTAAATGAATCTGCTTGGTCCTCAAGACTTGCTCCTTGGTATCAAGAATCCTCACCGGTTTCTCAACGTAAGAAAGATCGGGCTCAAAGGTAATCTCCTCATAAGTAAGGACATGCGACTCGTCCTTCAAGTACTTATGAAGCATGGAAACATAAAACACATCATGGACACACGATATAGACGGTGGTAACGCAAGTCGATAAGCCAAAGAACCAATCCGCTATAAGATCTCGAACGGACGAATGAACCTCGGAGAAAGTTTCCCTTTCTTCCCAAACCGCTTTGTACCGCGCCGGGGCAATACCTTCAAGAACACATAGTCACCAACCTGAAACTCAAGATCTCGTCTCGGTTGTCTGTGTACTCTGAGCTGTAAGCAATCTGTCTCTAATCAGCTTCACACTCTCAGCCGACTGTTGTACCATCTCCGAACTGACTCAAACTTTAAGAAATAGTAATAGAAATAAAATAAGAAGACTTAGTCAATCTATCAATGACAACCCATACTGCATCAAAGCCTCTATGAGTACGTGGCAACCCTAAGGGTGGCAATTTAAGGCACGACACGATTGACCGATACGAACACGACACGAAATTATAGGGTTTAGGCCGAGGCTTATCGGGTTCGGGCCGTTATCGTGCCGACCCGATAAGGCATGTTAAGATTCTGGTTGTTATTGGGTTTTTATCGTGCAAGCCCGATAAGCACGAAATAATAATAAGTATAAATAGTGGAAACCCTAAAAAAGAAACATATTAACTTGTTGTGTAAGCTGTGTAAGTGTAGTCTCTGATCTCTCTCGTTCTCACTCTCTCTCTACAGTGCCGATTTCGCCGATATCCGAATGCCCCGTCGATTTTTCACTCTCTTCTCAGATCAGCCCTTCTCACTTCTCGAGATCGATCGGTGCCGCCTCGCCACCGCGCCCGTTCGCCTCGCCTCGCCTCTACCGATCTGCGTCAGCTCTCCCTCAGGTCTCAAGACTCTCAACGACTCTCACTCACACCGGCGCAATCTCTCTCTCTCTCTCTACACCGAAGAACAAGTCCGAACTCCAAAGAAAGGTAACCGACTAACCGGCGTAATCCCTCTCTCTCTACAGTACTTGTTCTATAGATTTCTTGACATGGTCCTATTTCTCTTAGTTTAATTATCTTATTTTGCAATTTTTTCTCCTACAGCTACTTCAATTTTTTCTCTTAGTTCATTTTGCAATGTCATCTGCCATGTTTTTGGTACCGTGCCAACTAAAATAGAAGGGTATTGGTATCATCGATTTGGAGAAGATTTCTGGAGAACTGATGAAAGGGAATCCCTAGCATATTGATGGACCTAGTATTATTATTTACCAATCAAAAGAGGGACACAGGGACGGAGGGAGTATCAATTCTGATTCTCTGGTTATAATGTGTAATAATGATCATTGACCTGGAAATGGCCAATCCTTGCAGAGTGTTGTTTAGTTGGTGTAAACTTGAGAGTGATGGTTCTTTTCCTTTTAACTTTCTATGGGTACAGTGGTGGTTAGATGTATTGAGAGTTAGTCAATGTATTATATTATGTTAATGTGCAGAATGTTTAGTAAAGGAGAAAGCTGAGTTTTCCAACTCTGAGTCTCTGATGATGTAGGTGATGCTGAGAAGTCAGAAGTTACCATAGCTGGGATTGTGTGATCTTAATTTGCATGTAAAAGCTTTTAATTTGAATGAACAATTTATGTTATTTGCATATTTGTTTGTTTTCATCCTAATACAAGTATTGTACCCTTTGAATTTAATGTGAGTTTTTGCATCAAATGAAAATGTGATAAGGATTTATTTACCCTTTCATTTTGATGGATAATTTATAATTTATTAGAAATTTATAATTATTTTTATTTTAAAAATCATGCCTAACGGGCTTATCGTGCTTAATGGGCTTATCGTGCCTAACAAAAAAAAACCCAACCGTTTTTGCTTATCATGCTCCGTGTTTTCGGGTTTTTATCGTGTCGTGTTTGGGTTTTGGTTTTAGGCACGATAACCTTATCGTGTCGTGTTCGTGTCGAAGCTTATCGTGTTGTGCCCTTATCGTGCTAGCCCGATAAGGGCACGGCACGACCGATTTGCCACCCCTAGGCAACCCTGTAACAAAGTCCATGGTGATATGCTCCCCCTTCCACTCCGGAATCTCAAGTGGCTGAAGCAATCTAGTAGGTCTCTGGTGCTCAGCCTTAACCTGCTGACACGTCAGACATCTAGAAACATACTCAGCTATCTCCCTCTTCATACCATTCCACCAAAACTACCTCTTCAAGTCATGGTACATCTTAGTACTACCCGGATGTATCGTATACTTGGCCTTGTGAGCCTCATCAAGAACCATACGTTTCACTTCATCGGAAGAAGGAACGCAAACCCTATTCTGGAATGTCAAGATCCCATCACTGTTTATCGCGAACTCGGGTGTATTATTCTCACCTAATCCATCGATAATCTTCATCCAAATCTGGATCAGTAGCTTGAGGTTCCTTGATCAACCCCCAAATAACACTGGTGTAGAACGAACACTAGCAAAGAGAACGCTATGCTCACTCACAACAGAACTCTATTCACGGACATCCTCAAGCATCTTCCATTCCCTCATCATCAAACATGACATATAGGATCTCCTACTCAACGCATCCGCAACAAAATTTGCTTTCCCCGGATGGTGCAAGATAGTACAATCGTGATCCTTAAGCTTTTCCATCCATCGCCTCTGTCTCATATTTAACTCCTTTTGTGAGAAAAGGTATTTCAGACTCTTATGGTCCGTATACACCTCAAACTTAGCTCCATAAAGGTAGTGTTTCCACTTGTGAAGCGCAAAGATAATAGCTGCCAACTCAAGATCATGAGTCGGATAATTCTGCTCATACGGTGACAACTTCCTAGAAGCATAGGCAATAACCTTTCCGTTCTGCATAAGCACACAACCTAAACCTTCCAAAGAAGCATCACAATAAACCACAAAGTTATCACAACCACTAGGCAACGCTAAAACAGGAGCGGTAGTCAACCTCCTCTTCAACTCCTGAAAACTAGCCTCGTACTTGTCACTCCAAACAAAAGAAGACTTCTTTTGAGTAAGATTGGTCATAGGAGTAGCAATCTTAGAAAATCCCTCAATAAACCTACAGTAATAACCCGCCAAGCCCAAGAAATTATGGACTTCGATCACCGTACTAGGAGTCTTCCACTTGGTAACAACCTTAACCTTTGATGGATCCACCGCGATACCATCACTAGACACAACATGCCCAAGAAAAAGCAACTTGTTCTAGCCAAAATGCACACTTGCTAAACTTAGCAAAAAGTTGTTTCTTACGCAACACAGTAAGAACCTCTCTCAAATGATGCTCATGCTCCTCTCGTGACTTCGAGTACACGAGGATATCATCAATGAACACCACTACAAAACAATCAAGGTACTCATGAAACACCCTATGTATTAAGTCCATGAACATGGCAGGCGCGTTTGTCAAACCAAACGGCATCACAACAAACTCATAATGGCCATAACGCGTACGAAAGGCTGTCTTCGGAACATCCTCCGCCCGAACCCTCAACTGGTGGTAACCACTCCTTAAGTCTAACTTGGAATACACAACAGACCCCTGAAGCTAATCAAAGAGATCATCAATGTGAGGTAATGGATACTTATTCTTTATAGTAACCTGGTTCAACTAACGATAGTCAATGCACAACCGCAAACTACCATCCTTCTTCTTCACAAACAACACCGGTGCACCCCACGGAGACACACTCGGTTTAATAAACTCCTTATCCAGCAGTTCCTGCAACTGCTCCTTCAACTCTCTCAACTCAGCTGGAGCCATCCTATAAGGTGCTCTAGAGATAGGTGAAGTACCGGGCCAAAACCTCAATGCAAAACTCTAGCTCTCGGTCGGGGGGTAATGCATAATCAGTCGAAAAGACATCTGGAAATTCATTAGCTACCGGTACATCTTCTATACTAACAGCAGACATGCTAGTATCAAGCACACAAGTAATATACCCCGTACACCCCTGAGATAGAAGTTTCTTAGCCCGCAAAGCAGAAATAACATGTATACCATTTAAAGCATGATCACCCGTAAACACAAATTCCAGAATACCGGGATGGCAAAAGTAACCCTCTTGCGACGACAATCTACTAAAGCATGGTAAACACAAAGCCAATCCATACCCAATATCAAATCAAAAACTTGGATAGGCAATACTACCAAATCCGCATGCAAAACCCGATCACAAACAAGTACATCGCAACCCCTATGGACCTCAGACGCCAACATACAATCACCCAACGGTGTAGACACCTCAAGAACATAAGGCAACTGAGCAGGCAAAACACATAAATGATCTATAAAATGAGATGCGACATATGAATGAGTAGACCCCGGATCTATAAGAACTCGAGCTCTATGGAAAGCGAGAGAGTACCTCCAATCAGAAGTAGACTGCGGGACACCACGCGATCAGCGTAAATACACATGCCTACGCCTTCGGACGCCCATCACTATCCCTCTTATTCCTAGACTATGAAACAGAACTCACTGAATGACTAACACCAGCCTTAGGACAATCTCTCCTCATATGACCCGTCTCCCCACACCCGTGACACTTAGCAGTCTTAGTCCAACACTTGCTCAAGCTGCGTGCGTCTTGTGCGGCGACAATAAGAACATACCAGCTGTTCTGTCCCTCGCTGATCACGAGAAGATGGAGCGCGACTATCGACTCTCGATCGGTTGTCTAGACGCCCACCGATCTCTTGTCTACCATGGCCACCGTTGCGGCGTTGTTGCCTACGGTCGACCGATTCCACGAACTCGGCCTCTCCCGAGAATCTTTGCGAGGCCCCTGATGGCCCGATCGATGTGAAGACTACCACGAAGGCTTACTGTGCTCCTCAATATCTCTCTCATCTCATAGGCACGATCTGGCGCCCGATAATCTGTCAAGCGAAAAGACAAAAGCGCCTCTAAACTCGTCTTCAAACCCTTAACGAACTTAAGTACCCTCTAGGCTCATCGGTACAAGATACGCACAATACCGCGACAACTCAGTGAACTTAGAAGAATACTGAGCCACGGACATAGAACCATGCTCCAAATCTTGGAACTCCTTCTCTCTCCTCGTGTCTCACTACCATCGATACATAAGAAGCCACGAACTCCCTCTCGAGTTAGGCCACACTCTAGGAACCCCATTCGATTCCGGCTAGCAAGCAAGACTTTCCACCAATGGTTGGCGGCTCCCTCGGCTTATATCTTGCTAGTACTGACCTTCTCTTCCTCGGTGCGGTCAGGCTGCAAAGATCTTCTCAAGTCCTCCAGCCACAACTTCGGCAATAATAGCGTCGAGACTCACCCTCGAAGATGGAGGTTTCATCTTCAAGAATCTCTCCCAATAGCGTTGTTCCTCACTCTAGGATCAGCGGGCACATCAATATGAGGCGGCCTCACCTCAGTTACGGTGGTGGTGGTGGTGCAAGTGGTACTCCTCTGGTGACCTCCACTGGGCCATCTCGGCCATAAAAGCAAGCATCTGACGATACATGTCGCCGTAATGCGCATTAGGGTCAACTCCTTGCTTGTGGAGTCGATCACCTGTCTTTTCTCTCTATCACCTCAACCAACACCGTCTCCCTGGCTAGGACCAGTACCTCCGATATTTGTACCGTGTCTAGTCTCCACCATCGTGAACCTATAAGAAATCACTCGACGTTAGAAATCACACAAAGAACCAACCCACCTAGGCCATGGAACCTATCCTGGCCGATAGCTAACCTATAAAGCTCTGATACCAAGTGTGACGACCCGACCCGGACCCCGAGGTGGAATCACAAGTCAAGTCATCCAAATAGGACAACAATACATGCAAAGACTCAATTATAGAAAACGGCGTGGCCTTAGCGTTGTAAATGAAGCGCGACTTCGGCACTAAAAGGCGAGAATAATTTAAAACTTTTACACGATATAACGGTTAAGACAAGTATACCAATTCATCGGCGACTTTACAACCGGAACCCAACACTAAACAGTTCATGCAAATATACCTCGATGGCTACAACATGCCGGAGAAACAACATAAGTAAATAAGAGCTAAAGTAATGCCCAGCGGAAGATATAAAACATGTGAACCAACTACATCTATACAAGGCTCGGCGTACATGCGCCGCCACTCAAAATAGGATACATGATACTACAAGTATAGACATAAATACAAATAATCAAAGTTCCCAAAGTGAAGTCTAAGTGACTTGCTAATCCCAACGTCCTTACAAAGGAGATCAAAAGAAGGACATCTATAACAACAACCTCGTCGCGAGTGATCTCGGACAAGCACTAACCCTGCAATGCCTCACGGGCGGCTTGGATCAAAGCGATAAAGGGAGGGGGTAAGTCATAAAGACTTTGTGAGTTAACAATTATGCATGTCATGGCATCATGCAACATACATAGCAAGATATCATCTTTAATATCAAGTCAATCAAAGCATTCATTTATATAAACACTTAAATCACATATCCATGGTAGCACATTGTTTCACATAAGTGCTATAAAGTAAACCACATATAAGGAGGATATGTTATGGAACCAGTGCCGCTACGTAACTCCTGCAATACACAACGTTAACATTTCGTGCCAGTGATATCCGTGATGAGTGTATCAAAGTACCGAGCTCTCTACTCGGGTACCAAGCTCTCTACTTGGTAATTAGACTTGCCAATGTGCTCTGTTGGTTACAACAAAGGTGCTACTTCCCCACTGTGGCCAACAGTGGAGGGGTGTGTGATAAAAACCCGGTATAACAACCCATCACTATCACGAGTCCCATAACTCATGACGGTGATGCATTGTCACACCATCGACTCAACCAAATATGCTAGCTGGACTAATGCAATGCCAAGTAGATGTTTACTCGTCATATAATCTCAAATAAGGAACAAGTTCGACAAGAGCAAACTTATTCAACAAGTAGTTGTTTACTCATTAAGAAATCAAATAGGAATTCGACAAGAGCGAATTCAACATGTCAAATAGATATATCATTCTACAACATGCTCTCAATCATGCATTTACTTCACACAATCATATAAACCGCATAAGAACTCAATTGAGTCTTATAAGCACACATATCAAACATGCCCTTCAATCCATCCCAAAGTCACATAAGCTAATACATTAGTCTAACGCACTACAATCGTCGTAGGGATTGAATGTGGAGTCGGTATTGTTAAATAACTCCCTAATCTCAACTGCGGTGAGTCATTTCTAAAATTCATCAAATTAGAGCATTTATACTATATGTATCACATTGCCCTTTTCTAAGTTCTCCATTCATTTAGAACTCAATCACTAAGCCGTTCATGACCTTAAACTAGCCATAAACACATTCCCGGGTTTTCAACCCTAGAATCGGTGATTTTGTTAAACCTAGAATTGAAACATATTCTTTCACAAGAGTTGTTCCTAGGCACATTATAAACAACATTCATGCTTTACACAAAGTCAAAATCATAACTTCATATAGAAATCTTAAAATTCTACACACATTTCATAGGTTGAATTGGAGGATTCTTTTTCATAAAAAGTGTTCCTAAGCATCAATAGAACAACTATAATGAAGGGGTCATGTGATAATATTGAACATGAGTATTTCTGGGAGTTGTCAACTCACCTTAAGCCTATGAATAATGGATGAAATGATGATTAAACCAAGGATTGTTGTAGAGGAGAGCAAGGCCTTCGATTTGGCGGTCTCGGATAGCCGATCGGATCACCAGAACTCCGGCAAATGGCCACCCCAGTTACGGTTCTCTCCAAGGACGAAAATGGTGGTCACCCTCTGCAAATGATGAAGCTTTGGTAATCTCTAATGGCTGAATAGGCAGAAAATGCCTTATATACTTACCAACAAGACCTTAATCCATGTGAAGGTGGTTAAATAGCTTCTTATTGGCTAAGGAATGATGGCCATTGATAAGGGTTCATCCAAGGGCTTAGAGGGGCTTGACTAAGGTCAACAAGAGTGGCTTGAGTCACTCAAGACGTCCAAGGGGCAAGGGTGTGGTGGTCATCAACCAAAACCAACCAAAAATCCCGTAAGTGTGAATTCAGGGACCAATTTCCAGATTGTTGGTAATTGGGCTTGCGGCCGATTATTTAGTCCCGCCCACATGGAAAATATATTTATATTATTTATTGGTTAATTAGTATCCTAATTTAATTAACCAATAAATAATATAAATATATTTTCCATGCAGCAATACCAACAATCTGCACACTTTTTGGACCTCAATTGATTTAAAATCTTGTACACTATATGTGATCAGGGTTTTCTAGGGTTTGTCTGCGCCACAATTTTTGACGGCCATGGCCGACGCTGGGGTTGATCCCCCATCGGCTCCCTCCTCTATACCACCCGCCCCAGCCCGTTCCTATGTTGAAGCCCTCTCTAACTCTTCTAACAGTTCTTCAGCGGCTTTCTTCATTCCTCCAGCTTCATACAAAGGTGAACCTTCATGAAAGCTATCTCCTGAGATTATCGCTTCCTTTGCTCAACCTTTCCGCCTTGCCCTCATTGGCAAGTTTTCTCATGGTCGCCCTTCAATGGAGGCTACCAAAAAGCATTTTAATACCTTTGGTTTAAAGACAACCGTCTCTTTGGGGCATCTCGATACGAAACATATTCTGATTCAAGTCCAATGCGAAGAGGATTATCAACGCCTTTGGATCAAAGATCAGTGGTATCTCGGTCGTTTTCCTATGCGAGTATTTAAATGGACTCCCGACTTTCGTCCAGATGTTGAGAGCTCAATTGTCCCGGTTTGGTTTTCTCTCCCTGGTTTGCCTATTCATCTGTTTAACAAATCTGCCCTTTTTTCTCTCGCAGCTCTTTTTGGCAGACCTTTGATGCTCGACCAGCCGACTATAAATCTGTCCAGACCTAGCATTGCCCGTGTATGTGTAGAAATCGACCTCTTGAAACCATGCCCAACTCGTGTCTGGGTTGATTGTGGCGGTGCTTTCCCTAGTTTTTGGCAAAAGGTAGAGGCTGAGAATAAGCCATTTTATTGCACTCACTGTATGCGACAAGGTCATCAAGAAATTACTTGCCGCATCAAGCATCCTGATTTGTCTAACCAAAACCCTAACCCTAACCCTTCGGCCAAGGAACCTTCAGCCAAGACTTCCTCTACTCCTACTGGCCAGCGATGGACTCCAAAAAAAAGGATGATATTTCTCCGAAGGAAATAATCCCCACGTCTTCTGATCCTTCGCACATCGAAAAACAACCTGATATAGCTATAAACAATGATCCCTCTAATGCTGAAGATTGTCGTGAGACAGAAGATTTCAATGCTACAGAGACGGCAGCCAAGTCCCATACTTCCGCCAATTCAAACCAAGACCCCCCTCAGTCTGACTCAAACTTGCATGAAGCCTCACACAATTCGAAGGAAAATACTGAGCCCCATTGTACTGGTTGTGACCCAACAAATGAGGAAACCAATGCTAATCATTGTCACTTGCCTACTTCCGATGATTTCACAGAAGATGTAGTGGATCCCATCCCCCCATCAATCCTCTCGCCGAATAAATTTGCCGTTCTAAATATTCTGGAGGAAGAGGATGAACCTGATCTTTGCACCTTTGATGCTCTAAACTTGGAAGCTTCAAAAAAGCCTAAACACCAAATTCCCCCGACTGATCGGACAACACGATCTCAGGCTCAAAAGCCCTCCAAAAGCTCCAACACCAATATTTCTAATGGATGTTAAAGCCCTATTTTGGAATGTCCGCGGTATAGGTAATGATCCTACTATCAGCCGTCTTAAGTTTCTGATCAAGACTCATCAAATATCTCTTTTAGCTATTTTTGAACCAAAACTAGCTGTTGATAAAATTCAGCACATCTCCAGGAAGCTTCATTTCAGGTTTTCTCACTCAAATCCCTCAAGCACCATTTGGATTTTTGTCAAATCATGTTTCACTTGTAATATTCTATGTGATTCATCCCAACAGATCACTCTTAAACTTCAGCATTTTACCTGGTCTTCTCATGCTTTTGTTTCCTGCATTTATGCGAGGTGTGACCTTCGAGACCGTCAAGATTTATGGGATGACCTTCTCCATATCCATTCCCAGATATCAAATGACCCTTGGTTGGCTGGAGGGGATTTCAATATTATTCTTGACCCATCCGAGAAATCCGGAGGTAATGGTTGGGATCGTATAGGTGGTCTGGAATTTCAAGCCTGTATCTCGGCTTCTGGTGTCTTTGATTTGGGATACTCTGGTTCAGATTTTACATGGTGGAATAAACAAGATGCTAATGCTACCATCATGGAACGCATAGACCGAGTTTTAGGCAATACAAGCTGGCTGGACAGATTTCAAGGAACCACAATTCAGCATTTGAATCGGACCTATTCTGACCACTCTCCCTTACTTGCTTCTATTCCCCAAACTATTTCATCCAGCCCTTCTTCCTTTCGTTTTCTTAATACATGGACTTCCCACCCCTCTTTCATAGACACTGTCAATAATTCTTGGTCTCAGCCTGAACTTGGTTCTCCCATGATTAAATTTGCTAAGAAGCTTAGGCGGCTAAAATCTGTTTTGAGGAGCTGGAACAAAAATTCTTTTGGCAACATTTTTGATAATCTTAGGAGAGCTGAGGAGGATGTTCTCAAAAGGAGCTCTTGTACGACCTTAATAATTCAGATGTGAACCGTTCCAATCTCATGGAAGCTCAAGCTTGTCTACGGCTCCATCTTAATCGAGAAGAAAGTTTTTGGCGTCAAAAATCCAAGATTAAGTGGCTCAAAGAAGGCCAAGGAAACTCAAAACTCTTTCATGCTTCAGTTCGACAATCTCAACGTCGTCTCTTTATCCACTCTATCCATGATGTTGATGGGACTCATTTGGACAAAAATCAGGATATCAAAGAGGCTGCTATACGTTATTTCCGGGGCCTTCTCTCTTCTGATGCTCCTACATCTGATTCTAATATAGATGTCATTCCCCGCCTCATATCTGAAGATTGGAATACTATGTTAATCGCCCCGCCTGATGTTTCCGAGATTAAGAAAGCAGTTTTTGATTTGAATGGAGATAGTCTTTCTTGGCCCGGATGGTTTTTCGGTCATTTTTATACCTGTTGCTGGGAAATTATCAGATCAGATTTCTGCGAGGCCATCACAGTTTTTCCGGATGGCTTGGTCTAGCACGCTCATTGTGACAATCCCGAAAGTTCCTTCTCCTACATCTTTTAAGGACCTCAGGCCTATAAGTCTGTGCAACTTTAATTCCAAGGTCATCTCCAAGATTATTTCTTCCCGCCTCTCTCTTATTTTGCCTTCCATCATTATGGAAAATCAAAGTGCTTTTGTTAAAGGCAGAATCATTCAAGATAATATTCTCCTAGCCCAGGAAATGATGACACACATCCGTAAGAAAGTTACCGGTTCCAATATTATTCTCAAGCTTGATATGGCTAAAGCTTTTGATCGGGTCTCCTGGGTTTTCCTCATTCGGGTTCTTCGTAAATTCGGCTTTCATGAAATATTCATTGATCTTATCTGGCGTATCTTGTCCGGTAATTGGTTTTCTGTTCTTCTTAATGGGGAATCAACTGGATTTTTTCCTTCTACTCAAGGTCTTCGGCAAGGAGACCCTTATCTCCTAGTTTGTTCATTATCATGGCTGAAGTCCTAAGCCGTCAGCTTGCTAATCTGCATCGAAATGACCCTAGAGTTGTCTATTCCACTGTAAGTGGCTGCCCCATAATCTCTCACCTCGCTTTTGCAGATGACATTGTCATCTTTTGTAATGTAGCAAGCATTCCCTCCTCCTTCATCATGACTTAATTTCAGCTTATGAAGCTATGTCAGGGCAAATCATTAATAAATCAAAGAGTTCTTTCTTTGTTGCTCCCAACAATGCCAGCCGCTCTTCTTCTATAGCTCGTATCTTGGGATTTCAATAAGGCAATTTTCCCTTCACTTATCTGGGCTGTCCTATATATTTCGGAAGGAAGAAAAAGCAGATTTTTGATCCACTCATTCTCAAAATTCAACGTAAAATTGATTCTTGGATGCGCTCGTTCCTTAATTCAGCTGGTCGTATCACCTTAATCAATCATGTTCTTCAGTCCATATCGATGTTCCAGCTTGCTTCTATAGATCCTCCTGTCTCTATCATTCGGCTTCTCAATCGTATGATGTCCAATTTTTTCTGGGGTTACATAGATGGAAAGAAGAAATGCCATTGGGTTTCTTGGCGATTGTTGCCGGCCCCACTCTTGAAGGAGGCTCGGTATTTTCTCGCTTGCCAACTTCATTGTAAAAGTTTTGGGGCTCAAAATCGGTGGGATTTCGGTCTACTAAAAACATTTAGTCCAATTTCTTGGTCATAAATATTGCCAACAGTAAAAGTTTTGGGGCTCGAAAATCGGTGGCGATTTCGGTCTACTAAAAACATTTCTTCTTGGTTGCTAAATATTGCGGATCTCACATTTGGTTTCTTCTTCATCGTAAGCTTAACTCTCGTTATTCTTTGCCGAGCCCTACATCAAATGGATAGTTGGCAGAGGTGATTGTTCCATCTGGCATGATATCTGGCTCGAAAATTCTTGCATTGAGAAACCGCTGGCTTGCTCTATGATCTGTGTTCGGGATATTTTCCAAAATGCTCCCAGCTTTTCTAATAACAACCAGCACTCGCTGCCTGCCTCCATCATTCAAGGAATCAGCTCTCATTGCGTCTCGATTGTTGATGAAGCTGACCGTCCTGTATGGTCTCTTTCATCTAAAGGGATTTTTTCTATCTCCTCGGCTGTTTCCCTCATTTCTCCTCCGAGTCTTTATGCTCTCTCTAATTTTCATTTGGCATAGGAATGCCTTATATCGGCATCTTCCATTGGCGGCTCTTAAGTAGCGGGCCTTTAGATGAGGCTTTATGGTGCAAAGGTATCCAGCTTGCCTCTAAATGCCATTGTTGTCTTTTGAGCTGTATAGAAACTTTTGATCACGTGTTTCTACAAAGCCCTTTATCCATGATTATTTGGCAGCATTTCCATAACATGTTTGGCATTCCGTATCAGTCCCTCCCTTTGAACCAAACTTGTTTTGCTTGGTGGTTACATGGAAAATCCACTATATTCTCTATCCTCCCCTCTATTCTTCTCTGGCATTTATGGAAGAACCGTAATTCTGCTGTTTTTGAAAATTCCAATCTTCCTCCTCTGGTTATTATTAAGAATATTATCCAGGATATGAAGAACATCATGATTTCAGCCGGTCACCATGTGTATGATTTTCCTCGGTTTTCTTGTGGTCGTTTTAAGCAAGTTTGAATTCAGTCAGTTCAATGGACTTCTCCTTCAAATGGTTTATTAAAGATGAATGTGGATGGAGCTAGCAGAGGGAATCCCGGAATCAGTGGTGGAGGAGGTATCTTGAGAGACTCTTCGGGTAATTTTATTTTTGCTTTTCACTGTTTCTATGGCTCCTTTTCTAATATGGTAGCTGAGATCCGTGCTCTCCTCTATGGTATTCGTTGGCTCAACTCTCATAACTTTTTGGACGTTATCATTGAGACAGACTCCAAAGTTCTTTTTGACTGCCTTAGTAATGGTCATTCCCCTCCTTGGGAACATGCTTATCTTTTTCGTGATATTTCTCGAATCTCTACTTCCAGGAGATATTCTTTTTGTCATTGTTTCCGTGAAGCAAATAAAGTAGCAGATAGTTTGGCTAACTTAGCCTGTGATTTTATGACAGATAGAGACTTCACCTCTATTTCCACTGTTCCCCCTTTCACACGTGGTCTTATTCGTCTAGATGCTAGTCACACCCCTTATGTTCGCATTTCTTAGTTTTTATTTTGTGTTGATGTATTTCTTTTTTCGGTAAGGCTCCTTTGTCCCAGTTCAAAGGGGTAAAATTTGGTTGTCCCCCTCAAGTTTGTATTATTTTTTCTTATTAATAAAATCTCAGTGTATACACTTCCCATAAAAAATAA
>CM028382.1:85995528-86055049 GCA_013146195.2 Codonopsis lanceolata
CTTTTTGGTACTAATATATGTTTTCGGTGAGTTTTGTAAGTTTCGAGTTATTGTGAAAATACGAAAACTCCGGGGTTTAAGTGCAAATTTCAAGAAGGGCCAAAAGGAAAATGAAGAAAGAATGAAGATTGTCAATTTGGACACCTTGCGGGCCAAGAGTGCCTCGGTGCTGCTGCGGCCTTAAGTAGGCGTCTCGTCATAAAGCGACAAAGGAATCAAGGCCGGACACACTTTGGAGACCTTGCGGGGCAAGGTATCACACCTTCTGACCGCAAGGTGGTCGAGAATGCGTGATTTGGATTTTCACACGGTCATTCGATTGACACACTCAGAGTATATATAGAAGCGGATCTGGAGCCAAAGCATAAGGAGGGCAGTGGAAGCTCTCTTTCATAGATTTTAGGTAGTTTTTAGATTGTATAACATAGTTAGATTTTGTAATTTCAAGTATTGAAGATCAAATCATGTATCCGATCATCTCCATGTGTTGTTCATTGTCTATGATGAACTAAATCATCCATAATCTAGGAGGTGGGAGGTAACTTGTATCAATTTATGTTTTGATTCTTATATATGTTCATTCAATGCTTGTTGATTGTGTTGTTTATCAATCCCTATATTATTTTGCTTTGAACAAATGAATGTAATCGCAAATAATAAAGGCTTAGAGGTGCGGATAAGCTGCATGACCAAGTGCATATGTGTACAGCTCACCAACACAATAAATTGGACCTATCGATGCGAGTGATAAGTTAGGACCGAGTTCTTACATGATCTAGGTGACAGATAGATCATAAATCTAGGTGACAGACTAGATTGATAGTTCTGTGCTTAGGATATAGAATGGATGAATTTTGCAGGGATGGAGGTTTGAACCAATTGTTCAACAGGACTATATATATTTTAGTGAACGAACCCAGACATTGAATGACATTATTATGAATTGAACATAAAGGAGATATAAGTGAAACCGAGAATCTAGATTGCCACCCACCATAAGATCTTCATATCTGTTATTCTTGTCTAATTAGTTAAACATCTATAACTAGTAGTTTAGAGTAGAATTAAACATAAAAACCCCCTTTAGATTAATAATTTGCTATCAATAAATTGCCTTGTTAAGTGATCACTTGTCTACGTGGGTTCGACCCTTGCTTCCAATACTATTCTATAATAGTCTTGTTCACTTGCAAGGAAAAAGATTAAATAAAACATCGATCAAGTTTTTGGCGCCGTTCTTGGGACAAGCTAGTTCACGTAGTTAGTTTGTTGGTAGCGTAGTTTTTAATTTAATTTAGTTTTTAGTTTAATTTTGGTTTTCATAAAAATAAAAATACAAAAGATTTTATTTTATTTTAATAGTTAGTTGTTTTTAAATTGCTTTAATTATTTTTATGCAGATCGTAGATCTTTAAATCCTAAATTGGTAGACTTAAATCAAGATATAAATATTGTTAGAAGAAATCAAAGAAGTTTTGAAAATCTAGCTTAGAGTTTGATAATCAAGACCAATTGAATCAAGAGGATCCTCGGTTGATCCTACAATGGAAGAAATAACAATAATCGTAATCACGAAAACCTAGTTGACCCAGTCAATAGGAATCAAAGAGAAGAAGAACTGCAAGAAGAAATATGGAAGTAGTGGTAAATCAAAGAACTATTAATGACTTTAGTAGACCTTCATTAAATGTTGTGACATCATGTTTAGTCTTGCCGGATCTTTGTTAGGAATTTTGAGTTAAAGGTCATTATTTTAATGCCATACCATCTTTTCATGGGATGCCCCATGAAGATCTGTCGGTTTCTTAAGAGAATATGAATACATGATGAGTACTTTTCCTTTAGGAGGTTGGAAGAAGATCAAATCAAAATGAAATATTTTCCAGTGCATTAAAATTGGCAAAGAGATGGTTTATGAACCTAACACCAAATAGTGTTTATACTTGGGCACAATTATATGATTTGTTTATGAGTAAATTTTACAAACATGCATCTCTCTACAGTATAGAAAACAAATCATGTCATTCCAAAATGAACCGGGTGAAACATTCCATGAGTCATGGGATAGATTTAAAATACGCTCATTATGTGTCCTCATCATAATTTGGCTCAACATGTGTTAGTGCTTCAATTTTATCATGGTCTTTCGCCGACTTACAAACTATGGTTGATAGTGCGGTGGTGGTTCTATTAATAGAATGACACGAAGCACTAGAAGAATTATTTGAGATGCTAAGTATTAATTCCCAACGAGAAAAGTGCTAGAGGTAAAAATAGGAGCCTATATCAATTGCAAGATAATTCAAATACACAAGCTCAATTTGAAAATTGGCAAATTCAAGAAGCATGTGCCTTATGTGGATTATATTCTCATGCTACTAATTTTTGTCAAGTGCTATGTATACGAGCAGTAATGCTATGAATATGTACCCTCAGGCCAAGGAATGATCCTATTCAAACACATATAATCTGGTTGGAGGAATCATCTAACTTTTCTTGGGGAGGAAATAAGCCTTTGCAACCTCAAGTTCAACCTCAACCACCACAACCTCGGTTGCCAAATCAAAATCGGTTGAGAATTGAAGAAGTTCCCAAGCAAGAAGTAGCTAGTAAAGGTCAAGCGGCTTTGATGAAGTACATGCTTGAAGAAATTGAAAATCTAAAGAAACACATTGCAAATTCAGAAGTTGATAAAAGAGAAGAAGGAAGTTCCTAGTCAAAGCGAGCAAGCCAAGTCAATCACCGTCTGCTTGAAGCGTAAGGTGATAGGTGAAGAGGTAAGTGATCTGATCCTTCTTCTAATATGCATTTCTGATAGAAAATTACGAAAAGGTAATTGAAAAGAAATTGAGAAAGATAGTGATAGTAATAAAGAGATTAATGACTTAAGTAATCAAGAGGTAGAAAAAAGAAGTAGAGTAGATGTTCCAAATAAGGAACAAGAAGAAGAAATTCAAAATAAAGATAATACAATTGAAGTTGAAAAAGAGTTGGATCAAGAAGAAGAGGAACCTTATGTGGCTCCACCACCTTATGTTCCTCAATTCCGTTTCAAGAAGACTTATGAAAAACCGAATGGACAAACAATTCACGGAAATTTATAATATGTTATCCAAAGTAAATGTTAATTTACCTTTGCTTAATGTTATTAAAAATATTCCAGCTTATGCAAAGTTTTTCAAAGATCTTCACTCTAAGAAACACAAGTTTGAAAACAATGAAAAGATTGTTGTTTAAAAGCGTAAGTTACGTTTACAACCGAATTACCACCTAAGTTGAAAGACCCAGGTAGCTTTAATATCCAAGTTTCCTTGGGAAGCTCTAAAAGATGAAAGCAATGCTAGATTTAGGAGCAAGTATTAATTTGATGCCTTTGCGGTCTATAAACAATTAGGTTTAGGAGAACTAAAACCCACTACTATGCAATTACAATTAGGCGATCGTTCGATTAAATATCCTTTGGGTATAGTGGAAGATATCCTAGTTCAGGTTGATAAATTAATCATACCAGTTGACTTTGTGGTTCTAGAGATGGAAAGGAAGATATGCACCAATAATGAAGTCCCAATATTGTTAGGCAGACCATTTATGGCAACTGCCAATACAATGATTAATGTGAAAAATGGTAAACTCACAATGTCAGTCCTAGGTGAAACCGTTGAAATTTATGTGTTTGATGCTATGAATAGACCTAGTGACATAAGTGCATGTTTTTCAATAGATGAGATTGAAAAATTATCAAGCGAAACTTTTGAAGAAGAGGAAGATTATGAGAGAGATAGATTTATTGTCTATGATGATAGCCTATCCCTCCCATAAAAATTGACATTGAGGAAATTGAAAGAGAAATAGAAGAAGAGAGAAAGATTAGAGAGAGAAAAAGTAGAAGCTAGTAAAAGAAAGATGAAGAAGGTAAAGAAATAAAGTAGAATCGAGAAAATAATTACGATGAATCGGAAAAAGTAGTAGAAGAAAGTTATGAAATTAAAGAAGATGAAGTAGAGATTAAAATCTCTCTTTGAAGAAATTGAGATAGAAAATATTGAGGAAGAAAATAAGGAAGAAAAGCAAGAAGAGAATAATGAGGCTAAAATAAAAGAAACTATTAAAGTAGAAAATTCTGAATTTATGCCATCCATTAATTCTCCCAAAGTCGAAGAATTAAAGCCATTACCATCCCACTTAAAATATGCATTTTTAGGGGAAGGTAACACTTTGCCTGTTATTATAGCAGCCGACTTAACGGAAAAGCAAGAAGCTAGTTTGTTAAAAGTTTTATGGACACATAGAGAAGCTTTAGGATGGTCTTTAGCTGATTTAAAAGGAATTAGTCCTTCTATGTGCATGCATAAAATACATTTAGAAGAAGGTAGTAAACCTTCAGAGAGAAAGACAAAGAGACTTAACCCACACATGGAAGAAGGCATTAGGAAAGAAGTTCTTAAGCTCTTAGATGCGGGTATAATTTACCCTATATCGGATAGTAAATGGGTTAGTCCTGTTCAAGTAGTTCCTAAAAGTCCGGAATTACTTGTTGTTAAAAATGAGAAAGATGAATTAGTCCCTACAAGGACTATAACTGGTTATAGAATGTGTATCGATTTGCGGAAATTAAATGCGGCAACTAGGAAAGACCACTTTCCTTTGCCATTTATTGACCAAATCCTTGAAAGACTAGCCGGTCATGAATATTATTGCTTTCTTGATGGTTTTTACGGATATAATCGGATCCTGTTGCACCCGAAGACCAAGAGAAAACAACTTTTACATGTCCCTTTGGTACTTTTGCTTTTAGGAGAATGCCTTTTGGGTTGTGTAATGCACCAGCTACTTTTCAAAGATGCATGATATCTATATTCTCAGATTTAGTTGAAAGATGCGTAGAAGTTTTCATGGACGATTTTTCGGTTTTGGAAATTCTTTTGATCCTTGTTTAGAAAACCTTACATCGTCCTAAAAGATCTTTGTGAAACTAATTTAACTTTAAGTTGGGAGAAAAGTCACTTCATGGTAAAACATGGAATTGTCTTAGGGCATGTTGTTTCAAATAAAGGCATTGAAGTTGACAAAGCTAAAATCGAAGTTATTTCACAACTACCCCTCCCACTTGAGTTAAAGGAGTTCGAAGTTTTCTAGGCCATCTTTGGTTTTTACAGAAGATTTATAAAAGATTTTTCCAAAATCGTAAACCTCTATGTAATTTGCTAGCAAAAGATACATAATTTATTTTTGATAAAGAATGTTTAGAAGCTTTTAATTTATTAAAGGAAAAATTAACTACTGCCCCAATTTTATCCGACCCTGATTGGTCACTTCCTTTTGAAATCATGTGTGATGCATCAGATTTTGCGAATTGGAGCCGTGTTAGGACAAAGGGTAGATAGAAAGCCTCATGTGATCCATTATGCTAGTAGAACTCTAAATGATGCTCAATTGAATTATACCACTCTTGAAAAGGAATTTTTAAGCGATAGGTATATGCTTTAGAAAAATTTAGATCATATCTACTAGGATCAAAGGTGATAATTTTTTCGATCATGCATTGAAATATACGTTAAGTAAGAAGGATGCTAAACCAAGATTAATTAGATGGATGTTATTGTTACAAGAATTTGACATTACTATCAAGGATAAAAGAGGAACAGAGAATGTTGTAGCCGACCACTTGTCTAGGTTAGAATTTTCACCCTTGCTTGAGCGTCAATTTCTTGATGATCCTGTCCCCATAAATGACAATTTTCTGCGATGAACAACTCTTGGCCATTAAAGATTCGACCCTTGGTATCTTGATTTTGTCAACTACTATGTGTGCGATATCATTAATCGATTTTGATCATTACGAAAAGAAGAAATTTTTAGCGGAAACTAAAATTATTTTGGGAAGCTCCTCATTTATACAAAATTTGTTCGATTCTTTAATAAGAAGATGTATTCGAGAAAAAAGACCAACAAGGTATCATGGAATTCTACCATGGATATTCTTGTGGAGGTCATTTCAGTGGTAACAAAGCTGCTCGAAAAATTTTGCAATCAGTGCGTATTGGCCTCTTGTTTTTAGAGATTGTGAAGCTGTTTTATAGAACATGTGACAAATGTCAAAAGAACAGGTGGTATAGGAAAGAGAAGCGAGATGCCCTTACATATTAATTTAGTAGTTGAAATTTTTGACGTTTGGGGTATTGATTTTATGGGTCCCTTCCACATGTCAAATAATTGTGAGTATATTCTAGTAGCGATTGATTATGTTTCTAAATGGATAGAAGCATAGCAACCAAGACTAATGATGGAAAAACAGTAGTCAAGTTTGTAGATGATTTATTTGCTAGATATGGAGTCCCTAAGGCCATAATAAGTGACCAAGGAACTCATTTTACCAATAAGTTGTTAAATAATGTTCTTAGAAAGCATGGTGTAACTCACAAGTTAGCTACACCTTATCATCCACAAACATCCGAACAAGTAGAAGTAAGCAATAGGAAAATAAAAGCGTATTAGAAAAGGCATTAGGCCTAATCGTAAAGATTGGGAATCAAAACTCAAGGATGCTTTATGGGCATACCGAACTGCTTTTAAGACACCCATAGGAATGAGTCCATATAGAATGGTATATGGCAAAGCTTGCCATTTACCAGTTGAGATTGAGCATAAAGCCTATTGGGCGGTTAAAGAATTGAATTTAGATTTAACATTGGCCGGAGAAGAAAGACTGTTTCAGTTAAATGAGTTAGAAGAGCATAGGTTAAATTCGTATGAAAATGCAAAGACATATAAAGAAAAGACCAAGAAATATCATGACTTAGGGTTAGCCAACAAAATGCTTCATCCAGGTATGAAAGTATTACATTTTAATTCAAGATTGAGGCTATTTCCCAAAAAGTTAAAATCTAAATGGTCTGGTCCCTTTAGAATTGTACGAATTTATCCTCATGGGGCTGTTGATATTCAAAACCCAAAAATAATGAAGTGTTTAAAGTTAATGGACACCGACTCAAGCCATATTTGGAGCCGATGTCAGTTGAGCGAACAATTGAGTTAATCCGTTTGGCTGACAATGAACCACCCCGAGATTAGGCTTGCAGTTTGGTCGAGCCAAAGACGTTAAACAAAGGCGCTAAGTGGGAGGCAACCCACTATGTTGAATGTTATTTAGTTAGTTTAAATATGCTTTTCTCTGTTAAATTTAATTTTTGGACATTTAATTTCTAAAATTAAATATGCCAAAATTCAAGTTTGGGGGAGAAAAACATCTTAGTGTTGTATTTATATGTTACTAATAATTTTAGTTTAGAATTTTTGTTTAGTTTTTACATACAGGAAATATCCAAGACATAACGGAAGTTAACGGAAGGGCAAAAGATGCAAACTGCTGAAAAGTATTGAAAGAAAAACAAGAAGGAAGAGTTATGTCCACCTTGCGGACGCAAGGTGTGAAGGACCTTGCGACCGCAAGGTCCCCAGTAAATGCGAACTTCGTGCGTCGTACTGTCAGTCATGGGGAATCAGCAGGAATCTCAACCGCTTTGACTGCCCACCTTGCGGACGCAAGGTGTGGCAGACCTTGCGACCGCAAGGTCCCTATATATATTCAGTGTCGGGTTTCCTTCAGAAAAGCACACAGAAATCTTCCCTCTCTTCCTCCAGCAGCAGCAGCAGCAGCCCAACCTCCCAAATTCCGGCAGATCATCTCCAATTCCGGCACCAACTTCAAGATTCTATCTCTCTCTCTCTCTCTCAAAACTCTTCATCTCCCTCACCCATCATCCATTTCACTCCATTACAAGTTGAAGCTTTTGAAGGAGAAGGAAGAACCTCCATTGCCGACGAAGATCGAGCTCAATACTCCGGCTGCATTCACTCAATTAAGGCTGCAAACAAGTAACCCTAACACCCTTTTCAATTTCATACGTAAAATATTTGCATGCTAGGGTGCTAGATAGTTTTTAACGTAGATAAAATTTTGCATGCTTAGAATAAAATTTTAATTTTAAAATTTTAAAACCACATCTTTAATTATTTAAACTTTTTAGTTTTTAAAATTTTATAAAATCAAACATAATGTTCCGTAAGCGTAGAAATACCGGCGCTTCATCCTCCGGCCCCGCTCAGGAGGAAGAGCATAATTTTGACCACACCCGCTTCGTGTCCCACGAGGCATCAGAAAGGTACACTACCAAGCTCTCCAAGTCCTTGGTGCCCGAAAGGGGATTCAAGGCTGAAGACTTTGGTCTCCGTCCCAATCTAATGGCTCGTAGGTGGGGGCTTTTGTTAGATTCTCCGCCTAGGGACGCCATAGTCCCTATTGTCCGAGAATTCTATGCCAATGGCAACATTGGCATAGATGGGGGTGTATTAGACACTGTTAATGTTAGGGGTGTAGTAGTAGATTTTTCGCCCCAAAGCATTAACACTCATTTCGGCACCTCCAACTTTGCGGTTGGTGCCGATCACTTTAGCACACACCTCAACCCCCGTATCCCTGTCGAGGTGGTCAATGCGACCATCGCTCTCCCTGGTGTGGAATGGTCTTATAGCCGTCAACCACCTTTTGGACCACGCACCATGGGAGAGTCCTTCCTCCAAGACACGGCCAAGCCCGTGTATAAATTTGTTTGCGGACGTCTCATGCCCTCAAGTCACCAACACACGGTGAATTGGGAGAGGGCTGTCTTGACCTACACCATTATGACTGGTGGGTCTATTGATGTCGGCCGTTTGATCAACGGCCAAATCAAGACCCTTATTAGAGGTAGGACGAATGCGGGGTTCGCGTTCCCGCATTTGATTACCGATTTGTGTAGGGGGCAGGCGTGAGATGGCCCACACGCGGAGAGGCTGAAGGCTGGTCCGGTCATTTCAAGGGCCATTTTGTTTGAACATCACCAGCAGCCGAGAGTGAGGGTTCCTCAAGAGGAGGAACCAGAAGAGGAAGAGGACCCGCTCGTTGGGATCTCCAACAGGTTGGAGGAAGCTGTCCTCCAAACTGATATGGTGAGTCAGTAGTTGGCACAAATGCGTGCCGACCAGCTGAAATTTTTCGACTGGGTTAACACCGTGGGACATAATGTCTCAAATTATTATGGGCTGCCACCAAGCACGATCCCCGAGTTTCGTCCTCATTCGTTATCTTCGCCCGACTCACCTTGAGTCGAGGCCCAAGTTCCGTCCTCTTTCGTTAGGTGGATCTGCTACGTCCTTTTTATATTTGTCCTACCCCATCAATCCTCTCGTATGTTCCTCTATTTTGAGGACAAAATAGAAATTAAGTTTGGGGGGATTTAAAACTTTTAGTCTTAGCAGGTCCTAGCCTAACGAGGAATGGAGTTGGGCTATGTTTTTAGGGTGAAAGAAAATTTCTTTTCTTCATGACCATTTAACTTTTCACCCTATTTTTCTGTTTTTAATTTTTTCTTATTTTCGGAGTGTTGCCTTGACCAGAATGCACTCATATTGGTTGTTCGTGGGTTCCTCTTATGGGGACCCATCATCAATCGTGTCATCGTCATCATCTCCAATTTTCTTATAATTTTTTTTTTAAATTCAAAATTCTCATCCCCGAGTTTAGGTGTGGTAATGCTAGTCGTAGTCAATGAGGAGATTAGTGTAATGACCCGCATAGTTAGTCTGTAGATCCCTCTGGAATTCACTTAATTTTGCGAAACTTTTACTTTTCTCCAAATTCTTCATGCACTCACACCAGTCATAAGTATGGATTGATCAGAATAGTTTTATAAAGTTTATAACACCTACTTCATTACAACAAGATATGCACAAGAATATGATGCATAGCCATTCGAACACAAGTGTTGCATTAAATTGTGACTTAGGGTCAATTGCATGTTAGTTAGATCCCTTGGATTTTTCTCATTTATATATCTCAAGCACACTTTCGAACCGTGTCTGCATGTTAGTCTCAATTGTCCCTACCATCTGTCTTAGCGAATGCTTATGTGAAATCCAGTGATGCTAAACATTCAACCCCAATTCCCATAGTTGATATGATATTTTGTGTTGTCTTACTTGCTTTAAATACTATGTGAGCATTTGGCATTAAGAAATGACTTAGGCCATCTTTGGATCGTTAGAGCCTAAATATTCCCTGACCTATACTAAAATATATCCCTAGTGTCCCCTTTGAGCCTAATGAAAAAGAATGGAGTGTGCTAAGCACACTATTTAAACCCCATTCGCCATCATTTCTATTACCCACATTAACTTAACCCTAAAAACCTATACACTTTTAGCCTACCTTGAGAGAGTAGGATTGGGTGGGAAATTGATTCTAGGAGGACCACTTCTTTTCAGTTAGGCCATTTTTCGGAAGGCTTCTTCTTTCCGTCGTCGAAAAAAAAAATAATAAAAAAAATCATATGTCGACGAAAAAATGAAACGGAAGAAGAAGAGTGTAAACAAAAGATTCAAATGGAAGCATAGCTTTCAAGAGAAAAATATGTTAGAAAAATCATGCTGATAAGAATGATGTGATATTTTTAGAAGAATATACTGCCCAAAACAAGTTTGGGGGGGGGGAAAGAAGAAAACGTAAAAGTAACTAAAAGCACCCCTCCACTTGTGGTCTTTGCAGGTCCTAGCCTAAATAGGGAAAACTTCCTTTTGCTTGGAAGTATGAGGGATAAAAGGGTATCTTACTCTCTCACTTTGAATTCCAATTCCTTTCCTTCATATCCCCCAACACCTTGGCCTTACATTACAAGCTAATAAAGACCTAATGATCTTCTTGCCAATGCTTATGTTGTTTTAATTGTCAAGTGATAATATGAAATTGATCACACACTTCATGTTCCCTATTATTATTCACCCTATAAAGCTCCTTGTGTTAGCATGTCTTAGCTATTACAAGCATAATCTTAGGGATTGGGACAAGTCATTGAGAGCATTGTATGTCATACATAGAAGTGCATGGGATGGATGTATAAGTCTTTTGAATCCTTGGGACCTTTACATGAACTGACCGGGTTTGGATGGTAGATCTCATAATTCTTAATGCATGATTTTCTCTTAAACTTTGATTTTCATATGAATGTGGTGTTTAACTTAATAAAGCTGTTTTAGTTAAGATATTCTTTAAGACTGGCGATCACACACACACGGAGAATTAAAAGTAGTAGCATTCTTAAGAAAAGACTAGTTGGTTTTATATGACTAAGCCTGCATATATGTGGTGAGCACCAAACTGAGATTACTTGCATTCCATACACTTATAACTTGAGGTTGAAACCAAAAAGATTTTATGTTTTATGTGTAGTTTAATTTTAATTTTATTTATCTGTTTTTGTATTTATCTGCATAGTCAAGTCACTCGAAAGAGTCTCCTTGAGTTTGTGGGTTTATAGAGGAGTGTAAATAGTGTCACCCTCACAAAAAGATTTTATTTTTATTATTTATTTGTTGTTGTATTTATAAGTTTAATTGTTTACTCGTGGACGAGCAAAGTTCAAGTTTGGGGTATTTGATCGATGTATTTTATACGTCGATTTTATATACTTCTATGACTTAAATTATGCTATTTCACGAGTCTTTTGGGTACTAATATATGTTTTCGGTGAGTTTTGTAAGTTTCAGGATTAATTGTGAAAATACGCGAAACTCCAGGGTTTTAAGTGCAAATTTCAAGAAGGGCCAAAAAGGAAAAATAAAGAAAGAATGAAGATTGTCAACACTGGACACCTTGCGGACGCAAGGTGCCTCAGACCTTGCGACCGCAAGGTAGGCATTACTCGTCATAAAAGAAGCAGCAAAGGAATCAAACGGCCAGACACACTGGAGACCTTGCGGACGCAAGGTATCCAGCACCTTGCGACCGCAAGGTAGTCAGAATGCGTGATTTTCGGATTTTCACACAGCGGTTCGATTGAAACACAACTCCCGAGTATATATAGAAGCCAGATGCTGAGCCAAAGCATAAGGAGAACGGCTGGAAGCTCTCTTTCATAGATTTTAGGTAGTTTTTAGATTGTATAACATAGTTAGATTGTGTAATTTCAAGTATTGAAGATCAAATCATGTATCCGATCATCTCCATGTGCTGTTCATTGTCTATGATGAACTAAATCATCCATAATCTAGGAGGTGGGAGGTAACTTGTATCAACTTTATGTTTTGATTCTTATTTATGTTCATTCAATGCTTGTTGATTGTGTTGTTTATCAATCCCTATATTATTTTGCTTTGAACAAATGAATGTAATCGCAAATAATAAAGGCTTAGAGGTGCGGATAACGCATGACCAAGTGCATATGTCGCATAATCGGCTCACCAACACAATAAATTGGACCTATCGATGCACGAGAGTGATAAGTTAGGACCAGGTTCTTACATGATCTAGGTGACAGATAGATCATAAATCTAGGTGACAGCTAGATTGATAGTTCCTGTGCTTAGGATATAGAATGGATGAATTTTGCGGGGATGGAGGCTGAACCAATTGTTCAACAGACTATATCTATTTTTAGTGAACGAACCCAAGACATTGAATGACATTATTATGAATTGAACATAAAGGAGATATAAGTGAAACCCAGAATCCTAGATTGCCACCCACCATAAGATCTTCATATCTGTTATTACTGTCTAATTAGTTAAACATCTATAAATTGTAGTTTAGAATATAATTAAACATAAAAACCCCCATTAGATTAATAAATTGCTATCAATAATTGCACTGTTCGTGATCACTTGTCTCTGTGGGTTCGACCCTTGCTTCCAATACTATTCTATAATAGTCTTGTTCACTTGCAAGGAAAAAGATTAAATAAAACATCGATCAAAAACCATAGAGCCCCGGATCATATATCCCCACGAAGGTGCGAGAAGCCATCAGAAAATGCTCTTCCACCACATGTGAATCAAAATGGGAATTGGTGAAAAGCTCATCACCACCAGCAAAAGCATCATGACCAGCCAAAGTTTCTGCCAAGATTACCAGGACAATATTGGCCCGGCGATCACGTGCCTGCAAAGCAAGATCTACAACTCGCACGTCAATAAATCCCTGATGGCCCACCAGAAAATATCTCCCCACCAGACACAAGAAAAGAGCTGTTAACCGGCGCCGCAGATAATCCATATCATCCTCCCTGAACTCTGTGAAAGCCCGAGGAAGAACAGTCAAGTCAAAGTTCACCCCGTTAAAGAAACCCGGGGTGGCTTCTCGAGTGGTGCGGAACAATTCCCTAATCGCCATGTAAGGACGCCTCCGAGGCGAAGGCACGGCAATACGACGAGTGGCAGCTACTCCCAGCATTGCACAAAATTCCTCGAAAGCCGGGCACATCTCGTTCATCCCAAAATTGAAAAGATGATCCTGACGAGACCGAACACGCGCCCTCTTAACATGTCCCGCTTGATCACAACATTTCTCAGGATAGAAGGCACCTGAAGCTAAAAATGTGATCAAACCAATCGCGTTCGTCGGCTCGAAGGGCGAGAATCCAGAGATCGAGGGCATTTTCATAGATTTCTAATTCCAAAGGTGTGTGTTAAGGTGCAGCCATTTGAGCAAAGATAAAATATTTTCTCTATCGAGAAAATGAGTAACTGAGGAGAAGAAGCTCTGAAGGAATGAAGGCTGGCTGAAAAGAAATCAGACGTGAAAACTTCAGGATCGCCGGGCCTCCTTTTATAGGAGAAATAAAAAAAATCGACAAACAGGACAAACAGTGATGAACAGTGGCAAGAAAAAATCTCCCAGGGAGGCAAACTAGGCGCCACCCTCATAAAATTTGGGCATGGCGCCCAAATTTGCTATAAGCCACGCCCAGTTTGCTCAATAACTACTCCATAATTCAGCTGATGTTTTGGTTTCTGTCCAAATCGCCAATTGATATCTCGTCTGATCACGGAAGTTTGGCAGTTTATCAAAAGCAAAGGCTACACATAAGAGTAGATGGCCACAATTATATTCTCCCGCACAGGAGGCGGCTGCCTCTTCCTCTACCCGCAAATCGCCAGAAAAGCCCCTTTGAAGCTGAAGGTGTATTCTTTTCAAATTCATTTCTAAAATGCGGCATGCCATTACCCTTAGGAGTCGGTATAGCTTTATTTTCTGCATGTATTTTAAGTGTGCATTTCATTTTATCATGTCATTTAAAATTATATTGCATTTCATAACTCATATTTGTACAGATCTTAGCTAATAACAAAAAGAAAAAAAAGAAGAGAAAAGCTGATATGTGCAGGAAAAAAAGCTAATAGCCAAAAGATGCTCTGCCTCTGCTAAAGCCACCTCCTCTGACTCGGGGGCCCACCGTGCCATCAGGTCTGCGTATCCGTCCCCTGCTTTGGGCGCGACTCGATCCTACGTCTGCATCGTCATCATCATCATCACTGCGACGCCTGGTCTGCCGCATAGCCTCATTGCCCCGACAAGAAAAGTCATCCATCAGACGCTGGTAAAGTTTGTTGATGCTAACGAAACCCCGCAACAGTCTCTTGTATGTGGACACTTTGACCTGAAAAGGCAAACAAAAAAAAAGAGAGATCACCAAAAAAAAAAGGGAGAGCATCAGTCAAATAAAAAAAAAGGAAAGAGCATCAGTCAATGAAAGAAAGAAAGTGATGAATATACCGTGCGGGCCTGATAAGGGACACGGTACTCCTCAGGGATCTCAACATCAGGAAGGACCTCCCTTATGAGCCTATCATCTCGCCGATACTGGAGAGTCGAAAAGGCATCATCGGGCATGGAAAACTCAAGCCGTGCATCCAGAATAGAATGAGAAGACCCAGCCCAAGCACCATCGACAGATGCACGCCTCCCAATCACAAGAGGAGGAGGAGGGGGATGGAGCATCGTCCTCAAAAAGTCTTCATATGCTATGACCGGAAAATCACTGGCAGGCATCTCATATTTGGACAAGTAGCGTTGCCGGTTTGGTATAAAGTCTGGCTCGATCACATTCGGAGGAGGTGCAGGAGGTGCCACCGGAGATACCGAGAACGGAACATGTTGACGGTTGACCCGCTCACCCATGTACAAGGAATCGCACATGATCGATACCATCAAAATCCGGCAACGACTCAATAGCAGGGTAACCTCGCACGGCCCTACCAGATTCCGCCAAGGGAACAAATTCACTGAACCTGAGGTCGAGTTCGCCACTCTGTCCTGCAGCCCAGTGACTCAAAAAATGGCCCCTAACGTCCTTTTCCTTCCGATTTGCATTCACAAATTTGATCAAGTAAGGCGGTCCAAGAACATCACTACGCAGTGAGCCCGGTACAAAGTCGAAGACAGAATAAGCCCACACCTGAAAAAAAAAAAAAAGGTAAAGGAAAGCAAAAGTCAGGAAAAAATAAAATAAATAAATAAATATATGCTGACAGAAAAAAGGGGGGGGGGGAAGGAAAATATACCTCCCAAGCAGGGGCAAAACCAGTCATTCCGACTCAACCTATCCATGCAGACATAGAGCTCAGCCAAACCTACCTGCCCCCAATCGTAGTCAATCACATGATCCAGCTCTCGAAGGCAGCCCAGCAGAGAAACCCTCAGGGAGGTGGATGCATTAGCAAAAAGGGATGTCCCCAGAAAGAAGAATAAAAATGTCCTGGCAACACGGGTCACGGCGACGCTATCCTCGGCATCAACCTGTCCGGCATTCTCTAGAAGCCACCCCTTTACACTGGGAATGGTCACCTCGTTCGTTGTTTTGTACTCAGGCACAAACCCCAAAAGGTCCTCCACCTCGTCATGACGGTAGCGGAGGGTGTAATCAGGTGCCAAGTTCTGCCCAATGCTGGTGGATATGCCAGTAATGGCAGCGAAGTCACATGGAGTCATAGTGATCTCTCCCCAACTGAGATGAAAGGTGTGGGTGGTATCCCACCAGAAATTCCGCAGCACGTCAAAGATGGTTCTATAACTGCGGAAGGGAGTAAAGGCCCGCATGAAACCCCAAAGCCCGTCTCCTCCACTAAAACCTGGGCTGGTAGAGGCATTGAATGGTATATATCGGACACTTTGGCACAAGAAGCTCTGACCTTGTCCAGAGGCCTGCGCTCCTGAAAAGAAAAAAAAAGGAAAATAAAGGTAAGATTCTCACAAACTCCTTTCTTCTTGTATAATTAATGCATTAGTTTAAAAAAAACATTTGTACATTAAAATTGTTTTTTGCACATAAATATACATGTTAATATTTTAGATGTTAAAAAAAAACAAAAACAAACAATAAAACAAAACAAGTATATATACATATACTTTGCATTTAAAAAATACATGTCACATTTTTATTTTTCTCATTCATGTAAATAAATAAATTAACAATGCATTCACATAAAAAAAAACATCTCATGTATATTCAGCATCACATTTGCATTAGATAAAGTATTACATGCATCCATTATTTGCATTTATTATTTAATAAGTTGTATTAGGAGTGCGCTAAAAAGAAAATAAAAATGTCACCTGCCATGGAAAAATAATATCTTCTTGGCATTTCTTATATCCCTACAGCATTAGCATGCATAAAAATAAATTCAAGTGCATGAAATATATCTTTTTCGTCTTGCATATATCCGAAAATATATCCGAAAATGTGTCCGGAAAAATTTGCATTTCATTCCGAAAATTCCGTATTGTGAATATATGTCATGTAAAAATATTTTTAGATCTAAAACATGCATCATATAGCCTTATTTGCATTAACATTATAAATCATGCATAGTAGGGTCAAATAGTGACTACTAGTTCAATTTGTGCATCGCAAAAATAAATTGTCCAAATTTCATGCATTATTACTAAAATTGCATCATTTTAGCCCATAAATCACATGCATAAACATCACAAGCAGTATATACACTTCAAAAGTCCAAAACAACACAGAAATTAAGCAGATCTGAAAAATTAACCAAATGGGTGGAAGAAAGTTATACTCACATCGGGATTAGGAAGATTTGAGATATGTTTATACCAGTCTCGCACCAGATTGCCCCAATCGTGCTTTGAATAATAGTAGTTGACATGGTTCCGAATCAAGGGAGGAAGTTCTTTCTTTTCTTCGCCAGATTCTGGATTCATCGGCGCCTTTCCTTTTCGGAATCTAGAAGAAGAAGCCATCTGCGCAGAAAAACAAAATTTTTGGCGGAAGAAAATTGAGAAAATGAGAAAAAATGAAAAAAAATGAAAGAAACTTACTATGTCGGCAATGGAGACTGAAGCAGGAGCAGAGAAACAAGGAAATGAAATTTCCTTCATCCTGTGAAGTGAAGAAAGGGGAAAAGTGAAATTTTCACTTTTCCCCCTCCAAGCAACTCAACATCAGCACTAAAGTCCTCAAAATTTCAGAGTTGCAAAGCGGCCCCTAAGACTTAACAGAAAGTTAACAAAAGCAATTTTGTTAACCACATTCAATGGCCTTTCATCCAAAAAGCAAGAAAAGCTCATATCTCCAAAGAAGTCACGCCGACAAGCGTAAAAGTCGAAAATTCAAGCAAAAGGTAAGCCCCTTTTCCTTAAAAAAAAAAGAAAAAAAATCAAAGAAAAGAAAAGAAAAAAAAATCAAAGAAAAATCAATCAAAGAAAAGAAAGAGAACAAAAGAAAAAAAAAAGAGGGAAATCCCCAGCATGAAAAGTCAGAATGGCGGACATAGCCAAATCAGCTGAACCAACAGCAGCAATCAAAAGCATGAGAAGGTAAGAAAGGTAAGAAAGGTAAGACTTCTTATTTTGCTTTCAAAAATAAAAGGAAAATCTTTTTCAAAAGGTTTTGTTCAAAAAAAAAAAAAGAGGAATATTCAAAAACAAAAAAAAAAGAGGAAAGAGGAAGAAGAAAAAAAAGAAAAATCTCTTTGTCGTATCCAACGACGGATTTTGATCGGTTGGATACAGTTTTCGAAATTTTGAAGAAAATTCCCTTTTGTCGTATTCGACTTACGCTTTATCTGGTCGAATACGCTTTCGAAAATTTGAAGTTTTCTTATTATGTTTGGAAATCGGAGATATGGCCAGCCAGACATGATTTTGAAAGCGCCTCTTAACGTATTTCATCGACAGGTATTTTCCGGGTGAAATATGGTTTTCGAAAAACACAAAAATCTTCATACCGTATTTGACAACGGTTTCAGACCGGAAGAATACGACTTTTCGAAAAACATGAAAATCTTTTCTTCGTTTGTGTTCTCGGACGGGTCTGACCCAAAAAAGAGCACAACATCCTCGTTGGTTGTTTGTTTCATCTTAGGCCGAACTACGTTTGGTCTGATTCCTTTTATTAAGGGATACGTAGGCAGCCTACTATGGTAGGTCCGACCATCAGAGCACTTAATTTGCATATCTGCTTAAAAACTGCGATAACCTGCTATAAATGACTAAAAATGTCTAGGATATGGAGGTTTGATAAATTGCTGCATTATAACTGCTACCTGTTGCATCTTTCTCCCTCGTTTTGTAATTGAACGAAATTGGAGAGTCTATTCTTATCAACGATGTTCGTCTACTCAGTAAGCTGCGGGTTACCCGTAGACTCCATCGTTGAGGGGCTCTGTAGACACCCCAATTTCGTACCCCTGGTATGTGACATGACAAAAAATATCAAGACCTGTTAAAACATTAACAAATGTCAAGTTACAGGGTCAAAAGTGCAAAATGACAAAGCAGGATGCGCAAAAAGGACGAATTGCAGGGACCAAAGTGCTCAAAAATGGCTAAATTTGGAAATGGGCATGGCTACCCATGAATTTGGGCTTGGCGCCCAAAATGAGTGGGCATGGCGCCCAAAATGCTTCTGCTGTGCACTGTTCATCAAAACATTTGCCGTAAAACACAACAGATCCAACGCAGTGTACACTCGTTTGATGCGCAGAGAAGGAAATTTAATTCCTTCGGTGTCCCTGTTTTCTCCTATAAATACAGAGGCTCGGCTCCTCATTTCAGAACATAATTTTTACGTAAAGCTTCTCCGCGTTCTCGTTACGCTGGAGAAATAGAGAGCGGTGTGAGATAGTGAGTGATCACCTCAAAAAGCTTCGAAACCCTGCCAAACTTCCTCCAAACACAAAACCAACCGGTAGAAGTGAACCTTAGCCCCCCAGCTAGGTATCCATCCTTTTTCCCTGGTCCAAAAATCGTGGAAAGAGCAGTTGCTCTACCCGATTTAAAAGGCCAAATCAGCCAGAAATAAGCCGTTGTTCTGCCCGATTTCAGCCTACCTCAAGCCAACAAACAACCAAACAAAAACAGTTACTCTACCCAAATCCCTAGGCCAAAAGTAACTTTCAAGAGCAGTCACGCTGCCCAAATTCACACAACACACAACACACAACAACAACAACAACAACAACAACAACAACAACAAAAGACTCCCTCTCCCTAAAGGACAGAGCGAGCACACCCTAGTTCGTTAGTAGGTAAGTTTTAAATTTATTATCTCTTAAAAGTGTTATTTTCAATCCGGCCCAATGTAGATATATAAGCAGTTGTACTGCCCGGATTTAGTTAGAAAATATCACTAAAAAGAGCCGTTATTATGGCCAAATATTTTCAAATATATCTGTAATTATTTGTAAAAGAGACAGTTGCAAGTCTGTAAATAATGTAGACAAATGGATGTATTTGTAGGCAGTTATTACTTTATTTATCTGTTAAATTAATATAACAACAAGCATACTTTAGCCAAAAACTGTTTTGAGACCGAAAAGGCGAGTTGGGTGCCTAGCACCTTCCCAACTCGTAACTTAGCCTCCGAACCCGTTTTCATTATCTCTGGTTTTCTTTTTGGTTTTGCTTTATTTATTCCTTAAAATAAAGATGGCGACTCTAAAAACATTTTGGATCCAGTGGGGCCTCGCAACATCTTTCTTTGCACTTTCACGTTCTCCCCTAAAAAAAGGAGAATAGGAATGGAAAGGTGATGTATTCCTATGTCCTGGTATCCCCTAAACAAGGGATAACTTGACGTAGAAAACCCAAAGCACCCATAGTGATCCGAAATATGCCATAAGGCTATTTTCATAAAATCCATAGTGGGGGCGCTGCAACATTCCTTCCTTGCACTTTCACGTTTTCCCCTAAAAAAGGGAAAATGGGAATAGAAGGGTGATGCATTCCCATATCCTGGTATCCCCTAAACAAGGGATAACTTGATGCGGGAAACCCAAAGCTCCCATATTGGATCAAAAATCCACTAAAGGCAACCGAGGCGCATTCCAACGCGCTATTCCGACAGCACTCCTCCCGCACTTTTGATTTCGTCCTCCCCTAGACAAGGGAGGGTGGAACGGGAGCAGTGGATGTCACCGCATCCGCACGTACGCGCACCCCTATCCAAGGGCGCGCGGGGCGCGGGAGCACCCATTCCCGGGAACCCATAGAATGCACCGTAACTTGTTTAAGGACTTGATTGGGAATCTTGGGATCATCTCGGGGAATCCGAGATGGTGAATTAGAGAATCTCCTATAGAATGAATTTTGATATCCAAAGTGTGCTAGTATTGCCTTGACCTTGTGAAATAGTATTACACAAACATCTTTAGAACCTAGACTACAACCCATGGGCCTTATCATGTGAGTGTACTACTTGGTACTTTAACTTAGAAAACCTCAACGAGGTCTCGTAGTATTGCAACGTAAGTTAGTGTATGGCTTCAAGGACTTGAATGTGACAATAGTGGTTTATGACTATTACATGAACCTTAATGGATTTGAGATTTCGGGATGAATTACTATCCTAAAGAGAAAGACTCTAAGGATATAATCTTGTTATTTGGTGAGCCTAGACAATCTAGGTAAACCTTGAGAATTATATAAATTGTGATTTGGTATTCTTACTTATTTATTGAATATGACTTAATAAGCATATTTTTTATTTTCGACTTGAAGTATATATTACTTATGATTACCTTGTGGTTTTATCGGCATTATATGACTTATGAAGCATATTTCATATTTTGGCTCAAAGCATGATTTATTCTTGAATGTCTTAATGACCTATTGAAAGTTGATTAGTGTACATGTATTGAACTTAGATTTCACTAATAGGTGGAATGGTGAGGTTGTTGAACTAGGGTTTCTCAATGAAATAAGGACCTAGATATATGTAAACTGTGAACATGGAGAAGGGATAGAAATGCATATATCATTTGTATTCTATTTGGGAATAATTGTAGCGAAGACTCAACGAAGTCGAATTAAGGAACGATTGGACTTTACTAGGATCGTGGTGAGATCCTTTGACACTTAGAAATCCATTGGACTAGATTACTAGCTTTTGGAACTTGAGTAGAATTGAGTAGACAACTTGACACTTATACTTGATACTCAATCGAGCTCCTTTTGTAATCTATATGATTAATCGTGAACATGTCGTGAATAACATGCCTGCTTGTCTTGAACGAGTTCGCTCTTGTCGAGCTCGCTTCTTACTTGATTTTATATGAGTAAACATCTACTTGACATGGACGAGTTCGCTCTTGTCGAGCTCGTTCTCTACTTGATTTTAGTGCCAAGTAAACATCTACTTGTCATTCGATTAGTCCAGCTGGCATACTTGTCTTGTCTCGATGGTAACGATGCATCGCCGTCACGAATTGTGAGATTTGTGGTAGTGAAGGGTCGCCAGCCCATAATCATGCACCCACCCTCCACTATTTGATCACAGTGGAGAAGAGTACCTTGTCGTAACCATTAGGGCACTTGGAATAATACTATCGTGTTCTTGGTCGATGTATCACTCACGTGCATCCGACAACTCGCACTCGTGATAACCGTTTTCATTTCAGGATCTACGTTGCGGTAGCAGCTCTATAATATATCCTCCTGTTATGTGATTTATTTCAAGCACTCATATGACAACAAAGTGTTAATTGAGACATGGGATCGAAAGTGACCATGTTTATCTTGATTGCGCATTATTGAATTTCATGGTGTGTATATCTGTAGGCAAGGTTCTAAAAATCGCTAGGCGGGCGCTAGGCGCCAGACCAGGGCCTAGCGCCTAGAGCGCCTAGGCGGGATATACGCGGGGCCTAGGCAGGGTCGAGAAATAAGACATAATATCTGATTTTTAATATATTTTTTATTATAACCTAATTATTAAACATAATTTTTTTAATTATACTAATACTAAATATCACCTAATAATTTAAAAGTAATAATTACAGTATGGTGTTAAATTTTAAAGGTAAAACTAGAAATTTAATATCATCTACGGTTCAAAATATTACAAAAATAGTCAACAGTTCAATTATCCATAGGTCCGTTAACAATTACAAATTTACAAAAATAATTTAATAATTTTAAATTGATATTTATTATTATTATTATTTTAAAAACCCAAAATGACATTATTTATGGCCAAAATTTTTAAAAAAAACTAAAAAATTAGGAAAAATCAGCAGTTGGCCGCCTAACCGCCTAGTCGGGCGCTAGAGCGCCTAGGCGGCGCCTAGCCAGATTTTTTGCCGATTTGCCAAATTTCTAGGCGTTGGGGTGGCGCCTAGCGCCTAGGCGGCGCCTAGGCGCCCGCCTAGGCCGATTTTTAGAACACTGTCTGTAGGTATACATATGTATACTTGATAATTCTATGACTTGATATGCATATATGTGACTATACATGCTTATACTTGCTAATTTCATGAATGACTTGACGTGTATATATAAAGTTATACATACTTACATGTAATGCTTTCATGAGAATTACTTTCTAATTCATTTGGTTTGTGTTGAACATGGAATCCCACCCTAGTTCGTTTGGACATTTTAGTAAGTGAGAAGGAGAGATTTTTGTAAAGTATACAACACGTCTTCACGGGTTTCGTCGTCGTAACGTGTGTTACTGTTATTATAACAATGTTTCATATTATGTTATATTGTTTAGTAGTGCGTACTGAGTCATTTTGACTCATCCCGTACTTTGTTTTCTAGTTGCAGTAACATGTCCGCCACGTTGAGGCCGCGTAGATTGTGATTGTAGCAGATAGCAACTGATCGATAGCTTGAGTTTAGTTCGTGTGATCGTGTGTTCGTGATTGTAGCAGCCGACATTCCCGAGTAGTAGCTTGTGGATTCCTATCTCATCTAGTATTGCCTTGACCTTGCGAAATAGTATTACACAAACATCTTTAGAACCTAGACTACAACCCATGGGCCTTATCATGTGAGTGTACTACTTGGTACTTTAACTTAGAAAACCTAAATGAGGTCTCGTAGTATTGCAACGTAAGTTAGCGTATGGCTTCAAGGACTTGAATGTGACAATAGTGGTTTATGACTATTACATGAACCTTAATGGATTTGAGATTTCGGGATGAATTACTATCCTAAAGAGAAACACTCTAAGGATATAATCTTGTTATTTGGTGAGCCTAGACAATCTAGGTAAACCTTGAGAATTATATAAATTGTGATTTGGTATTCTTACTTATTTATTGAATATGACTTAATAAGCATATTTTTCATTTTCGACTTGAAGTATATATTACTTATGATTACCTTGTGGTTTTATCGGCATTATATGACTTATGAAGCATATTTCATATTTTGGCTCAAAGCATGATTTATTCTTGAATGTCTTAATGACCTATTGAAAGTTGATTAGTGTACATGTATTGAACTTAGATTTCACTAATAGGTGGAATGGTGAGGTTGTTGAACTAGGGTTTCTCAATGAAATAAGGACCTAGATATATGTAAACTGTGAACATGGAGAAGGGATAGAAATGCATATATCATTTGTATTCTATTTGGGAATAATTGTAGCGAAGACTCAACGAAGTCGAATTAAGGAACGATTGGACCTTAGTAGGATCGTGGTGAGATCCTTTGACACTTAGAAATCCATTGGACTAGATTACTAGCTTTTGGAATTTGAATAGAATTGAGTAGACAACTTGACATTTATACTTGAGACTCAATCGAGCTCCTTTTGTAATCTATATGATTAATCGTGAACATGTCGTGAATAACATGCATGCTTGTCTTGAACGAGTTCGCTCTTGTCGAGCTCGCTTCTTACTTGATTTTATATGAGTAAACATCTACTTGACATGGACGAGTTCGATCTTGTTGAGCTCGTTCTCTACTTGATTTTAGTGCCAAGTAAACATCTACTTGTCATTCTATTAGTCCAGCTGGCATACTTGTCTTGTCTCAGTGGTAATGATGCATCGCCATCACGAATTGTGAGATTCGTGGTAGTGATGGGTCGCCAGCCCATCATCATGCACCCACCCTCCACTATTTGATCACAGTGGAGAAGAGTACCTTGTCGTAACCATTAGGGCGCTTGGAATAATACTATCGTGTTCTTGGTCGATATATCACTCACGTGCATCCGACAACTCGCACTCGTGATAACCGTTTTCATTTCAGGATCTACGTTGCTGTAGCGGCTCTATAATATATCCTCCTGTTATGTGATTTATTTCAATCACTCATGTGACAACAAAGTGTTAATTGAGACATGGGATCGAAAGTGACCATGTTTATCTTGATTGCGCATTATTGAATTTCATGGTGTGTATATCTATAGGTATACATACTTATACTTGATAATTCTATGACTTGATATGCATATATGTGACTATACATGCTTATACTTGCTAATTTCATGAATGACTTGACGTGTATATATAAAGTTATACATACTTACATGTAATGCTTTCATGAGAATTACTTTCTAATTCATTTGGCCTGGTTTGTGTTGAATAGGGAATCCCACCCTAGTTCGTTTGGACATTTTAGTAAGTGAGAAGGAGAGATTTCTTGTAAAGTATACATCATGTCTTCACGGGTTTCGTCGTCGTAATGCGTGTTACTGTTATTATAACAATGTTTCATATTATGTTATATTGTTTAGTAGTGCGTACTGAGTCATTATGACTCATCCCGTACTTTGTTTTCTAGTTGCAGTAACATGTCCGCCATGTTGAGGCCGCGTAGATTGTGATTGTAGCAAATAGCAACTAATCGATAGCTCGAGCTTAGTTCGTGCGATCGTGTGTTCGTGATTGTAGCAGCCGACATTCCCGAGTAGTAGCTTGTGGATTCCCATCTCATCTAGCATCATTGATTTGTCTATTGTACTGCACTACTCTTGTGAGCTCATTGTATTGTAAAGTTATTTAGACTTTACAGTCGGGTAGAACACTTGGGTTCTGATTTGGTTCATCTTTGGGCCGACATATTGTGTCGTGTCGTTATTCGAAGTCTTAGTTTTATATTCAGTTGTCTCCCGGGCACACAGTAGCTTTGGGGCTTTTCTTTATTCTAGTTGTTTTCATTTTTGGTTAACCCCGGTATGATTTAGCCGTGGGTAATTGTTATATCAGGTTAGTTCGTTGATGAAATGCCGGCTTGGAGCGTCGATGGTTTGTTTCGCGTCTGCAATGTTGCGGCACGCGAGTTTTGTACTTTCTCCTCTCGAGACAATAGTCTCTCTTGGTTTCTTTAGTGTTGATTTTGAGTTTATTAGCTCGGGTCTTCACTCTATTAACGCTTCCGCACCTTCGATTTTTGTTGACCCGTATTTTTGTACAGATGTACATTCTTGTTTAGAGTTGGATAACTCTATTGTTTGACTCGCACTACTGATTTGCAAGTGCTTGTCCCCTTCTTGCCTTGTCCTTGCGGCGCGACCTTGGGATTTTGTTCCAGAATTTGGGTCGGGTCATGATAGGGAGGCGACCATGACCCCGTGTGAGTTTGCCGCGATCACAGGCATTCTTACCAGCATCGGGGAGACCTTGGCTCCAGACTTTACTCTCCGTCGGCGTAGGGAGGAGGTAGTGGACTTCCTGGGTTTTGAGCCGAGGTTTAAATCGACAGATGAGATTTTTATTAGCAGCGTTCGGAACTGGCTTCTCAGCAATGCCGGGCGTGTGCCGGCCAATGATATAGATGATGTGACTCGAGTGGCTGGAGCGTTTCTATTTTTCTTTCTTGGCACATCGCTCTTTGTCAACTCCTCTACCACCCTGAGGGTTTCCGTCCTGGCTTGCTTAGCAGATTTTGAGCGGATCCCTTCTTATGACTGGGGACAGGCAAGATTAGCTGAGTTGTATGCTTCCATGAATAGGGCTTGCCGGAATGACTCGCCAACTCTAAATGGATTTGCCCCGGCGTGGGAGGTATATGCTCTTTTCCTGCTTTTGCTGCTTTTCTCTCTCTTTTATTTCTCTCTTTTATTTTCGCAGCATAAATTTCTCTCTTCTCTTTTTTCTCTAATAACATATATATCCTCTTTCTCTTTTTTTTTCTTTTTTTTTTTTTGCAGGTCTAGGCCTTTTCATTTTTTCATTTCTCGCCGGGTCCTCTCATTCAGCGAGTTCACCAGCCACCATACTTGTCCCAGTATGTTGACGATAACAGGGTTTATCTGACCCAGGACGGTGGTTGCAAAAGTAAGGAAAGAGTGCTGGAACAGGATAGTTAACTCGAGCCCTGGTACAGTGCACTTCCTTCCTTGGGAGGGTCTGGAGGGGCATTATGTAGTTGCTTTGGGACTCAGCCGCTGCCGGATACTGATGGTTTCTATTATGGTGGATTCCTTATACATGGGCGAGCGGGTGAACCGTCAGCACCAGTCAGTTTTAGTGCCTCCAGTGGTGCCTCCTCGGCCTCCTTTCTAGGTGATAGAGCCCGATCAGCTGCCAAACAGGTATCAGCACCTGGCGAAATACCTCATGCCAGCGACAGATTATCCAATTATGGCATATGAGGATTTCCTGAGATTAGTGCTGCATCCCCCTCTTCCTGCTCCTGCTGTGCCGTGTTTAGGCGGCATTTTGATGCTTCCGCCAGACTAGGGCCTTCTACTTCGTCTCTCGACGACAACCTGATGTTTAGATATCTTCTGTACCTTCCAGTATCAGTGGGGTGGTCACACGATAGAGCATGTTCTTCCTGATGTCAAGATCCCGAGGAGCGTCGTGTCCCGGAGCAGGCTCGTTCGGTAGACACTTTTACCTTTATTATCTCTTTTTTTCATTTTTTTCACATATTTTTTTATTTCTTTTTCTTTTATATAATGCACATACACACACACATACACACACACACACACACACACACACACATATATATATATATATATATTTATTTATTTATTTATTATTATTATTATTTTAATTCAATTCTTTGTGCATGTCTATTTTTTTGGAGACTAATATACTATTTTTCTTGTCTCACTTCTTTTTTATAAGTGAACGTGTCTACCTACAAGAAGGCCGCCGCGGGCTTTTTCAAGATCGACAAACTTTACCAGGCTCGGCGATGAGTTCTCTTGCGGGGAGAAGCGACAACGAGGCGCCGAGGTCGAGGTGATGATGATGACGATGATGATGATGTCGCGAGCCGCTGGTCGGTAGGTCTGGTCATGTGGTGGCACAACGAGTCCCTGGGTCATGGGTGGTGGCCTAGATAGAAGCCAGTCGTCCCGAGCGCATTAGCTTCGGATTCCTGCGAATATTAGTCTTTTTCTCTTTTTTATTTTATTTATATTTATATATTTTTTATAAGAAACCTGTACAGATATCATTATATAATGCAATATAATTGTATATGATGCAATATATTACACATTCAAAACTAAACACACACAAAAAATAAAGCTATATCAGACATCTAAAAGGTAATGGCACGCTGTACTCTTGGAGAGGGAATTTAGGAGAATACACCTTCGGATCGGAGTGGGTTTTTCTGGTAATAGGGGAATGGAAGAACGGCCGTCTCCTTTATCCCTTCAGCGCACTGTGGCTATTGAACCTGTGTTCATAGCCATCTTTCATAGCCTTTCTTTCTTTCTCGCGATCAGACATAGGAACAGTGGACGGTCGGCAGATAAACCAGGATACCTGGCAGAATTTCCAGCACAATATTTGGCACTTGGCGCGGCCATATAGAGAGTATGGCGCGGCGCCAAGGGAGGCTATTGGTGGCGCCATGGCTCTTCCTGTGTAGCCGCTGTTCATTTACTATTCAAGTACTGTGCACAGAACTGTCTGTTTCTTCAATTCTTGGTATAAATTTGAACGGAAACCGGCATGCTTTCTCACTAGTTCATTCATCTCTTTTCTTTTACAATTCACAAGCTCTCTTCTACTCTACCACTGCCTTTTCTCTTGCCTTATAAAATCCATTGCACCTCTTTCATACATGGCCGTACGTATTCCCATGGCTTTGGAGGTTGAAATTTATGAGAATGAATTGGATTTCTGGATTCTCTCCCTGCGATCAGACGAGCGGACTGGTTTGATCACATCTTCGGATTCAGGTGCCTACTGTCCTGGTGGAACGTTATTATAAATTGGGACATGTTGAGGGGAGCCGCCAGGTTTTGGTCTCCTCAAGACCATCTGTTTAACTTCGGCATGAATGAGATGTGCCCTACATTCGAAGAGTTCTGTGCGATGCTGGGGGTGGCACCTTCTCGTCAGATCGCAGTGTCGGCCTATAGGAGACGTCCATATATGGCTATCTGGGAGCTCTTTCATACTACTCGCCAGGCCACTCCAGGGTTCTTTAATGGAGAAACCTTTAATCTAATTGTCCTCCCTGGGGTCGTCACAGAATATAGGGAGGATGATATAGAGTACCTGCGGCGTAGGCTGACGACACTCTTCCTTTGTCTAGTAGGGAGATACTTGTTAGTAGGTCCACCCGGATTTTTCGATGTGCGGGTCGTGGACCTTGCATTACATGCCCGAGATCGCCGGTTGAATATTGTCCCGGTGATTTTGGCGGAGACCTTCGTGGGCCTGACTGCTTTTGCTGGCGGTGAAGAACTGTTCCCTACCGGTAGCCCCATTCTGGTACACATGTGGCTAGAAGAGCATTTTCTTTGGGTTCTGGCTCCCGTACCGCACAAAGCACCCTATGATCCTGCCCTTTATGGCGTTCGCGGGCATCTTCCTCAAACCAATTTCTCTGAGTTTGATTGTGCTGATCACTTTTACCGCTGGGGCTCCATGGACATAATTTGGGTCATTCATCATTGGGAGATCCCGCGTTTTCTTCGGCATTCCGATGAATATAGTCAAGTGGTCCTGTTAGGCCTCATGCGGACCTCCTTTTATCAGCCAGACCGGATCTTGCGGCAATTTGGGAGAGAGCAGGTGATCCCGGATACAACTCGTCCCATATATATGGCGGTGGATAATATTGACGAGGACTTGGGTCTGTGAGGTTCCCGGGGTAGAACCCGCGCCCCGCGTGACCTTAGATAGGGGTGCGCGTACGTGTAGATGCGGGACACCACTGAGCTCGTTTCACCCTCCCTTGTTTAGGGGAAGACGAAATCAAAAGTGCGAGAGGAGTGTTGTCTATGTTAGCGCGTTGGAATGCGCCTTAGTTGCCTTTAGTGGATTTTTTATCCAATATGGGAACTAATGGTTTCCCGCATCAAGTTATCCCTTTTCTAGGGGATACCAGGATATGGGAATGCATTACACTTTCATTCCCATTTTCCCTTTTTTATGGGAAAACGGAAAGGTGCAAAAAGGATATCAAGGACGCCCACTATGGATTTTATTAAAAATAGCCTTATGGCCCGTTTCAGATCACTATGGGAGCTTTGGGTTTCCCGCATCAAGTTATCCATTTTTTTAGGGGATACCAGGATATGGGAATACATCACCACTCCATTCACATTCTCCCTTTTTTAGGGGAGAACAGAAAAGTGCAAAGAAGGAGTGTTGCGAGGCCCCACTCACTACAAGAAAAACAACTTATTGTGACTCTTTGTTAGAGGCTCTTTTCAAAATGCCTCATAAAACTATCTGTTAGGGCTTTTATAAGTGTCATTATACAAATTATTAGTTTATATTTTGAAAGGCCTTATAAAGTTATTTGTTAGGGCATTTCTAAGTGTTGTTTTACTAAACATCAAATTATTTTCAAAAAGGCCTTATAAAATGATCTATTAGGACTTTTATAAGTATTATTTAAATTATTTAATTAATTATTTTCTTGAACACTTGACAATCGAACCTTTTTTTTGTTGCTGCCCCAGATAATTCACATATGCGCGCCATTTTTTTGTCTTGGGCGTACGAAACTTTTCCTTTCCCGCACTTCTTACTTTCCCCTTTCCTACACTAGTTATTTTTTCCCCTAATTTCCAGTTGCTCAGTCCATACGCCAGAGTCTCATCGATCTTTCCAAGATACATCCAGGGCGGCTTTGAAAGTCTACCGAAGAATTGCTCTGATTTCATGCTTTAACCAGGTAATTTCGATTCCTATTCGTTTGCAAATTAGGGTTTATTTGTATTAAGATTTGATCGTCAATTCTTACTTTTCCCCTTTCCCGCACTTGCTTCTTGTCAATGACAATCCACATGGATCAAAGTGGAAAGGGTTCCTTCCCATTGCAAGACGTGTCATTTCTAGTTTTGTTTTGTTTCACCTAATGTTCAAGAGGGGATAAGGCATAGAGGTCTTACTATGTCAATTGAGCCTCTGGGGAAGGAGATTGACATTAGAGAATGGTTCCCTTTCATGAATGGGGGTTAAGTTGGTGAATCCATTATGGGAGTCTACTAAAGTGTGTGTGTGTGTGTGTGTGTCATTGGCCAATAATAAGAAAGATTGAGGGGCCAGATTGCTTAGGTTGGTGTCGTCTATATTATGGAGAACGGGCAACCTAGGTGGAACCGTGGTGCCATGTAGAGAATCCTAAGGTTGTTGTTCATTAATCGTCTACTCCGCGTGTTCTTTTTAGATGGTCATTGGTAGTATCTCTTATCCACTTTTTTGTTCTCTTCTTATCTATGAAATCTTCCTTTTCAATTTTAATTATTGTTAACTTAATGAAGAAATTGTATCTTTTACATGGATAGTGAAAGTATCGAAAAGATTGAGAGAGTGCTGAAAGAGGTTCATATATAATCTTTTTCTTTAATTTATCTCTATTTCTTAAATAATTAAATTTGTATATGATCTTAATATGCATAATTAATGGCTAATGTTTGTAAAGTCTCATATTTCTGGTTACTATGTGGTGCTTCCTCGAAGGAAGAAATGTTTAGAGTTAATCACAGTATGTAGGATCACCTGATGTTTAGAGTTAATCACCGTATGTGGTTCTTTACTTGGTAAATACGAAGGATCACCGGTCCTGCATTTGCCTTTCCTTTTAGTGTACATAAAATCCCCGTAGTTTGACCGCAATGTGCGTTTTCTCACCTAGTAAGAGGTTTGACCTTTATGTTTTCATTTAAGGAAGACTTTTTTGTTGTTGATACTTGATAGATTAGGTTAGTGTTGACTCGAGCGCCTTGTCCTTTTAATTGTTCTCTTAACAATTTTCGTACTTATATTTATTCGGAAGGAATGAACGAGCATGCCCATTAAAGATAGTAAATAGTAATTAGGGGCAAGTATGATTGTAAATATTGTCAAGGATGAGGTTCCACCTTGAGAACTCTGACACATAGTTTATAAAGGATCCCAAAGTGAAAGATCACATATTTGGCATTAATAATAAAATGATAATTGAACTCATAAAAAAAATAGTTAAAATGCGAAAGGAAAAACCTCACTTAATCCAAAATGAGTGGCTTATAGTTGTTAGGATGATGTGGAGTAATTTCTTGGAAGCATGTGGATCATTTACCATCTTTTTGAGCTCATTATGGGTTCACAAGGTGATTAAACTTCTGTTGTTTAAACATATCTAGAGGAACCATTCTAGTTCCCTTCCTAATGCAGTTAGGAGATTAACTCAACACTTCAATTTTACACAGAGCATCTAAGAAGATTTTTATGGCAATTAGTTTGTTATCAAGATGCTCTCCTTCTAAAGTAAATGTAGTTTCCACTTAACGTGTGACATTTTTTTAGCATTTTATAGTTTTGTGCAAAGTCTTTGTCCTTGAAGAACATCTATTATATTTTATTTACCTTTTCAACTCATTTGGATGTACAACTGAAACATGAGTGAAGAGTCTGTATGAACTTCTACTAATACACATTTTTTTTTCTTTAGCTCTATACTTGTTATGCTTGTATCCTGTCAAAATACTCTGTGATATCACATTAACATGTTATATCTCTTTTTAACATATTGCATGTCTGACACTTAGATTAGGATGAAAAATTTGGACTAACGAGTTTGGATCCCCATTATTTTCCTAAGAATTAAAATTGGTGAAGCTCCTACATTTGACTTCGATTATTTTTTGTTACTTCAATTTGATTCAGGTTCTTATGCTTCCAAAGTTATTAATTTGGATTTCAGTAGTGATTGTTGGAATCTCGTTTCTCCTAGTTGCATTTGTTACAATAGCCAACATCGTATGGCTCTTGACGCCCAGAATGCATGGACTTTCTAGGTATCTGAAATATTATGATGTAAAGCACAAAGGATGGATTGTTTCATGTGTCATTGTCAAAAATGCACATTTTGTTTCCAATTCCCATACCAAGGGGCCGTAGTTACGGATAAAAAATGCAATATTTGCTATACCTGATAATTTTTTTGGTAAATGATTTCAGGGGAAAAGAAATAAGTATTTGATTTTGCTGCTATTGGTCATACCTAAATTTTCATGCTATATCTTTTAATGTTTTTTTAGTGGCACAACTCACAACAAAGATCAAGTACTTATCTGCCACCCTACATAAAAAGGTGACTGTGACTACATATACAATGCAATGCACTTGTAAAAAAGTTCCCTTTTGGAACTCTTGAAGATTTTTTTGCATTATGGATTTTAGGACATCGTGTACAGCTTATTAATGGGTTATTTTTATTAAATAGATTACGTCCTTTTTTCTTTCTCTTTTTCCTATCTATTTCTCTCACGCTTTCCTATTCTCCAACAGATTGGAATGTCATTCTCAATAGCTTTTCTCTACATGATTGATCTCAATTGATTATGAAAAGAACTTAGGAGAGGGTATGCTAATGAGTAAAGGAATTACTAGTCTTTCTCAAGATAGTCGCTTTTAAAGTACAAATGAGAAAGTTCTCTGCTTAATCGTTAGGCTAGGTATATGCTTAACACATGGTTTTCTCGTTGTTAAAGCTTGACTAACTCTATTTCATAAAGATTCTTGGATTATATAGCTCGAGTGTAGTTCCTCTTTCAAGTCAATGTGTTGGTTTAGAATTTCTTTCAATTCTAAGAGGATAAGATTTTCTCCTAAAGGTAGGCGTGAACCTAAGAGCATCTTATCCTATCTCGATTCACACTATGTATATGCTGTAAGTGAGAGTTTTTTTGTTCCCTTTAGTGCTAATTTAATATCTAAATTCTAATTCTTTCTTTGAATGTGCCAATGCGCATTCTCCATAATGTTCCCGATAAGCAATAAGATTCTTTCATGAATCTAATTTTGAATTGAAGCTATCACGAATAATTCTCGGGGGCTCAAGTTCATTTTCTCCTTCTGTCTACTCAATAGCAGTTATACTCATATTTAAAATCCAGGAATGAAGTAGATAATAATAGGGCCAGGTGCTCTGTTATATCTAGGCGTTGAAGCTGTGGTTTGCGACAAGGAGGTCAACATGGGGAAAAGTCATGCACTCTGTCAGATTATTGAAAGCTCTAGTTATTTAATACTTTCTTTTATTGAGTATACTTTGAAGAGCTAATTTTGTTTTCTTATTTGCAACTATATTGCAGTGTGACTTTTGAGTCAATCTTCAGGTGTAATTGAGTTTTAGATATTTCAAAAGTTTTTCTCGCTACATTTGATACAAGAGGAAGTTTTGTTGTAAATCTTACGCATCTAGGCTGCTACAACTCAAAAAACCTACTGAAAGTTTGGTAAGTAGACGAAACCAAATATGGAAGCTAAGTAAACAAAATTTGGCTCAATTAGGGTGAGCATCGGAATACAATCTCGAAAACATTATGTCTTTGAGGTTTAGAATGTGTCATTCTATTTCATTATTGGTGTCAATTGCACTAATTCTCTCAGTTTTCTTCTCCAGCCTTCCCTGCCTGCTGCCGTTGAGCAAAGGTTTCATAAATCTGTAACTTTTTGCCGCTCTCTCTACCCGAATCTGTAAGTTTGTTTCTCTTTTTTGCATGTGTGTTCGTGTTTGTGTGTGTGTGTGTGTTTATTCTTGGGGTTTTTGTGTGTTTGTCTTTCTCCCTCTATATATTGTTTAAATTTTGTCTCCCATGTGTATTAGATATAATGTATACCAATTCATGAGAGGGGTGTACAAGTAATCTTAATATAAACCTGGGGAAACCGATTCAGTACACACACACACACATATCCCAGTGCCAACGGATTATAAGGAATTGAAAGTCAATCCTTTGGTACAAAAGTAGGCTAGAGAAAAGAAATCGACAGGTCCTGGATCAGCCTAAAGGTCTGCTTTTAGGCTGCTGTAATTTGCTAATTAGCCTTCTTTCTGGAGCTTCATGTCGCCCTCATTCATATTTTTTGAATGAATCTCTTTCTTCTCCTACTTAAGCCAAGAATGAAAAAGATTCTTTGTCCTTTCTATAATGGAATCGACTAGTTTGATTTAAGGGGCATACATTCTTCTTCTTGGAAAGGCAGGTTCATCACCAGTTTACTCCCTTTTATAAGTCAGTCCACATCTTTTTCCGATTCATATTAGATCTCTTGGAAAGAATAAGAAGAACTCCACTCAAAGATTTTTATCGCTTTTTAATAATTGCAGTCAAAAGAGTCCTGATTGAAGGACCTTATTTGCGATATAAAGTGAAAAGCCTAGGACATAAGAAAGCCTATTTTGTTTTAATTTTTACTGCTTTCATTTCATCCAACTCCACTTCACCCTAAAATCCCACCTCCCATTCCCCTTCTCACCAGTAAATGTTTCTCTTTAAATCACATTTCCATTCTTTATAGATTATAGAGTACAATCCATATGAACTTCTATGTTAAACAAAAGAGGCCAAACATTGACTAAGCAGCTAGCAGCAAAATGCCCAAGTTTTGGAAGTAAAACACATTAGAATTAATGTTTTTTTGAACTTCTCAGAAGGTCATGAGAAAAAGGAATTTGGGCAATGAACTCACTATTACTATATATAGTCGAAAAAGGGAACTGACATTGCTCTTTAATCTCTTGGCTTTGGTCGAGCGCGTGAACTAAGTTGACTTCCCACATACCACAAAATAGGCAGAGGCATAGGGAAACTATTAGAAGCAGATAGATAGAATACAACAACATATATTTGAGAGCTAGAAAATATATATGTAAAAGGAAAGCCCCTCTATTCAAAGGAATTATGGGCGAACTGATATCGAAATGGAGATGAAAAGACTTGTGTGGATTCCTCTATATATAGATGCTAAACTACTGAAGGACATTTGACCTAGGTTGTTGATTGAGAAAGGATGAACAATTTATTCACACATATATGACAAACCACTAAAGAAAGTCCATTTTTCCCTAAGGAACTGCACAATCTATTGAGAAAGTTTAGTCCGATATACATAGAAAACCACTCATTTTTCTTGAATAGCTCTAAGCATATTAATAGGGATCGAAATGGAATTTCTTGCTCTCAATATATATGCAAAAGTCCACACATCGATTTCCCCTAATAGATTGATTGAGAAATAGTGCAAGCGAGTTCACTGATTCTCGAATATGAAAGCCCGGAACAGAAAGATTGTATATTTACATGGAGCAGTCTAGAGAAGAGAAATGCTCCGAGAAATTATTGGGAGTATGAATGACTCAAGTCTGACTATGCTCTTAAAAATCATATAAGAGAATGGATTGATTTGAAAAAAAAATGCAGCTATCCCCATAATTCTGTTTAGGTCTTATAGAGCCTAGATTTGTATAAATTTGACATGTAATTTTTTAGATTGATCCTTATTACTAATACAAATTAGTTCGTGAACAGATCTATTTCTTCTTTGAACTTTCCTTGCATTGAAAGGTCCTACTCCTGTCATATATGTTGACAGATTTTTTTGGGTTTTCCTATAACGTAAATAACTAGTGAATAAAATAAGCTGCAAGAATCAATATTAGAGTCAGAGTGTTCTGCTTAAAGCTCTATCCATGATTCTGGTCACATGAAAATGGAGAACACATCCCATGCATAGTAATAACATCTGAACTCAAACAGGTCTGGTTATGGCAACTGGGAAAGTAATTAACTGGAGTAAATATTAATATTAAGGAGGATGATGGTATGAATAGTTTTAATTTGGGATGGATAGCAAATGATGCAGTGATTTGTTTGGGTTTGGGGTTTGGGTTATGATAAAAGATGTAGTTTCAAGAAGATGAAAGGCGTTCTACTAGACACACGATGCTAATTAGCAATACATCAACATCATTATAACCACACTCGATCATACAACACAAACATGTTGCTTTGTTGCAGAAATAAGTTTCACCATGTTGGGACCCACATGCAGATGCACCTTAGCTCTTTGTCCATGTCTTATAAGAATATATATTAATAGAATGGTAAGTAATCTTTGGAAATATCTAATTTTCCAAAAGAGGCATCCCTCTCACCCTCGTTATTGCTCTCGCTCCTCTCATTTTCTAAATCCTCAAGGTCAGGCGTTAAAAAAATTATGTGACCTTGTCGTTGCCATGGTTGTAGATAACTACATCTTGCAACCTTGGTGTCTCAGCTAGGTATGTTTAATATTAGGACTTTTGCTACCTTTACCTTTAGAGGCCACATGAAGCTATGACAAAAGAATATGCTTCCCTTGAGGTCATTGGTTTCAATTCTCATGCCAACTAGGGGCCACACTTGCCTATTAAAAAATCTGTTCCTTTCAAATTTAATCTATTAGGAATACACTGGTGATTGCTTATAGCTCTCCCATTTTTTATGGTGCTCTTACCGGTTTTCACCTATCAAAGTTCGGTGGTCGTGGGATCTAGGGCCTTCTTGGTGTATGTAATAATAGTAGGTTAAGTTAGAATTTGAATATGGAAAGTTGAAGTTTATCTAGTTTGTAACTTATTATGTATTTAGACTTAGGTATCACGTGCTCTGCTGGAGCCTCGAGGTTTGTGCTGTTTCTCATTTGTATTTTGATTTACATCTGTTCATACATTACATTAGTTTTATATATTAGTGGCTAATTGGGATGCGTATCAATTAGCGTGACAACTGTGTATAGAACTTTGCCATAGAATAGTTTGTTTTTAGGCTTCATAGGTTCAGCGAAAGACTTCACCATGCTTCACCGGAAGACCTTCAACAACATCCAGCGGCAGACCTTGTCTGCACGTGTCCAAGCATGACGTGTCCATTCACCAAGTCTTAGTGGATTAATTAAATTAATCCTTTATCAGTTTGAATTTGAATTAAGACATTCCCTGACTTCTCAGACACGCCTGACTAGCTTTCCGAAAAGTAGGAAGACTTTCGTATTCTGAGCGATGACAGCGGGTGAATAGCATCTCTTCTGATGCTGTACCAACTATTACAGACCTGATTCTCTGACTTTCCTACATGTCTGTTGCTGCAACAACTCTGCACCACTCCCTTATCAGAATCAGTGAAGATGAAATCTACAAGCCAGCTCCATGCATTTAATGCATTCAACCTAATAGAGCTGTTACACTTCGTCTTCTCCAACGGATCTCAAGAATGCCCAAGCTAAATACTGCCATTAAAGACTGAAGACGAACTTCCTGAAATGCTCTGAAAATTCTCCAACAACTCAAAGTCTTTATACTAAATGCATTCAAGAGATCATAAACTGATCAAGAAGTCCTCGACAACAATCAAGAAGATCTGCATCAACATTTATCTTAAGCTTCTTATTGTTGTTCCCTAAGCTTCTTATTGTTGTTCCCTTTAAACTATTCTTCTGCACAATTGAATATCTTGTTTATCCAGATATTCAATTCCCAAACCCCCAAATACAAGCCAATATTTTTGTACACGATCCATTGGATATATTTCTTGTAATAGAACTAGTGGAAAACATAGTGCACATTTTAAATCCAAGGTTGACTGCCTTGGTGGTGGACGTAGCACTCTTTATAGTGTGAACCATCTCAAATACTTGTGTTCTTCCTTTACTGTTGATTATTGCTTTGAATTGTTTCTTATTTCCTTTACTTATATCTTCAACAGCAGACTTGAGTATTCAGTCAAGTCTACCGGTAGTCCTTAATCGGCAGACCTGAACTGTCTTCCTTTCAAGACTTCCGCTACTTCAATGTCCTTAATAGATTGCAAGTACTTATTTTAGGAACTAATACGAAAAAAAAATTAAGTGTATAATAAGCTATTCAACCCCCCCCCCCTTTCTAGCTTATTATTGTGCCCTTTGTGACTAACAGTTTGCATCCTGTGGAACATTTGGGGCCTCTTGCATAGTAAGCCAGCTCAATTTACAACTTTTTATGTAGAGTTTTTTTATGTTATTAGAATTTCATTTATTCACAGAATTCCATTTATTCACTGTCAGATTTTTCACCATCATGTTATCGAACGATGCTGGTGGGCTTTTATGATTGAGCATGTGATAGGATGGTCTAAAATTTTTTATGCTAGTTCATGAAACCTGCTAAATAAATTGGCAAACAACTACTTGCATTGACCAAGTTATTTTTAATGTAGTTGTCAACTCTCTCTCTCTCTCTCTCTCTCTCTCTCTCTCTTAGATTGTGTTGGCATGGATACATAAGCATATCAGTGCAGGAAGGAGGATTTTTTTTACTGCAAAGATTGATTATGTTTGTCTCACTGTAACATAATAGAGGTTTCCTGAAAGATAAAGAGGAATTGGTCAGTAAGCATGAATTTTGTAAGCATCATCATTTATGTTTTAGGCCGGTGTAAAAGTATCTCTTAACAGTATTGTAAATTCAGGCCATGTTGTTGAAAGGGAATCGTCTCTAGTATTGATCCAAAAACACAAGTGGGAGGTGCATAATTAGGCCGTAGTTGGTGTGAAGTATCCATTCAAATTCCTGTGGAATGGAACGAAAAGTTAATTAGGCCATATGAATTTTTTTACAACAATTGGAGATGCGATTGGAGCACCTATAGCTTGGCCTTTATCATTGGTATGTTGGTATTACTTAAGTCCATTTACCATATTTAAATTTGTGCGCATGTATGTCTTTTTTGATTTGTACTAATTTAAATTTATATATTTGAAGGTAACACTACTGGATTTTGATTCAAGTTAGTTGCATCCTCAAAATGTTGAATATGGAGTACTTCATAGATTTGTTAGGTTGAAAGACCTATGTTTCGGTAGTGTGGATTATTATTTTTGCGCATGTGATACAATGACCACACATGGTTAGTTTTATTTTGATATGCTTAAATTATTGAAAGACTTTTTTTTGGAACTATGTAATTGAAATGTTGGTGATTAATATTATGATAATATTTTGATAATTACATGTCTTTTGTAGTTGTACCTTGTACTATTTTTCATATTTTATTTATAGACCTGGTCCTTTGGGGGGCTCTATTTGTATTCCCTTAATATTATTAATTATGGCTTTTTAAAGAAGTGTCCTAATAGCATGTGATATAACAACCTTTAAAAATTAACTATTGAGGCCTTTTGAAGTGTCCTAATAACCAACCATTGAACTACCTCTACATCGTACCTATTGAGACACTTGTAAGTGTTGCTTCTTATTGAGGCATTTGATGGTAGTTAAAATAGTTTAAATTGTTTTAAAGGGACACTTGAAAGTGTCACAATAGTTAATTTTACACATTTCAAATTACTTTACGGGGCACATTAAAGTGACACTATAGAAAATATATTGAGGCTTTTACATGAGCCTCATTGTGTAGTAGTTTGTTAAAGCACTTGAAAAAGCCTCAATAACCTATTGGAGCTTCAAATCAGGCGACATTCGGACCAAGTGCCCCCAGGTTCAAAAAGCCTCAATAGGGTACCTATCGAGACACTTTTAAGAGCCTCGAAAGACATAATTTGTTGTAGTGAGACATTAATTGTTACTAACCATGTTCTTATTTATAGCTCATCTTCGTTAAGACCAGGTTAGTATTTCAGCTAACTATTTAGTAGAGGTAAAAGTTTTTCTAAAAAGGCTAAGGGGTTAAAAGTCACTTTTTACTGTTAATTTGAAAATATCTTAAGTTAAAAGCTTTAAAAAATGATACTTGTCAATCATCCAAGCTATTTTCGCTAAAATGACTTTTCTCCTTCTTTAAATAGACTTTGAACCGCCTCTTTCAAAACTTTCACAAACCCTCTCTTTCTAAAATTCTCTCTCTACTCAAACCTTCCGTTCTTCTCTGCAACTGCTTCATTTCTACCTTGTTCTTCACTTCTTCTTCCTTACAGCAACAATGGTAAGCATTACAATACCCGACCTGACCGGGTTTTACCCGATCGGTTCGGATCGGGACCCGAAAACTCGAACCCGTTTGCTCACCCCTAGTTGTTTCTTTGAGGAATCTGAAAGGACGTTTTGCGTATCCTAACTATTTCCGCCATTGTTGTCTATTTCAAAACCTTAAAACCAATAGTTTTCTCTGCGCTTCAAATATTTATTTCTTCGAGAATCACCTATTGATATTTCTTTGTATTTAACTCTCAAAACATTCAAGGGTTTCAATTTTCTACCTGAAAATTTATTTTATTTTTCCTTAAAATGAAAACCTTGATTGTTTGTTCTGTCTGGGAAAAATCCCTAATTTTAAAACTGCTTTTGTAGGTGAAATGATATGCGAAATCAAGTTTTGGTAAAAGGAAGGTGCTTGACCCAGAACAAGTCATTCACCCTAGCCCCTCCATCAACCTTCATGGGTTTCCCTTCTTTCCCGCCACTCACGACATTATCCAAGAGCTGCCACCGAACACATACCTCCCGGGTATGTGCATCGACTTGGCGTCTGTCGGCGCGTTTGTTGTCGGAGAAAAAATATGTGAGGATATGAACGAGTTTGGGATCCTCCCCCTCTTCACTCTTCACGACGAAGACTACATCAACCTCCTCACTAAAGAACTCTACCAGTGAATGGAGATCAACGCCAAAACACCTTCTGTTATTCGATGGTGGATTCATGGATGTCCCTTCTCTTTGTCTACCAAGGTGATATCCAAAGTGATTGGAGTTCACTATGGCGGACTGTGAGATATCCATTGCTGAGACTAACAATGCCTGGGAAGCAATAAGGGGAGCAAATACCCCAAGGGAACCTCAAGGTAAAATGTTGAGGAACTTCATTCCCTTGAACGTCTACTGTTCCAGTCACCTGCTGGACAAGTCGTTACTCTTCAAGAACGGCTCTCATGACGTCTTCACCTCCCAACAACTCAACCTCTCATGCGCCATCCACCAGAAGACTAACCTTAACTTTGGCGCCATCATCTTCAACGAGCTCCGCAACTACATCGCATTAGTAAAAGGATAGCCCTTCCAACAAGAGGTCCTTCGTCCGACTGATCAACACCCTGCTAAGGGATACACTAGAGATCAACTCTGCTATTGAGCCGGAAGAGCTCAAAAAGGTGAAGAAGGACAATCAGTCAACAACCACCTTTTTCTCCAAGTACGTTGAGTACGAGAATAAGAGGAGGCCGCAAAGAGGGCTCCCCAACATCGCTGTTGAAATGGTGACCGAGTCTGCTCCTATGATGGTCACGCGATTCGATATGGACGACGTTGCCAGCGCAACTATTCGTGCAGCCCGGGCAAAGGTTCAGAAGCAAACCTCTACCGCTAACAGGGACTTTCTACAAAAAACAAGAGTAGTGGTAGATGAGTCTGAGAACATCCGGAAGCGCGTTAAGGTTGCAAAGGCCAGAAATGAGACTGGTTTCTCGCCAGATGAGGTTGAAGTCTTGGCTAAAATTCATGCCAAGACCAAGGTAGATGCCAAGGCCAGGCTAGAAACTGAAGCAGAAGAGCTTCAAGCATCCTGGATACGGAAGGAACTGAAGGCCAGTAGACATGCAAAGTCTGCTAGTAGCTCCTCTGCTGTTGCTGGACAAACCTCTTCTCCCCAACCATCCCAGCCTGAACCAACAACCTCCACTCCCCAACCATCCCAAACCCCTAAACGCAAACCCTCTTCTAAACAACCATCACCTTCACCCAAGCCTAAACACAGGCGTTTGTAAGCGTATTCCAACCAAGCCACCAGCAGACCCTATCATCTCTGCTGATGAAGCCTCTAGATCTCCTATCCAGCCGCCGAGGTAGAAAAGGAAGTCTGCTGGTAACCAACAAACTACCCCTTCTTCAACCAATCCTACTGAGTCATCTACTTAGGAGGAGTCTAACCCTCCGGATGATCCCAAAACTCTTGAGGACTCTAGTCCTCAGGAGGAGCATACAAAATCACGAACTCCAACACCTCCTTCCCCCTTTAGCTACTCACCAAACCCATCTACCCCATCTTCACCTCCTACCCAAACTAACGCTACTACACTATCCGAACGAAACCAACCCATTCCTCTCATTCTAACCCCCCTGGTTTCCCCTATCCTTTCCTCTGCTGCTACGAATTTCATCTTGAACTTTCGTCGATAGCAGACCTCTTCACTAAACCTACTCCCCTCCACCAGAAACTACCCCTCTGCGACCAGAAGCCATTGCCTACCCCCTCCATCCTTCTGGTTCTCCACCGACCAGAACCCAACCCCCTCAATTATCTGTGATCATTCTGACATAGACATTAAAATTCCCCAACCCCTCCTTCATCCCCATCCAAATCCAATTCTTCATCTACCCATACCTTCCCCACACCCGATTCCTCTTCCCCCTCAAACTCAAGAACTCCACCCCTACAGTAGCCCTTTTATCCTACTGTTGCTGTTGATGCCGCCTCGTCTGCTGGTATTGAGCCCATTCGAGTAGACCTCGATCCTTCTCCGTCTGCCCGGCAAATGAAGATATCCTGAACATACTGGATGCTATCTACAACAGACTGGGAGAATTAACAAGTATCGCCATAGCTGTTGCAAAGATTACCACTTAATCATCCAAGGCTGCTGACATAAATGTCGCCATCCTCGACAGTTTCAAGAGGATGTTTGGACTAAGTTTGGAGAAGTCAGGCACGAGTCTACCGATCTGAAGATCAACATGGAGGCTCAACGCAATGAATGTGTTCTTCTCTGCTCAACCCTCTTCTACCAGCTCTTTCACAACATTACCCTCCACCTTGGTCACGGTCGCCCTCCAGTACTGCAACTCAATGATCAAGCTCTCGAAGCAGCGCATGATCGAATGGTAGCCGAGCGCGAACGTGATCTGGCCATCACGAAAGAGAGACAACTGCGGTCTATGAATCGAGTTCTGATGGATGAGAACAACAGGATACGAGAAGAACTTGACTACCGTTCTCGCTCCACCAGACAACAGACCTCAGTTGATAAAGAGTACACTAGAAGAGTTAAAGAACTCGAGTGCCTACGCCAAGAAAGAAAATCAACTAACAGAGCAGCCAAAGGAAAAGGAAAAAAGTCATGGTAGCTTATATCTTTTTATCCTTATCCTTTGTATCTATTTTTTTTTTGAAAACTCTGTAAATATTAAACTTCTTGTTTGAAATACAGAAGTTCATTGCTTTTCAAAAATCTCTACTGTTATATTCCATGTTATTTAAATTCATATACATGCTTGGAATTGAAACATCCAATTTAAATTTATTTAAACTGTTTACTCTAATCCTTGTGTTTGTTCCTTAAATCTCTTCTGTTGTAAACACTTAGATTAGTTGTTACATTTGAGGTGTTCTTTTTTATAAAGGCATGTCTCATGTTATAAAACTTAAAAGTATTTATCTGACATACTATTATCTATCCTAGAGCTTTTATAGCCCTCACTTGTAAGTAATGATGACCAGATGCAAATAGGAGGAGATTGTTGTTTCTCAATGTATCTTAATTTGCATTTGTTCATTCATTACATTAGGTTCTATACTCAGTGGCTAAATGGGTTGCGTACTAGTTAGCGTGGCAACTGTATACAAAACTTTGCCTTTAGAATAGTTTTTAGACTTCACGGGTATCGGCAGAAGGCTTCACCAGCAGACCCTATCTGCACTCAGACAGCATGACGTGTCAAGATCATCCGGATATCAAGCTCGAATGGATTATTTAATTCAGCTATCTATGGTTCAAAATTTGAATTAATCCATCATCATCAACTCCTAACTTTCAAAACATGCCCTTCCAGCTTTTCTGAGGAATGAAGACTTTCGCCTCCGGTACATGGCAGAGCATGTCTACAGTCTGACACAAACAGACTGTATCAACTACTGCAGGTCTGCAAATCTATTTGTCGCCCACCTGCTAGTTCCAGCAACTGCTCCTCTCAATACCCTAATCAGTTCCAATCAGAGATGAATTCAATAAAGCAGCTAACATCATTTAAAGCTCACAACCTAATAGAGCTGTTACTCACTTCATCTTCTACAACGGTCTCAATGATGCTCCGATATAAATACTACCATTGAAGACTGAAGAAAATAATGCTCTGAATCTATTCAATAACATCAAGTCATCATACTCAGTGCATTCAAGAGATCATTAACTGATCAATGAAGTCCTCAACAACAAGAAGATCTGCATCAACTTTTAATCATTTACTTCTTATTGTTGTACTCTTTACTATTCTTTTACACATTGAATACTCTATTTTTCAGATATTCAATCCCCCACCCCCAAACACAACTCAAATACTTTGTACACAATCCATTGGATATTTATGTAATAGAACTAGTGGAAAATATAATGCACATTCAAATCCAAGGTTGACTACCTTGGTGGTGGATGTAACACTTTTTACAATGCGAACCATCTCAAAATACAAGCGTTCTTTACATTTTGTTGTTTACTATTTTATATTATTCTTCGTCTTAGCCTATTCCTTTGAGCAGCAAACTTCACTAATCAACCAAATTTACTGGTAGTGTTTCACCATCAGACTTAGTCTGTTTTCCTTGCAAGTCTTCAGTTATTTCAACCTTTTCAATAGGTTGCAAATACTTGTTATAGGAACTATTACGAAACGTTTGAAGTGTTAACTAAGCTATTCAACCCCCCTTTTAGCTTAGTATTGTGCCCTTTGGGACTAACACCAACTATCGCAATTGTTAACCCCAGAGGCGGACAAAAGGGAAAGGGTCTGGGGGAGTTGCCCCCACTTGGAGAAAATTTTGTTAAAGGATTTTTTTAATTTTTAATAATTAGTTATAATATATACAATTGCCCCCACCTGAATATAATATATACAATTTGCCCCCACCTGAATAAAAGAATTTTTTTTTACTTACCTGTGAAAATTTGAAACCCAAAAACCAAAACCCTTTTCCCAAAATTTGAAATCCCTTAGACTGGTCATTAGTGAGTCTCCCCCCTTCCTGGCCGTCTCCCTGATCCGGTGATCCCTTTGAAGTCCCAACTCTCAAAACTCTCGGCCTCTCAACTCTCGATCCCTTTGAAGTCCCAACTCTCAAAACTCACCGAACTCAATGAATCACCGAATCACGAATCACCGACTTGGGAATCAATGAATCACCGCCTCCACCTGCTCCGTAATCCACCGTGAGGCTCTCCATTCTCTAATACATCTGCTGCTCTGTGAATAGTGCACTGCATCTCACGACTCACGAGCCGGTCAGCCCCTAACTCTGTCTCTACGTCTCTACCTAAGCCCCTTTTACCCTTTCCCTTTACTTTACAGCTTTACTAAGTTAGTTTCCCACATTCCCTTTTGACTTTTGGAATTTGGATTATTAAATGTTAATTGTGATTGTGATTTTTTATTTGTGAATTGTGAATTTATATTTTATAATTGTGATTTGTGAATATGTCATATGTGTTTTGTGATTGTGAATTTTTAAATTATAATTGTCTAAATTAAAGTATGATTGTATGAATTTCAAAATTACAATTGTGATTTAAATTTTAAAAATTAAAATAACCCTAATTTTAAAATAACCCTAATTTGAAATAAATCTAATTGAGTATTTAATTTATGTAATTGTTGTGAATTGTGATTTGTGAATTGTGATAGATGATATTATATAATATTGCTTTATTTACTAAATTTGTATGTTCAATATCTTGGTAAGAAAAGTTTATTTATTTAATCTGAAATTAGGGCATTTTAATTTGGGGGTTGAAGTAGTTGATTTATGAGATTTTTTTTATTTGTGTAGATTTCCAAATTGTGGTTGATTTGAAGGAATTTGGTTTTAGTGATTATGGAGAAATTTTATAAACGGAAACTAGCAGAAGAATTTGGAACACGTAGTGCATCCAGTAGTTCATCTGTTGGTAATCAACGGTCTCAGTCTATTCCTGTTACTTCAGCTACGAAACAATTAGTTGATTTGAATAGTCTTCCATCAGATCCCGCAGAAAGAAAAAAGATATTTGAATACAACCCCAACCAGATTGATGAAATTAGGAGAGCTTATTTGTTGAAGGGGTCTTGTCAACCCCATGACCATGATTTCCCTCAAAAACAAATGGGAACTAAATTGCGTCGTTTTAATTCGGATTAGTTTGATCAATATGCTAATTGGTTAGAGTATAGCATGAAAGAAGATAAAACATATTGTTTATGTTGCTATTTGTTTAGAGATAAAATCAGTAATAAAGGTGGTGGTGAAGCATTTATAAGTGAAGACTTTTGTGCTTGGAATAAAAAAGAAAGGTTGGATGTCCATGTTGGTGCGGTAAATAGTAATCATAATATGTCGGTAAAGAAGTGTGAGGATCTAATAAGACAAAAACAATCTATTGCGGTTGCTCTTCATAGACAATCAGACATTGTGAGAAATGAATATCGAATTCGATTATGTGCTTCAATTGATTCTTGTAGATTTTTATTAAACCAAGGGTTGGCTTTTCATGGTCATGATGAGACCGAAGATTCTTCAAATAGAGGGAATTTTCTTGAATTGATTAAGTTTTGTGCTGATCAAAAGCGATTACGTTAAATAAAGTTGTTATGGGAAATGCTCAAAAAAATTGTCAAATGATATCTCCTCACATTCAAAAGGATATTGTTCATTGTTTTGCACAAGAGATAGTACGAAAAATAATTGAAGAGATCAAAGATGATTTTTTTTTCATTAATGGTGAATGAGTCTAGTGATGTATCTGGCAAAGAACAAATAGCTGTGGTTTTGTGATTTGTTAACTCTTGTGGAAATGTTCAAGAGAGGTTTATTTGTGTTGTGCACGTGATGGAGACTTATGCTTTGTCTTTGAAATCTGCTATTGATAATGTGCTTGCTGATATTGGTTTGAGTTTGAAGAAAATTCGGGGTCAAGGCTATGATGGTGCAAGTAATATGAACGGTGAATTCAGAGGGTTGAAGACTTTGATTATGAATGAAAATCCGCCTCATTGTTTTGGTCATCAACTTCAATTAGCTCTTGTTGCTGTGGCTAGGAAAAATGTTGATATTGCGGACTTTTTAAATATGATTTCCTCTTTATTAAATGTTGTTGGAGCATCTTGTAAGTGTAAAGACATTATTCGACAAAAACAAGCAGAAAAAGTGGCGGAAGGAATCGAGAGTGGTTTGCTTGAGATAGGGAAATGATTAAATCAAGAATTAAGTCTTAAGAGAGCTGTAGATACACATTGGGGTCTCATTATAAATCATTATTGAACTTGGTTGCTTTGTTTTCTTCTGTTATTGAAGTTCTTGAAGTTGTTTCGTGTGATGCTACAAATTCATCGAAAAAAGCACAAGTAGTTGGTTTATTGGGATATTTGCAATCATTTGATTTTGCCTTTAATTTGCAATTGATGCTGACTGTACTTTCGTTCGCAAATGAGTTGTCATTAGCTTTGCAAAGGAAAGATACAGATATTTTGAATGCTATGACACTTGTTAAAATAACTAGGCAGAAATTGCAAGCAACAAGAAATGATGGATTGAAATCTCTTCTAGGCAAGATTACTGGTTTTTGTAATGAGAACAATATTGATTGTGCGGATATGAATGTTGAATATGTTAATTGTCACCGTCCTCGGCGTAAGACAAACATTACTAACGATTTTCATTATCGTGTAGAATGTTTTAATGCCATTATGGATTAGCAAATTTTAGAGATTAATGATCGATTCAATGAGGTCAATTCAAAGTTGCTTCTTTATGTTGCTTGTTTGAATCCAAGTAATGATTTTGTTGATTTCAATATAGCAAAATTGGTAAGATCGGCTCAGTTTTATCCGGATGACTTCTCTCTAGTTGATTGTATGATGCTTGAAAATCAACTAGAGACATATATTATGGATTTGCGATCAGATGACAGATTCAGTAGATTGAAGGGGCTTGTTGATCTATCAACATTTCTTGTGCAAACACGGAAACACTTGTCGTACCTATTGGTGTGTCGACTTTTGATGTTCGCATTGATTTTGCCGGTAGCAACAGCAAGCGTGGAAAAATGCTTCTCTGCAATGAATATTGTCAAGACGGATCTACGAAACCGAATTTGTGATCAATTTTTAAATGATTGTCTTGTATGTTTTATTAAAAAAGATTTGCTTAGGAGTGTTATAAATGATTATGAAATTAAACGTTTTCAAAATATGAAAACGTGTAGGGGACATTTATGATTTGTAAACTTTATTAAATTTGTGCACCCGGTTGGAAATTTTTTTGCATCCGCCACTGTTAACCCCTAGTTGAGTGACAATCCCACCCTGAAAGATCTTACACCTAAATGCTAAGTGGTGCTAAGTTGGAAATAAGAGGGCATTCAAAAATACTAAAGAAGGAAACAAGTGTTCATTTCTTGAATTTAGAGGTTGTTTGCAACAAATTTATAGGCTTGTACCTCCACAACTGCAAGGTTTCTAGAATGATTCATACATATCTAACATATATTATCACCTCTCCTAGCATTCTAATTTTTTCTATTATACAAGAGAACTCTGCCATATTTTGCAAAATTCTAAATTACTCAAGGACAGATTAGGAACTGTAGAAGACTTCACAATATTTTGTGTTATTTTAGCACAAGTGATCTAGGCAATCCCGAACTATTTGACTCGATCTTTTTTTTTACTTAATCTCAAATGGTCACGAGGTCATCTAATAGTAGAAAACCTCTATTGAGTTTAACGATGATAGTGGTCACGTGATAATATCATCCAATAATATTAAAAAATATCAATGCTACACATCGAAGATATAATTGGTGATGTGTTACAAAGTTATTAGAATATCGTTATACCACATCAATAGTTCACTTTAACATCCTATATTTTCTCGCGAATCAGGTTGGGTTTTTTAATGGGTGATAATCAAACCGGTCCCTTTTAGTAAAATTATAACTGCCTAGGTCCCCTATATTTGTTTTAAACCGCTAAACTACACTTTTATGTGAGAAAATAACGAAAATACCTTTAGTGAGGGAAAGGCGTGCGAAAAAAGCCACTGCCCAAATTCGGGCATCACAATAAAAACATAGGGCATCGCTAATACACCATTGAAATCTATCAAAATTTAGGCATCGCAATACAAAAAACCATTACCTAAATTTGGGAATCGCTATGCATAATTGAAATCTGTCAAATTTTGGGCATCGAAATGCAAAAAGTCACGGCCCAAATTTGGGCATCGCAATGAAAACATTGCGCATCGCTATGCACAATTGAAATCTGTCAAAATGTGGGTATTGTAATGCAAAAAATCACTGCCCAAATTTGGGCATCGCAATGAAAACATTTGGCATCGCTATGCATAATTGAACTATGTCAAAATTTGGGCATCGAAATGCAAAAAGCTTTTGCCCAAATTTGGGCATCGCAATGCAAATAAAAATATGTTGAAATTTGGGTATCAAGATGCAAAAATCTCAGCTCGAATTTGGGCATCGAAAAAACATCGAAAAAAAACTCAAAACAATGCTTAAACAGTATTTTTTGGCCTTAAAACGAAGACATTATGGGTAAGCCCCGTGTGACTTCTAGATCTCATCGAGAGTTTTGATTTGATATGTAGTGGGTCCCATGGTTCATCCGGAATAAAAAGTTATGCCAACGAAAAAGTCCTAAACTTTTCTATTTCTACTAGTGCATTAGTTTCAAAACTGATAACTAACACCCTTAAGCTTCATTTTCTTCCAAAAGCTTTTAGAAGTTATGCGATGCATGCATCGACAGTCCCTCATAGTGGTGGTTGATGTTGGTGCGCTTGGTCGTAGAAGATGAAAGGAGGTCAACGATGGAGAAAAGAAAGATGGATGGTGAGCAGATTTGAGAAGATGAGAAGGAAGACGAAGAGGAGGGAGAAGAAGAGAAAATGAGATGACGGAAGAAGAAGACCGAAGTAGCAGGTCACGGGTATTTTTGGAATAAAATTATAAAAATTGACTTTTATGGTTAATATATATATATATATTTATTTATTTATATATATTGGAGCGGTTACAATTTCAGTAAATGTTACCGGGCCGCAAACCATTTTTTAATTGGGTTAACATCATGATTTTAGAAGGAAACTTGCCCAACAGTTGTCTCACTTTTAACCAAATGGCCCATATATACTCCAACCATTAATCCATCATGGGCTGGGATGCCTTCATTATTTAACCTAATATAGTCATACAAGGGGCTGTCAAGCCCACAATACTATTCGGTGATTGGTAATGTATGTTACTTTCCTCTGAATCTGATGTAGTTTCATGGGCTCCAGTCTCATAATTATTTGGCTGATAATCGGGGCGGTCCCCTATAGAGAAAATATAATCACAAAAGTTCTCTATATTTGTTTTAAATCCTAAAGTACAAAAAATGACGAAGATTGCTACATTCCTACAATTTTAATTCATATATGATCGACTTTGGAAGTCCTACGTGTACCGTGATCTACATTCCTACAGTTTTTATTCATATTATCACATTTTATCTTTTGAGTCAAATAGAACAATCGAAGTCAACGACACAACAATCGAAGCATATGACATAATAATTTCACGCACACACAATTTTACACAACCTGATCTTGATTTCGATCTCAATCCTACCCCCCCTGTCTCATAGAATTTTACACACACACACACATCGAACGTCAATCAATGTGTTTTTTATGGGGCTCTAAAGCATTCCATCTTAAAAGCAATTGTTAGATGATCACATTTGTTTATGTAATAAAGAAACAAAGAAAACGGAATGGAGGGTTTCGATAGCTAGACGTATTCTTCATGGAGGAAGTTCGAAGAAGAAAGATTAAGGTTGGAGGCTTGTCAGCAAATCAATCCGCCATGGAAGAGATTAAGATCTCCATCTCTTATCCTTATCTCTGTAGCTCAAATGCTATTTATTGGTCTTCTCTTTCTTGAACTCGCAATGGGCTCGCTTCTAGCAGAGAAAGAAAGTACAATCTTTTAGGAAAAGCAGGTAGCTTAAACGGAGAAAGGAATGAATGAGGAAGGAAGAAACTGGGTTGCTATCTCGCTTCTTATCATTTTGAAGATGACGATGGATATTTTAGGAACAATTTTATTAAAATGGACTTTAACGATTGAATTAAAAATTAGGGGAGTGAAGCGGTTATAATTTCACAAAAGGGGATCGGCCCGCAATTATTTATAATTATTTTTTGAGAAGCATGCGAGCCCTTGTTAGACATGCTCATACGGTTCGTGGTTCCGGTTCTAGAACCGCCAGTTCTTGACAAAAGATATGAGGAATCGAATTCGAATCGTGAACCTTCTCGGTTTGGTTATGAACTGTGATCCTTAAATTTGGTTCATGGTTCCAAAAATTTTAATTTTTGATTTTATTTTTCAACATTTTATGTTTTTTGTGTTGTTTTAAAACTATCTTTAAACCTTTGTAAACTTTGTGTAAAATATTTTTTAAAATTTTAAAAGTGACCAAAAAAATCGTCGGTTCACAAAATATTTCAATTTTTTGGCACATCTTTTAGCCTTTTAGAAGTGCTAAACAACGAAAAATGGTCGAAGACAATTGTTAATGATGTACTCTCTCTATCTCAATTGAACATATATAAATTAATTAAGACATTACTAGCCGGTACTTTTTTATAAATATTTAAAGCATCCATTCTCATGTTCTTTTTTTCAACCTTTAAATTCAATTTTCGTAAAATCTTTCAAAAAATGTCCGCAGAAGAGGCTTTACGGCTGGAATTTGCACGGATGGAGAGAAAGAGGATGGTAGGTCGGGTGGTAAAGAGCACTTGTGTTTTTCATGTGGATTCGATTAATCAACCACCGTAACTTCCTATTTTCTTTCCTCTTCATCTATGGATCTTCAATTTCAACAATGTGTTTGTTTTCTTCATATGTTTCTTCTCCCTTCCTCTTCTTCTTCTCCCTCGTTCACTCGAAGACGCACAAAAAATATGAAGTGGTAAGAGAGTGAGGAGTTGAGTGACGAAAAAGATCGGTAATTACTACATATTATTTCTTCATCACTTGAATTTCTCACTCTTTCACTAATTCATATATGTTGTTTTTGTTCTTCTTCTTCTTCTTTCATTATTTGTGTGTGATTTAAAATAGTTTTAAAGTGATTTGTATTGCTATACACGTAAAGTGTTCGATTAAATGCTTGAATAGAATTTTTTTCGTTGCTACGCACATTTTTGAATCTGAATACATTAATTTTGAAACAATGTATCATTTGTGAATCGTGATACATTATTTGGATTTTGGGATGTAGAAAAGATGCATATACATTTTGAATCATTTGTTGATTGTGTACTAGAAAGAAGGTAGATACGGTATGATAATATAAAATTTATGCATCGCGATGCATAATTTGATGTATCGCGTTGCAAAGTTGGATAAGGTATTTAAATTAATACATTGCGCTGCAAAATTAAATTAGGTAATTTAAAACTAATGCATCGCGATGTAAATTTGAATTAGGTAAATAATTTGATGCATTACAGTGCAAAAATTGATATAATTAAATTGATCAATCGAGGTGCAAATTTTGATGCAGCGCAATACATTTGAATTATTGATTTGTAGCACGCCTCAGACTCATTAAGGATATTATAATCTTTTTTATTCCAAAAATATTTTTTTTCAGTTAAAAAATATAATTGATTGAAGCGATTAAAAACTTTTATTAAAGTAGACCGGTCCCAATGTTTGCCCAAAATTATTTGATGTAATCACAATAACAGTCACAATGTGTCGCTGCTGAAGCTTGTTGTACTAATAATGAGTCACACATATGCATTAATGAACTCGAGGACTTTGTTACTTCAAAAAATATTGTGTAGTGGTATATTTATAATAATTGATTCTACAATCTATATTATATTAGGCAAAACTTACTTAAGATGGTCTAACGTATGGATATTTTTTGTAAAACGAATCATTTTTATCTGACTCATTGTGTATTGATAGGTTGAATTATAAAAGAGTGTGTTTTTATCATATATATTAAGATTTATAAGACCGTCTTACACGAGAAAGCTTAATCATTATATATATATATATTAAGTTGAATGTGCACTTGGTTTGGAGATTGAGGATTCACCTACTACATTAGTGCCGGTGTATTATTATCACCAACACAACAAGATTGCAGGTTGAGCAATGACGGATCTAGGAAGGCTTTTAGAGTGGTAAGAGTATGTAGCAGAAGAGACAAGTAATGCCACAAAATTTACCATCAACTTTCTAATTTGATTTTGATTTTGTTTTTGATTTAAGTGAATAACATAACGATAAACACCTCTAATGAATAATGATTAATACTCTCTTCGTTTTGGATTAAGGAGCGTGTTTGACTGTTTGAAATGACTAATGAGTCAAAACTATTGACTATCCGGCCGAGATGGTTGACTTTGTTTTTTGAGGATGACAAATTGTCAAAGGCCGCTCCAATTCTTTAAGACTTTAACTACTCCACCAATAATTAGGAGTGTTAAGTGTGAATAAACTAGTTTATTTAAGTATCAAAAATTGTGATTTTGTTTTTCTGAAGTTCTCTGGTGAATTTTGGAATACAAAATTTTACTTTCATCATTTCAAATTGGTTACATTTGTATGATCAAATTAAGATTGCATGTGAGATTTTGATATTATGAGATTTTAGACTTTCTTATAATTATTGAAGAAAAAATAAAATAATAAAACTAAAGAGAGTTTTGGAATGTAAGGTATAATAAACCATCTTAATTTATAAATAACTCTCTAAAATAAATGTTCCAAATTCTATTTTTTTTTCTTCTATTTATTGTTTGACTTCTGGATGGATAAGTTTTTTGGTAACATGTGTGCACTATAAATTCAAGTTTAAAAAAAATCAATTGACAAAACTAATAATTAAACGGACATAAGTAATAAAAATTATAGTCACATTACAATAAAATTTGATTTTTGGTTGAAATATTGATATTATATACCCATTGATTATTATAATTGCACATATATTCAATTTAAGTAATTGTTATTTTTTTACCGAGATAAAAAATTAGATGGTCACCTAACTTTTTTGATAAGTAAATTTGGCAAACACAAAATAAAATTAAGATTGAATAACTCTATTGGAGTCGAATACAAAATATCTATCTGAACTACCCAGCCCAATAGGCCCAAGCCATGGGTCTCGTGCCAGGCATATGGTCGTTGTTCGGACAAGCAAGCATGGCCTTGACCTTCACCAAGCAAAACACCAGCGAGCTGGGGGTTAACCAACGAGCAGAATTAAGTTGCGAGCATGAGTTGACATGCTCGCTAATTCAGTAACTGTTACCAGTTGAGGACGGTTATATCCGGGAAAATCTCCATTTAGACCATTGTGGTTAATGGGGGAGTTAATGGGGCAGTTAGTATGTCCGCTATTAATACCACGGCCATTAGTGGACAGTTATGGACAGTTATGCGCAGTTAAGTGCAGTTATGCTTTCCGACAACTATAAAAACCCCAGAAAATGAAGCGGAGAGGTATGCAATTTCTACTCTCTAGCTGAAACTCTGCTAAATTGAATACGTACTTGCTGAGTTTTGTACTAATTCTTACGCCGGAGGGCCTTTGCAGGGAGTGCCCCTGCTTAGTTTACAGTTTGTTCATTTCATTTGCAGATTTGGGCTTTGAGAGTATTAGATACGTTGAAAGGCAGGTATCTTGATTGGACTGATCCAGTGCATCTAGGAGATTTTGGACACATTAGTTGGTTTCATTGCCGGGAAACTAGTTTTTGCGGTAGTAGTTTTTTGTCACTTGATAATTCTTTCTTCTGAGCTTTGACGATGGCGGAAAATGGCGTTAATGGTGGCAGTGGAAGTCGTCGTGAAGAGGCACAACCGACTCCTAGTCTAAATCAATTGGCTGGGAACAATGCTCCTCCACCTCATGATGCTCGCCATCAGCTCAACCAAATGCATGGAGTAGATTCCTTGGCTAGGAGGAGTGTTGTGGCCCGGCACACGATTTAGGGAGGAAGCTCGGCCAAAGGGCTATATACCGGGTCAAATGCATCAACTTAATCTACGCTTGATTGCCATGGGTAAGCCACCTTGCCCATTGAGGTGGACCCCTTTACCGGCTTGATTCAGCCCGAGCCAAAGGGTGTTTCTAAATGCAGAGGTAATCAAATGAATCCTTTGGTCATTCCTTCTCAGCCACGAGCACAAGGATCCAAGGGACGTGAGCGACCCGAGGCAAGCGGTAAGGCTAGCCAGCGAGATTGTGCCGGTGTTCACTCGAGGCTAGGACCACGAGTTGGGGATGATTGGCCAATCCCGCCGTCGTCGACGTTCACCTTCCCCGCCAAGATCGCATGCTCGCAGGCTACGTTCACCCTCGTCGCGGCGGTCTCGTGCTCATAGTCGTCGTTCCCAATCACCAAGGGGATCTTTTGTCCGTCGACGTAGAACTCCCTCTCCTAGGAGATCTCAAGGGCACCTATCTCATCATTCTCAGGGTAAAGGGATGCGCCTCAACCCCGGTACATCTGTTCATTGGGGTGCCTCGAGGTCGAGGTGGCGCAGGCCATGGGGGTTACTCAAGCCGTTGGAGCTATGGGTCCCACAGGCCCCTCCTATGCACGTACTCGGTCGGGGGTGGTTTGCCTACAACCATAAACATGCAGGATTTTGAAGAGATGAAACGCCATATGGAGGCTTGGGAACAAGGAAAGGCTCTGGATGGGAATTTTTTGGACACTTCAGCTAGCCCACTGGCGCCCTAGATTGAAAATGCTCCACCAGCACAGGGGCTCATATTCCCAAACATCAAGGAGTATACGGGAAAGACAAAGGCCAGAGATTGGTTGATGTCTTTTGAATCACAAATCGGTCTGGTGACCTCGGATGAGGCCTTAAAGATTAGGGCTTTTGTGGGCGCTTTGCAAGGGTAGGCCCTGGCATGGATGGGAGCTTTGCCGCGTCGGTCAATTAATAACTAGACTGATTTGCGAGCAAAATTCCTAGCAGACTTTGGTACCGCGGGTACACTAGCAAAACCAAGGGCAGACTTGTCAAAGGTTAAGCAGGGAGCACATGAGTCTACTGCGAGCTATCTTAAACGATTCACTAAGGTGCTGGAGCAAGTCCCAGGGTTGACCGAGCAGGAGGTAACCCTTTGCTTCGAAACAGGTTTGCTTGAAGGTGAAGGTGGTTTGCGACCAGAGTTGAGCATGCGTGAGCCAAAAACGCAGGCGGAAATGCTCATGCGAGCACAGAAGTGGTGTGCCGGAGAGACGGCAAAAAAGGAGAAGAAAAAAGAGAGTAATGAAGCTGCTGGAAATCCCAAGGGGAATGGACAGACAGGGAATGGAGGTTATAATAAAGGCAAATCAAGATATGATCGGCCAAGGGAATTTCTTCGTGACTCTGATCTTACCCCGCTCAACACATTGTGCGAGGATATTATGTACGAGATAAGGGACGAGCTTCCTAATCCACCTCGCATCAATCCAGGGACGGCTGGCGAACGAGACAAGACGAAGAGGTGTGCCTACCATGATGATTACGGGAACACAACGGAGGAATGTTGGCCGTTGAAGAAGGCCATTCAGAAGTTAATTAATGAAGAGCGGTTGAACCGCTTCAAAAGAGATGGAGGAAATAGGGGGAATGCCCCCAGGAGAGACGCCCCGCCGATCAGAGGGGTAATCAATGTAATAATGGATGAAGAGCCTACTCCGACCCAGCTCGAAAAACAAATTTACTCTTTGTCAAAAGTTGTGGAATGACCTGCTGCCTTGCATGATGGAGAGCAAGCTATACAATTTACTCGCAACGAGTTGGCGAGTAATGTGGCTGGCGAGCAATCATTGATCGTCTCGGCCTTAGTGGATGGCTGGGTTGTGCACAGAATTTTGGTGGACACTGGAGCATGTTGAGATGTGATGTATTACTCCTGTTTCCAGGGGTTGGAGTCGAGCGATGATCAATTAAGGCCATATGCTGGGACATTAGAAGGATTTACTAACCATAAGGTGTCGGTCAAGGGTATGATTGAGTTGGAAGTGTTCATTGGCGAAGGGAGCAGGACGCGAGCTGAAAAGATCGCTTTCATGGTGATCGATTTAAAGTCTCCCTATAACATAATCATGGGTGTACCGAGTATGGCGAAGTTCCAGATGGTGGCATCAATCCTACACCAACGGGCCAAGTTTTATACCGATCAGGGAGTGGGAACGTTGAGGAGCCAGCCCAGAGCAGTGCTTGAGTATGTGTGTGACAGTCAAAGAAAAAAACAAAAGATGACTTTGGAGGATGGCGAGCAAAAGATAACCATCAGTACCAAGGAAACTTCTCACGTGACTGTGGGGCCATCAGTAATTTCTATGGTGCATGAAGACCCTGAGGTAGATCCGAGCTCTATGCCGACATTGAAGTCGGGGGAGCAGGACGAGCATGAGATTGATGCAAGTATGTTTACGGGTCGGATTGGTAGCAAGAACAGTCTCTCCTCGCCGACATTGAAGTCGGGGGGCAAGTTGCACAAGATGAAGCTAGCATGGATACAAAGAAGATTGATGAGAATGTTGATAATCCTTTGCCGGCTTTGGCGTCGGAGGGGTTAGTGGAGCAGGTCGAAGAAATTGAGATAGATTAGCTTGACACGGTTGAGGATCGAGCTGAGGAAGAAGAAAAGGTGGAGTGCGATACACTCCAAATGCTAGATGAGCCAGAGTTTACGGCTTAGGACGAGCTCGAGGAAGTAATCATAAATTCTGCTTACCCCGAGCAGAAGATAAAAATAGGCTAGGCTTTATCGGTGGAGGCCCAGGCAAATTTGATCAAACAGTTACAAGATAGCTTGGATGTTTTTGCTTGGCGGCCAGAAGACATGCAGGGGCGAAATAAACCGTGGCTCAGACCGGCTCAATGTAGATCCAAATTTTCCCGCCAATCCAAAGAATGCCCAACTGTGATTTATTCTGTGGAGAAAGACCAAGCGATCAGGGAGGAGGTTGAGAAGCTACTTAATGCTGATATAATCGAGGAGATACATTACCCAACTTGGTTGGCTAATGTGGTTATGGTCAAGAAATCCAATGGCAAGTGGCGAATGTGCGTGGATTTCACGGATTTGAATAAGGATCGCCCAAAGGATTGTTATCCTTTGCCTCGAATTGATGGGGTCGGTGGATGCCATAGCGGATTTGAGCTCTCAGCTTTTATTTGCCTATTCGGTATCACCAAGTCAAAATGGATGAAGCAGACAAAGCTCGACAAATTTTCGAGCAAACAGGGGATTGATCGCTATAAGATGATGTCATTCGGACTGAAAAATGCAGGAGCCACCTATCAGAGAATGATGAATAAGATATTCAGCTCGCAGATCAGGAAGAATGTTGAAGCTTACATCGACGATATGGTCGTCAAGACTAAAGGGCACGAGCATACAGTGGACTGGATTGAGACCTTTTCCAATCTCTCAGAAAAATAATATGAAGCCGAACCCGAGCAAGTGTGTGTTCGGGTGAAGCGAGCAAGTTCCCGGGATTTATGGTGACCGGAGGGGCATTGAGGCTAATCCACGAGAAAATCGGCGCATTACTATGAAGCTTTCTCGGGTATTAAAAGATGTTCGAGGCTCAACGGTGGTGATAGCCCTTGGTCGCTTTATCTCCGTGCCTGGAGAGGTGTTTGTCGTTCTTCAAAGTTCTCCGAGGAAATAAGGGGTTTGAATGGATGCCTAAATGTCGAAGGCCTTTGAGGGGTTAGTACTTAGGGAGTCCCTCATTGCTAAGTAGCCCGGTCTTTGGGAAAAGTTTGTTTGTGTATTTAGCGCTACCAAAGCAGGTAGTTGTATTGATTAGAGAGGAATGTAATATTCGGCAGCGTCTATTATAAGCGAAAGCCCTCACCGATGAGTAGGGGAGGTATTTTAATGCAAAAAGTTAGCTTATTCGCTTGCCGTTGCTGCTCGGAAACTTCGAGCTTATTTTTCTGCACATTCAATTGTTTGCACATTATTATGCTCTCTAAGAAAGATTTTGCACAAAGCCGTACATCTGGTCGTCTACTCACTTGGTCGAGTCAGTTAACCGAGTTTGATATTGATTATCAACCTCTCGAGCAATTAAGGCACATGCCTTAGAGATTTCAGTACGTAGACAAGCTTCAGGATTCTCGCGAGGAGGGTATTGCCCTGTAACAAAGATCGCGCAGTATTCCAAGTCTAAAGCCTGACCAGTAGTATTGTTGGGAGCTA
>CM028382.1:86055149-86129646 GCA_013146195.2 Codonopsis lanceolata
TTGAAAGCAAAGGTAATCTTTCGATTCGTAAAGTTTTTTCGACGTAACTTCTAATGTGTCTTCAAACTCATGGTGGTTGGATACAAGTGCTAATGTTCATGTTTCTAATTCGATGCAGGATTACCTTACAACCCAATTCATAAACCCAATCAAAAACTTTTTATTTGTGGAAATGCAGAATAAAGCCTCTGGTAAGCTATTGGAACGCATCGCCTTGTTCTTGCAAAAAGGACATATTATTTAGATTTATTTCAAACTCTTTATGTTCCATCTATTTCCCCCGCAACTTAGTTTCGCCAAAACTTGATTTGCAAGGATTTATGTTTGATTTGGGTAATCGGAAGTTTCAATTTATATAAAGATTCTATTAAATTTGGTTCTCGAATCTTTTGTGGATGGTTTTTACAAATTTACTTTGTTTTCTCCATTCTTACCGAAACTCAATTGACTCGCATCATAATGAAGGAACCGTACATCATGTAATAAAAAATGACTTCACTTGTGGCATCGTAAGTTGAGACATATATCTCGGAACGACTTCAAAGATTAAAAGATGGGGTTTTACCGAACTCTAGATTTTCTCGACATCATGGATGTTGTGATTAAGGCAAAGCAACAACACACAAAGAAAGGAGCCACAAGAAGTTCTCGCTACCTTCTTGAAATAATACATACATAGATTTGTGGACCTTTGATGTTCCAACGTTGGGGGAGAAACTACTTCATCACCTTTATAGATGATTATTCACGCTATCGTTATCTCTATCTATTGCATAACAAATCTCAATCTGAATTTTGTCCAAATATTCATAACCGAGGTTGAGAGGCAATTAGAAAAAAAAGTGAAAATCATAAGATCTCGATAGAGGTGGAGAATTTTACAGGTGTATGACGAAATAGACAACATCCCGCACCTTTGCCGATTCCTCAAACAACTTGGAATGTAACAATACACAATGCCGATTCTCCATAGAATGGTGTAGCCGAAAGGCGAAATCGCACGCTGAATGGTTAGAAGCATGATGAGTCATGCTAAGTTGCTCATTACGCTAGGACATATGCTCTTCGTATGGTCGTATATATTTTAAATAGGTTCCCGCAGCGCCCAAAACCCCTTGAGTTGTGGAAAGGCCGGAAACCTAAAAAACACCAAGTTTGGGGACGCCAGCTTGAAACGGGTATATAATCCTCAAGCAAACAAATTGGATTTGAAAACCATAAGTGGTTATTTCATTGGTTTTCCAAAATCCAAAAGGTATATAATTTATTGTCCTAACCATAAGTCGAATTGTGGAAACCGGTAATGTCAAATTCATTGATGATGGCATGAGTAATGGGAGTATATTTGTGGAAGATAAGTCTGCTTCACGGTTAGGTAACAATCCCATTACCCAATAATCAAACAGTAATGTGAATCCTTCCATCGCTGAACCGTTAAACGCCGAAGGATCACCCAGGACTCCACTCATCGCTGAACCGATAAACGATGAAGAGCCACAACCACATCAACCACAACCCCTAATGAAATCATTGCTAATGAAGAAATTGTAGAACAAGCAGTGAACCGCATTGAGAAGATCTCAACGAGAAAACGAAGTTATCCATGATGATTACGTTGTTTATCTACAAGAATCGATTTTGACATATGGATAATGAAAGACCCAGCTTATTCACAAGCCATTACAAGTAATAATTATTATAAATGGATTGATGCCATGAAGGATGAGTTGAAATCAATGGCGGAATAAATGGACTTCTTTCATTTGCCGGAGGACACAAGCAGTTGGGTGTAAATGGGTCTAAGACCAAAAGCGTGATTGTCATGGCAATATTGAGCGATATAAAGCTAGACTTGTAGCGAAGGTTTTACTCAAAAAGATGGCATAGATTACAAAGAGACTTTTTCTCTATGTCAAAGAAATACTCTCTCAGAATTATTATGGCCTTAGTAGCTCATTATGACTTAGAGTTACATCAAATGGATGTGAAAACAACATTTCTTAATGGTGGAGCTACAAAGAAGTTTACATCGTTGACACTGAAGGTTTACCTTGAAGAGACGGAAGACATGGTCTCCAAGCTTAAGAAATCAATTTATGGATTTAAACAAGCCTCCGACAATGGTATTTAAAATTCAAGAAACCATTAATGCTTTTGGTTTTGAAGAAAGGAGATCCATGTATATACCTCAAGATCGATGGGAGTAAGTTCATATTTTTGGTTACGTATGTTGATGACATATTATTGGCAAGTAGTGATCTTGGCTTAATGCATGAAACCAAAGCTTATCTTTTCTAAAAATTCGAGATGAAGGACATGGGTGAAGCTTCCTACGTGATTGGGATAGAAATGAATAGATCACGTGGATTACTTAAACTCTCGAGAAAACATACATCGAAAGAGTTTTAGAAAGATTTGGAATGGCAACATGCTGCGGCGTTGCTCCAATTCGAGAAGGACAAATTTGGTCTCTATCAATGTCCTAAAATGAATTGGAGTGTAAGCAAATGGAAAACATACCATGCTTCTTTAGTAGGAAGTTTGATGTATGCACAAGTTTGCGCCGGACGACATCGGCTTTCTTTGTTGGTATGTTGGGAAGATACCAATTAAATTCAGGAATGGATCATGGAGAGAGAGCTGGAAAGAAAGTTTTGAGATACTACGAGGCGAAGGATTATTATCTTACATTCAAGAAGTCAGATCAATTAGAGTTGGTTGGCTATTCAGATTCCGATTATGCTGGATGCAAAGACACTTTAAAGAGCACTTTTGGTTATGTTTTTCTATTAGCTGGAGGAGCAATCTCATGGAAAAGTGTAAAAGAGTCTATTATTGCTAATTCCACGAAGCTGAATTTGTAGCTTGCTTTGAAGCTACAAATCATTGCTTATGGCTGCGAAATTTCATCTCAAGATTTAGAGACTTGAATTTTGTCTTTGGACCGTTGAAACTCTATTGGGATAATGCTGTAGCAGTATTTTTCTCTAAGCATGATAGATACTCTAAAGGGACAAAACACATGGACCTTGAGTATCTATCGGTGAAGCAAGCAATTCAGAAGAAACCGTTGTTCATTGAGCATATAAGCACAACACTTATGGTTGCAGATGCACTTACGAAGAGGTTACCTCCTAAGACTTTTCATGAACACACTTTAAGTATGGGTCTAGAGAGAGTGACTGATTATTAATTTATCGTTTGTTATGCTTATACATTGAACTTCTATTGAGCTCTTATTTATTACATTCTGAATTTTATTTCTGTTTCCATATTTTGTATACCTTATGTGAATGGATAATTGATAACAGAAATAGTTCTTAAAGAAAGAACATTATTGGACTCTTATACACTTGCTTAAAAGGCCTAGTAAACTAAGTTATTTATGTTGTAGTATATGGAAGGAACCATATTGAAAACCTGATAATGTGGAACCGCTATGACTCTCATGGATAGCTTGTTTTGCGAAAGTATTATGTTAACCATCAAGTTATTAATTTAGTAATTATGCGCGCTTTATGTTTTCAAGATTAACCATTAAAGGATTATCATTTTGACCAAGTGGGAGACTGTAAGATATATTTCTTGCAGGTCAAGAAAATCTATATATGGTCAATAAGTGAGAATCACAATTGATTTGGAAATTACTAAATTACAATAAATTTGGTTTGTAAAAAGGGTAAGTTTCCTAAATAAACTCTACCTTGATGGACGGTTGAGATTAAAACCCTAATAGGAATTTGATCCTCTCTTTGCTTATAAAAGAGATGTAATACCCATCATATTCATCTATTACGTTAAATCAACTCATTAGGTTTCTTAGGCCAAAAGAGAGAAACCATATTCTGTCTTTTCTTCTCTTTATACTGCAGATTTCAGATCAAAGGCAAATCACTAGAAGCAATATGTCTTCATCAAGTATTTTAATTAAGAGTATTTTGTATGCCATTATGATTATCATTGAGTTCAAGATCTAGGGCTTAAAATTATTAACTTACATTCGAGTCTCATTAATTTACGTTGTCAAGTTGACTCTAGACAAATAATGACTTGGAGTTGCTAACATATACTTTCTCTGTACGAACAAAAAATCTCCGTTTGAAAGTTAATTTTTTAAGAAAATGACACTTTTAATAATCCATTAGTAATAAAATAATACTTTTATGCCTTAATTTTTAAAAGTGAACTTTTTAAGTAAAATATTCTAAAATAAAATAGTTGACTCTTTACCTAGAATAAAAGAGAACCTGCAAAATCATTGGTGAATTGTTGCTTCTATGATTTTCTGTTTCTCAAGACCTCTGTCCAACCAAATTGGATTGAGAGAGTTTGGGATTGCAAGCACAAATTTGAAAGGCAATCGACGGTGGTTGTAGACTTGTAGGCTCAATAAGGACATTTGCTGATTGCTCAAGCCATATACAGTTTCTCGTAGCAGAAACTCTCGAAAAAGATCACAGGCTACAACAAATTTGCACCCAATTAATTAGAAGATTACTGTTCATGGCCTCTCTAGGCAAGTTATTTTACCAACATAATGGCTTAACATTCCTACTACGACCTAACATACTCCCAAATAACATTAAAACAAAGTTGAAAAGAAGACATATTCAGGTCAGATAGTTGAGGAACTCTGCAGCAGTTGCAACTGCACCTCCTGTGATCGCATCCATTACAATTTTGTCTCTGTTACCGCTGCTGGCTGCAGATAGAAGAGCCCCAGTAAGTGCACCCCCGATCATTGCATTCTTCTGCACATTAATGTGGAAATGAAACAGGCTCCCAGAGGCATGATTTAAAAAAATTACAAAAATGAAAAATGATGTAGTTACATTAAAGCGTTAGCATGATACTAGGAAAATGTCACGTCACATGTACTCCCACCATAAAGGAACTAGGAGTTCACCGCTCAAGGAACTAGGAAAACCTACTTTGGAGACAGATTCCCAGATTGAACCTAGAGCATTTTTTATTTTTATTTTTATTTTTTTGACTCTTTCAAGGGTATGAGCTAATGCAACGTTATAGTAGGCATCTAAAATCGCAAGTGACATCTTGACTAACTGATTTTTTTTTCTTCTCCTAAGGGGTGTGTGGGAAGAGATTGAACCTGAGACATCATACTTTGTGAAGCCTTAACTCTACCATTGGGCCACCCCCTTAGGGCTTGACTAACTAATTGACTGCGGATAGAAACATCCTATGAATATTTCCTACTTTTGGTTTTCCTTTTAGTCAGTGAACGAGCCATTGCCCTTGGATTATGTAGAGTTCTACCCACTGTGAACTGGAACTGATCCTATATCAGAGCTAGCTGGACAATCTTTTTAGGAGAACCATAAAAATCCTTCAGGTAAATTGAATGTGAGTGGAATATCAAAATTAAGTACAATTAAGAGTACTGAGCAAATAATTTGGAAATAGGTTGTGAGCATCAGAAGCAACATTTATGGACCACTGATTAGCGTATAAGACTGCTTGTCAATGGAATTAGAATCTTAATTATAATATGAATAATTTGCAGTTAAATGAAAATTACCCAGTCTCTGGTGCCTCGGATCCTCTCAACTCCATACTCCATTCCAACATATACTCCAGCAATTGTTCCTGTTGAAGTGATTACACATCTTACATCAATTTATCCATTATCAAAGAAAAAGAAACCAAAAAATATGAGTGGCTGCTTGATCTCATACAAAGTGTGCCGATGAAACTTACCCCAATATGCACCTTCTTTACACATTTTCTTTAACTGCAACGAAATGATGACAAGTTAGAGTTATCTTTCTTTTGCCCTATATCTACTCTATAAAACATATATCAGACCAAAGGATGTTCTACCTCAAGCTAAAATTGACTGTTTTACCCAAAGAAAAAGAGAAGAAAGAACTTAATATCGCTCATGCCCTCTATGATTATGAAAAATGTGGAATCTCTTCAAAGGGAACAGAAGATCTATGTAAACCATACTTACATGAAATCATGGACTAGAAACTAGAAAGATACCAACAGAAGTACATTGAAAACATGGGAAAGGACCGTACCACTACCACAGGGGTCTTACTTACATAAGGTGTTTTGCTTGTACAGACAATTCTTTTTTCCTTTCTCTTTTTTTGTTTGGGGGTTAAATAGACCTAATCTTCAACATTACTTTAGCTGCAACTGATACCATATCTGATGGGACTGTCACAAAAAAAGAGGTATGCCGGAGACTGAAGGCATAGTTGTTATATTCAACCCATTCCAGTCAAAGAGACCGTATTTAAAAACTCAGTATTTAAGAGATACATTAATACTCTTGGAGTAAATGATTGTAATAAAAATGTATGTTGATCCAACTTGTTTTATCTCATAAACGGCAGGTAAAGTTAGGACATCATGGAAAATAAAAGCTTAACTATTAATGAGACGCTTTTAGTGGAATCTCCCTAAAAGGAAAGTACGATCCCATTGAGTAAAAGGGAGATAGTACATACTAACTAGATAAGCTGTAGATAAATATTTTCGTAACCAAAGGAGTTATAAAACTAGATTGCTTGTGATATATCATATACGTATTAAATAAGTAAGATGTGAGTTGCACGAAAGGTTTGTGGCAACCAAAGACAATTGTAATGCAATGTTTAAAGATGGCAACAACTACATGGTGCATTCAACACCGAAAATTAACATTGAAATTATCAGAGTACTTGGTGATGCACATCCAAGAAGAAGACCCATAATATTTTCAGAAGAAAGCAAAACTCAGCTCATGAGTTGGTATAATGTCTCTTTTTAGGTGTTCTACTCCCAATATCAGTTCATGTTGTTCTGCCTTCTGGAACAGATGTGTAGACTTGAAAACCAAAGGTTTGTTATAGGTTTTTTGGTATCTCAATTTATCTAAACTGAAAATGAGCAATTAAGGAAGAATATCCAAGCCAATTTTGATATTTTCCTAAATTGGTGACCTTATACAGGACACTGTAGAATGCATGAATTTTATATGACAACTTATTGTACTTTAGCGACAGTATGTACAATATATAGATTTGTAAGGGAAAATAATATAATGAGAAGGACGTGTTCAAATGGCAATTTCTGCCCATGATCAGAAGAACCACAGTTAAACTACACCTATACATTATTTTAAAACATAGCTAGAAGAGCTAAAACTGTACCCTATAGATACTATGTCCAAGTCAATGGCAAAATATAGATGCCAAGCCAAGTGGTCCTCTTTCTAGGTACTAGAAATAGAGGTTACCAGGCTGATAGCAACAAGAAAACATCTACGCAATGATGGCCTTGTGAGCAACCAAAAACACACATGCATAGAAATGGGCACTTAGGCAGATTAAAACTGATCAAAGGAGATCTCACCGAGTGCTGAAAGTTGTTCTTAGAAACACTCCCTGCAAAATGGCGTTCCATTAAAACAATTAAATCCAGAGACCAAAAGAAGATATATGCAGAAGTAGGTAAACAGTAATCAAAGAATCACGAAACTCCAGGTGTTAAATGCATTTTTTCTTTTCACCAGGACACACACACAGACACACTCCCTCCATCCCAAAAAAAAAGTGGCACTTTGATTTTTTTGGTCAACTTGATTAAACTTTGACCAAAAATTAATAAGAAATTACTTGCCCATAAAAAAATTATGAAAAAATGTACTTGATTGTATTCTTAATACTGCATCAATAACTGAAATATCATTACTTAAAACATAAACAATGATTTGATTTTATCTTAAGTTGACTTTCCAATAACGAAATGTGACTATGTTAGTTTTTTCTGGGACGGAGGGCGTATATGAAGAACTTGAAGGCTAAGAGTGAAAAAAGTGGAAATAAGGAGGGATTGAGTAACATGAAATGAAGCTGGATAATCATGGCAAAGGACAGACAGAGAAGACAAGTCATATCTGGCATTACTCAGGTCCCTCCGTCAACAAGGCAAGTAATTTTAAACGTCATTCTTCCAGGGAAACTCAAGACAAAGAGGATCCTGTGATGTCAAGATAAGGAAATCCTCAATTGGGTTGATTCTCCAAAAACGAGAGCATCAACCATCAGGGGCAGACCCACGTGTACCAATACGTGGTCCATGAACCCCGCTCAAAAGAAAAAAAAAATTGCCTATTAATATTTTTTAAGATTTAAATTTTCTGAAACAATACATAGCCAATTAGTGATTGGAGCTTAAGTGGTAAGTGCTTGTGGGTTTGTAACAAAGACCTTGATTCAATTCTTTGCATCAGCACAATATATATATTTTTGGAACAATATGCGAGCAATTAGGGGATGTAACTCAATTAGCAAGGTGCTTGTGTTTGCATGTTTATTTTTTTGATTTATTTTCTACCTAAACGACACCGTTTTGTCGTCAATTAAAAATAATTAACATGGGATAACACAGGTAGCCTTCCCCCGCTTTCTCTCCTAATGCATTGTGCCACCGCTGAGAAAAAATTCTGGATCCCCTACTGTCAACCATTACAAATAAGGCAAAAACTTAGGAAAGACAAGACCGTCATATGGGTATTTTGACTATTTTCTGTATGATGGATCTCTGACCCGGCCTACACTGTATCGGTGGGCTGAGATGTGAGAGAGTGCATCCCCGTCTTTCGATTAGGTTCTGTAGGACGTTCTTAAGACCAACTCTACAAATAAATGCTACGGGTGGAAAGAGGAAACCCAGTTTCCAATTTGACATCTACTAGAGATGTTCCACAAGTCAATCCACGTCTAAGAAGATAAAGCTATATATATGAATTGCATACTGCATTACGTTTTCATCCATTCATCAAGGTTTTGTTAACGAGAAATGCTAACAAGTGCGCTCTCAATTTATGGAAATAGTGCAAATGTGCTGGTGCATTTTTCAAGGAAAGAATATTATCCAGAATTTATACAAGAAAATAGTACATTGGGAGCTAGAAGAATAATTCAAAGCAATTAGGAACAAAAGCAGGGAAATGAAAAGGACCTCGTTTGACGACGTGGTAAGTTTCTTCAGCAGCTGTTTTGGCGGCGGCTACCTGAAATGGAGAGATAAAATTGAATTTGAAAGACATAAATAAAATTGATGATGAGAGAGAGAGAGAGAGAAGGAATTAAGGATGAGGTAGTAGAGTACAGAGCCGATCTTGAGGAAGCCATCGACGGTTTGATTGAGGAATGGATTTCCCATATCGACGATCACGTCTACCTTCGGAGACGACAATGACCCTGCAAACCTGCTCCGTGGCATCTCTATCTCTCTCCCTCCCTCTCTTCTCACTCACTCGCACAGTAGTCTACTTTATCTGTTGCGGTTGATTGTTTTTCGCGTCTCTATTGATTGCTACTTGCTACTGTTAATTAACACTTAACAAAATTAGACGCCACCTCCACCGTCCCCAACATGCCAGCCACGTGATTCAGTCTTTTTAAATGCTTTTTTTTTTAGAGTGATTATTTCTATTACTCTCTCCGTCCCTAAATAATTGTCCTAGTTGACCCGGCGCCCAGTTTAAGAAAAAACAATTGACTTGATTATTTATATTGGTTTAGTGTGTAGTTTCCTTTAAAGCCCATGTGTATGTGGCCCATAATTAAAGTAGAGTGAAAAAGTAAGGATAAAGTGGTAAAAATGATGTTCTAAAAAGGTAAGTTTCAAAATAGACAATTATTTTGGGACGGACGAAAAAGGAAAGGAGGACGATAATTTAGGGACGGAGGGAGTATCATTTTTACTTATCCACTACATTATAAATAATAATATTAAATTAATTTTTTAATGAAATTACTCTGAGATTACCTAGCAATTATAATAACATAACAAATTACCTAAATGACTCTTCAAGTTTATTTTTTATTTTTATGGATGCTTATCCACTATATCAGTAATTAAATATAATTTTTGATTAACTTTTTGTTTGAATAAAATTACCCTAAAATTACATACCAGTTATAATAACAAAAGAGATTTCCCAAATTATCTTTTAATTGCTTGTTTTTTTATTTTTTATTAGAGTAAAATACGGCTATGGTTAGTGCAATTTTTTTATTAGTTTTTGTTTTACTAAGTACAACGAATTTAACAAATGAAAATAAACAACTAAGCTAATCACTCTTACATATCTAAAAATAAAAAATAAAATTCATTTAAAAATATACTATAGCAAACCTTACTAGAATCGTAAAAACAAAACCAATAATTGAAAAAAAAAAAGTTTCAAATTAAAAACGGAAAAAGATGTAGAAAAAGAAAAAATGTACTAACCAACAAGACTACATAAACATCTCAATAAGTCATGCTTATGCAACTCATTTATTAAAGCAATACATGTTATTATGAGATGAACCGATAAAAACAAAGTACTACAAGTTACAGATATCTCGTCGTGAAAAATATTACCTCGATCAACTTTTACATTATCATTTAATTTCCTTCAAACGTAAGGAAATATAGTCAATTATGACATTTCATCGGTAACAATAAAAGCTGGAAATAATCTTCTAACAAGTCCTGATTTTAACATCATAAAAATTTAATAAAACAAGGTCAAAAATGAAAGAAAAAAAAATCCAGAAAAGGAATGGTCTTACAACATAGCGAATCCAAAGGCCAAATGTAACCAGAAGCTCTCACATGTGAATTTTTAATCATCTCTAGCTATCAATTGAAAAATAAACACAAAAACAAATTAATAACAACCTAAAAATATAAATTCTAACAAAAAGAAGCTGATGTGTAATTTTATTTACATGTACGATACATCAACGATGATCGGTATGAAAATATTATTTTAAAATGACAATAAATAATGTCAAACTTATGAAAAATATATTATATGCATCATTCTTGATTTACCTTGTCATAACAATGATAGAGGGGAAAGAAAAAAAATTTAAAAATTAACGATCTAAATAAAGAAAACTTACTGAATTAACTACGTTGTAAGTTAGTGATTGAGCTATTGAATGATCGCGTCAATAATTTCTCACGAATTATGAGAATTGATGTTGATGGTAGTCTGTAGAAGGAGATAATGCAAGAAGGCAGTAGAATGTTAGATCATAATATACTTTAGGGTTAGCATTAATTGGTTCACATGCCTTAATTAAAATTTTATTGTATTTAATTATCGTTGATAATTAGCGCCAACTAAAGAGTAATTTTGGAATAGTAAATGTGTGTTAGAAACTCTTTAAAATGTCAAATGATAAATTTGTCTATTTACAATAAATGTACTGGATAAGCAAAAACCATAGTGGAAATAGCTTCTCCTTTTTTTTTTGTTGTATTCCTATTCCCAATCTAAGAGCATCTCTAGCAGATAAATTCTTAATATCAATTCTTAGCTGGGTCTCATTGCCACCTACACATTTTAACAATATTCTTCTCTAATTTTTTTCTCTCCAATAGTTTTCATTCTTACTCAATTCTTACATGGGTCCCCCACTACAAAATCATCTACTTTATTTATACTACTTTTTAATTTTATATTTTTAAACAAATTAATTAATTTGTATATTGTTTTATAAATAAATTAATTCATTTTTGAGTTTAATGAATATATGTAATTTTAAATATTATTTATAAATAAAATATTATTTTTTTTAAAGTAAAACATTCAAATAAAAATAAAAAGGTTAGAACGGTAAGTTTAAATTTTTTACAAAGATTTTTTTTTTTTTGGAGAGAAGCTCAAATCAGTAAGTCATAACGGTATGTTTGGAAAGATTATTATTATTATTATTATTTTTTGGAAAGAATACTCAAATCAATGGTTAAGTTTTTAGTTTTAAAAAAACAAAAACAAAAATCAAATCAGTTTAAAGTGAGTGGGAAGTATATGGGACCGGGCATTTAAACCCAATTCATGGGCCTCTCCCTGCATGTGTTGCATGCGTGCGGCTAGCAAGGGAGGTGCGCCACACTCTCCTCCTCTCTGCCCATTTCTCTCTCTTCAAGCCTAAATTTTTAATTAAGAATTTGTGGTGTTAAGAAATTTTAAGGAATTTGCTCCAACCGCCCCCCATTCTTAGCTTAGCTAAGAATTTGCTAAGAATGAGACTTTGGTTTTTTTTTTCTTTTACAGGGGGCGGGAAGGGATCGAGCGCGTGAAGACGCCTTTGTGACTCATGTCCCCACCCATAGGGGCAAGAATGAGACTTTGGAGTTGCTCTAATAGCTATCTAATCAAGGGGTGTAAATCGGAACCACCGAATTGAACCAAACCAAATCATTTGGTTTTGGTGAAAGACGACTCGGTTTCAGTTTCAAAGATTGAAAAAACTACTATGTTCGGTTCACGGTTTTTGGTATCGAACCAAACCGAATTGAACCAAACCAAACCAACATATATTTTTTTATTTATTTATTATATTTATTATATAATATATATTATATAACATTTGTTAACTATTCTGAATTTTTGGTTCATCTAATATGCATAATCTAGACTCTTGATTTAGTCATATATAACACACACATATATACTAAACCAAACAAAATCTTGATTGTTGGAGGATTATTATTTCTTCCATTGATTGTGTTTATTTTGAAATTTGTATTGTTTTATTTACGATAGTTTATTTTTAGTAGGTTATTTTCTAATTTTGATATTAATTCCAAATCAAAATTTTGTTTTTATTGTTATTTGTGATTTTGGTTAAGTTGATTAAAAAACAATTCATATGCACCACAAAATCAAACCAAATCAAATCGAGTGGTTCGGTTCCAAGTTTTATTTTGTTCGGTTCAGTTTGAAATATTTGGAACCAATAGGGGGCAGTTCGGTTGATGATTTTGGCATAAACCAAACCACTTACAGCCCTACGCATGAATGTCTACTAATGCACTCGTGGGATGCACGAACTAATACTAATATGAATAAAATAATTTAAAAAATTACGCCAAATATAAACAAATGTATGTAATGTAAAGATCATGAGTTCAATTATAGCCCAAAGATTAAGAAAATATAAAATTAATACTAGTGAATCATAAAAATTGAAGATAAGTCATTATAACTTTTGGAATATTTCTTTAAATACAACATTAGTCGTTAAACATGTACAATTACTACTACTATCACTATCACATAACAAAATTCAAAGACCCTTAGCATTAGTAACTTTATACAAGCGACATACAACTGACCATGTCTTCAAAAGAAGTCCTATATTAGACAATGATTGATCCTAACTTTTATTTAGAGACGTTGCATACGACACCATTAGCGAAAATTGTCTTCTTTGCAATTTGAATAGAAGTCTAGGATTAGAGGGTGTCAGTGACATTATTGGAATAATAACATTACTAACAGAATTCCCCTTTGAAAGATTTATGTTACTGTGGGTGCCCCGGAATATCCCAGACCCCGCGCTCCCTTGGATATGGGGCACGACGTACGGAGCCGACATCACGCTTTCCATTCCACCCTCTATTGTTTAGTGGAGGACGAAATTAAAAATGCGGAAAGGGTGCTGTCAAAAAGCGCGTTGAATACGTCTCAGTCACCGAAGTGAGTTTTTGGTCCATTATGGGAGCTATGGGTTTTCTGTATCAAGTTATTCCTTTTTTAAGGGATACCAGGATGCAGGAATACATCACCCTTTCATTCACATCTTCCCTTGTTTAAAGGAAAATGGAAAGTGCAAGAAAGGACGCTGCGGGTCCCACTATGGATTTTGCGAAAATTGCCTTAAGGCTTATTTCGGATCACTATGAGTGCTTTGGGCTTTCTGTATCAAGTTATCCCTTGTTTAAGGGATAGCAGGATGCAGGAATACATCACCCTTTCATCCCCACCCTCCCTTGTTTAGGGAAAAATAGGAAAATGCAAGAAAGGATGTTGCGAGGCCTCACTGTGGTCCAAAATGTTTGACAGAGTTACCATCTTTATTTTAAAGAGAAAATAAAGAAAAAACCGAAAATAAAACCAGAGATGTAAAAAAAAACGGGGTCGGAGGCTAAGTTACGAGTTGGGAAGGTGCTAGGCACCCAACTCACCCTTTCGGTCTCAAAACTGTTTTTGGCTAAAGTATGTTTTTTGTTATATTTATCTAGCAAATAAATAAAGCATTAAATGAAATAAAAGAAAACAAATACATCCATTGTCTACATTATTTACAGACTTGCAGCCGTCTCCTTCCAATTATTTACAAATATACTTAAAAATATTTGGCCATAATAATGGCTCTTTTTTAATGTTATTTTCTAAATAAATCCGGACAGCATGACGGCTTATATTTTTACATTGGGCCGGATGGAAAATAGTTTTTTATAGATTAACGCTCTTAAAGGCTCACCTTTTAGAGCGTGGTGTCCTAAATACGTCCTTCTCGAGAGAGAGGGTCTTTTTTTTGCTTTGATCTTTGCTGCTGCTGCCGCGATTCGAGCGAGGTGGCGCCTTCAGAAGGTTGATTACAGGCACCATAAAGCGGCGAACTCTTGCTTGCTTTTTCTTCTTGGCAATCGGGCGGAAACAAGCGCTTGTTTGCGGATTTGGCCTTTTTACTCGGGCAGAACAACTGCTTTTTCTGAGATTTTTGGACCGGGGAACTAAGGTGGAGACCTAGCTGGGGGGCTAAGGATCACTTTGACCGCTTGGTTTTGCGTTTGGAGGAGTTTTGGAAGAACTTCGAGGCTTTATAGGAGGGGGTACTCACTATTGCTCACGATCGCTTTCTCTTAGCGTAACAACGATGCAAAGTTTTCTCGGGCTGAAAGGCCTTTTCGAATTGTCGTGAAAGCGAAGCCGGGCACTGCTATTTATAGTTGGATTTGTACTTCATCGGCTTGTACCGTGCGCTTGAGAAATTGTGCAATACGTTAACTTTGGGGTGCACTGTAGCACTTCTGGCGCCGGAACCACCCTCTTTGGGCACCGCGCCAAGACTGCCTTATGGCAGCGCCCATGCCTCAAAATTCAGCCTCTTTTTGACACTTTAGGCCCTTGCATTTCACTGTTTTGCGCATCCTGCTTTGTTTGTTGCATTTTGAATCATGTAACTTGACATTTGTTAAGTTTTAATAGGTCTTGATATCGCATATCAATGTTACGTACCAGGGGTACGAAATTGGGGTTTCTGCAGAGCCCCTCAACGATGTAGTCTATGGGTAACCCAAAGCTTACTGAGTAGACGAACATCGTTGATAAGAAATAGACTCTCCAATTTCGTGCAATTATAATGAGGAGAAATGCAATAAGTAGCAGTTATAATGCAACAGTTTATAATGCTAACCAAAACTCACATATCCTAGACATATTTAGTCGGTTATAACATGTTATTGTAGTTTTTAAGCAGATATGTAAATTAAATGCTCTGAGGGTCGGACCTACTAAAGTAGGCTGCCTACGTATCCCTTAATAAAGGAAATCAGACCAAATGTAGTTCGAGCCTAAGCCGAAACAAGCATCTTTGCGATGGTCGGTGCCCTCCCAGAAATAAGGGGCACGTATCCTTATCAAAGGAATCGAGACCAAGCGTAGTTCGCACCAATGCAATCAAACAACGGCTGGGTGGGATGCCAAAGTCAAACGCCAATCATAATGCATGTCGTATCCTCAAAGGGTCGAAACCCTTTGTCGAACACGACAGTGGGATTCATCGTCTCCTCAGGAACTCAGCCTTCGTCAGAGAACAATAGCTTTTCCCTCTGACCCGGGGTTGCAGCCCCTTCAGGGAAAGGTCCCACAACCAGGTGGAACACAATATGGGCTGATCATTTCTCTTAGGGTTACGCCCCGCGAGAAGATGATCCTATGCTACTCCTATAAAGCAGGAAAACATCGCATCCTTAGGAAACTCAGTCCTTCGTCGAATGTGATGGTGGAACACATATCATAATGCATGTCGTATCCCCAAAGGGTGAAACCCTTTCTTTGAATACGACGACGGAATCAGCATCGTCTCTCGGGAACTCGGCCTTCGTTGAAACGATAGCCTTTCCTCTCGGCCGGGGTTTGAACGGCCCGCCAGGGAAAAGTTTCAAACAAAAGGGTTGATCATTCCCCTTGGGGTTACGCCCCGCGAGGAGATGATCATATGCTACTCCTATAAAGCAGGAAAACATCGCATCCTCAGGAAACTCAGTCCTTCGTCGAATGCGATGGTGGAACACATAATGCATGCTAAAGGTAAAATACTTTACCTTTTCTTACCATTGCTTTGCTTTTGCTGCCTTTGCCGCCCATGCTGCAATTTGCTGCTTATGCTGTTTATGCTGTTTATGCTGCTTATGCTGCTATTGCTGTTTATGCTGCCTTTATTGCATTTGCTGCACTTGCTGCTTTTTGCTGCATCTTGCTGCTTTTTGTTGCATCTTGCGGCATTGGTTGCTTATGCTGCTTTTCCAGCTTTCGCGGACTTATGCTGGGGATTTTCCTCATTTTGCTGCATTCCCGACTCTTGCTGGAAATTTTCCTCTTTTTGTTGTTTTTCCGGCTTTAGCTGGAAAATTCTTCTTTTGCTGCTGCATTTTCGGCTTTAGCTGGAAAATTATTTCTTTTGATGATGGATTTATATTTTCCATGCCGCTCATTGCTTCTTTCTTCTTCTTTTTTTTCTGCTTCTTGCACACATATTTTTTTCTAGCATCTTTCTTTTTCATGCATTTTTTTCTTTCATGCCTCTTCTTCTTTTTTTTTTTTGCATGCTTTCTCTTTTTTTTTCTTTTTCTTTTTATTCTTTTCTTTTGCATGCTTTGCATTTTTTCTTCTTTTGCATGCTCTTTTTCTTTATTTGCATGCCTTTTTTTCTTTATATTCTCTTTTTTTTTTTCTATGCTTTGCATTTTTTTTCTTCTTTCTTTTTTTTATTCTCAGACCTTACCTTAGTCGCCGATTTTTAAACTTTTACGCTTGTTTGGCGCTATTTGGCCGACTGACTGCTGGGATATGAGCCTTACTTTGCTTTAGATGGATGGCCATCAATTTTGGTTAACAAAGCTAACTTTGTTAACTTTCCGTTAAGCTTCAGGGGCCATTTTGCAGCTTTGGAACTTCGAGGACTTAAGTGCCGAACCTTCAAACTTTGGAGGGGGAATGGTGAGGACATCCCCAACAACATCAATAACTCAACACCGATACCGACAACCATTGGACCAGTCATAAGAGCTAGAGCCAAGAAAATCTGTGAAGAAGTCAATGGCTTAGTTCGTGAGACAATGGAAATGGAAGCAAGAGCAATGAGCCATGAAGAGAAGACCTTGAAGTGTCAAAGGAGGCTGGTGAACGTGATTCAGAACAAAGAAGATCGAGGCTGACATTCTGGAGACCTTGCGGACGCAAGGTTAAATAGGCTTGCGACCGCAAGGCTTGTCTCTTTATGGGCTGACTTTCTGGAGAGCTTGTGATCGCAAGGGCCAAATGGCTTGCGGCCGTAAGGGTCCCCGACCTGCCGTTTTACTGCTTGTAAATTAGGGTTTTCTATCAAACTTTACTCTAATTCCTTAGTACGAGTTTGCAGCTTAGTTTAAGTATAAATATGTGTTTTCTTTCTATTGAACAACAACTTTGAGTATTATTATTGGTGAGTTTATCAAAACTTATTGGTTCTTCTTGAACTGTTGAGAATATACAGGTGTGAAGCTTTTGTGTTCATTCTTGACTTATCAATTGATTCTTCCATATCAATTGTGGCGTCTTTCACTATACTTAGGTTCTTCAATTGCTACGATTGCGGGTTGCGGTTGTACATGCCAAGGTTCTTTTCGTGCTAATTGTTGGGTCGAGGTGTCACCCCCGCAAAATATCCTTCGATCCTAAGCTTTCGTCGCGTGAGTAATTCGTTCTTCAACGAAGCCTTCCGAGAAGATCGTATCAGGGAAAAAAGAAAAATTCTTTTTTCACCCATTATATGCGACGGGAAAGGGAGTAGAAGCTTCAGCCTTTTCTTTCTTCTTCTTTTCTTCCTTTGCGACATTTCCTCCGCCATTGTTACTATTCTGCAAGTTTATTTCTTCATTTTTGTTCCTTTTCTCGATTTTCTTCCGTCAATTTGCGTGTTCTTCTTAGCAGATGGCTTCTTCTTCGCGATCGCGGAAGGGGAAAGCTCTGATGCATCCGAAATCAGGCGAGAGGAGGAAGGAACTCCCTCCTTTGACCCGGAATTACATCAGATACCGCTACTCCAAGGATGATTGGAGCAATCTTCATCGCGATTGGAACACCCACGTATCCAATCTTCCAAATTCTGCTGTAAGTTTCTTCTTTTCTAAACCCATTTAGATGATTTCTCAGATCTGCTAGATTTTTGCGCTGTTTTGGCTTGTTGGAGCATTTCTGACCCTGCTTATAATGCTTATGCATGCAATATATATGCTAAAATGATGCAATTTGACGATTATTGATGAAATTTATGCAATTTATTTTTGCAATGCATAATTTAACTAGTTGGTACTATTTGACCATGCAATGCATGCTTTATATTTTTAATACAATTTTGGCTATATGATGCATGCTTTAGGCTGAAAATATTTTAATATGATGCATGCCTATGAAATAGACTTTTTGGAATATGATGCATTTTTTTTTGGCATATTTTCGGATATATTTTTGGATGCATGCAAAATATAACAGGAATATCTTATGCGATAAAATTCATTTTTATGAAATGCTTATGCTGCAGAGATATAATAAATGTCATGGAAATATTTTCCTTTTCAAGATTTGCGACATTTTATCTTTATTTTTCCTAATGCTAAAATGCAGCTATTTGGATAATAAATGTAAATGATAAATGGCTAATGCCTGCATATATCATTTTATTGAATGCAAATGCAATGTAGAAAATTTATGGGATGCTTGCTAATATTATGCATGAGCATTTTTTTATTATGCACAAGAAAATTAAAAATGTGTTATATATTCAAATGCAAAATATACATTTTCTATATATTTCTTTCATGATGTCAAAAATGCCAAAATATTATTTTTGAATGTAAAAAGATACATTTTTTTTGGATGCTAAAAGATGCAAATCAAAATTTTGAATGCTAAAATGCAAAAAAAAATATAATAAATAAAATTATCTTTTCATGTTTCTTTCGAAATGCCCAAAATACATTTTGAGTGCAAAAAGATGCATTTATTATTATTATTATTATTATTATTATTATTATTATTATTATTATTATTATTATTATTATTATTATTATTATTATTATTATTATTATTATTATTATTATTATTATTATTATTATATATTTTTTTAATGCAATAAATTTTATTATTTTTTTGCTTGACATTTTTTTTGAAATGCAATAGTGCAATATAGAAATTATTATGCAAACACTTTATTTATCATATGCAACATGCTTATATTTAATAATGTGTGCAGGAAAAATAAAAGGATAGTAAACTTACCTTTTCTTTTTTTTTTCTTCTGATATGCCATTTTTCTCTTCTTTTTTATTTTTGAGATGCGTAGGCCCCTGAATCGGATTCGGGCAACTTGTGCCAACGTGTCCGATATTTATAGCTTGATGCCCGAGGCGGCATAGGTTTTAGTTGAGGGCTCGGGTTTCAGGCACATTCATGCATGCTTTTGGCCCCATTCGCAGCTATTTTCCCATTTTTGAGGTGCTGAGGAACTACTGGTGGGATACTACCCACACTTTCCATTTTAGCTGGGGGAGGCGACCATGACCCCTTGCGATTTTGCTGCGATTACCGGCATTCCTACCAGCATCGGTAGGATTTTGGAGCCCGATTATACCCTCCGTCACCACCATGACGTGGTGGAAGACCTCCTGGGCTTCAAGCCTGAATATAAATCGACGGATGAAGTCTATATTGGCAGCGTGCGGAAATGGCTCCTGGATAATGCCGGAAGGGTTCCAGAGAACGACACCGGAGCTGTAGCCCGCGTAGCTAGAGCATTTCTATTCTTTTTCCTTTGCACTTCTCTTTTTGCCAACTCCTCCACTATTCTGAGGGTCTCTATTTTGGCATGCCTGGCGGATTTTGATCATATTGCTGATTATGATTGGGGGTAGGCAAGCCTGGCCGAGCTGTATGCCTCGATGGACAGGGCTAGCCGCAATGACTCACCAACCCTTAATGAAATAGCTCTGGCGTGGGAGGTATCTTTTTCTTTTCCTGCCTGTGTTTTTTTTTTCTTTTCTCCTTTTTTTTTGCAGCACATTTTATTTTTGCTGATGATTTTTCTTTTTCTCTTCCCTTTTTTTTTTTGCAGGTTTGGGCCTATTCATTTTTCATTTCACGCCGGGCCGGTTGCGTCAGCGTTTTCACGAGCCACCATACTTGGCTGAGTTCGTGGATGGAAACAGAGTTCTACGGCCGGGAGGCAGCATTTCGAACATAGATTGGAGTGCGGGGCGTATTGCCGGTTAAATGCGATGCAGGTGCATTTTCTTCCACGGAGGGCACGATAGGTCATTATCTTTGTGACCTTGGAGATGAGCCAGTGTCGGATACTGATGGTATCCATTATGGTTGACTCGTTATACATGGGCGAGCGGGTCAACCGCCAGCACTTTCCACTTTTGACACCCCCAGTGGTTCCTCCTATGCCTTCCATTTGGGTGATTGTGCTAGACCTTTTACCGAACAGGTATCAGTACCTGTCGAGATTCCTCATGCCTCGGGCTGATTTCCCAGCTATGGCGTATGAGGACTTTCTGAGGATTGTGTTGCATCCTCCCCCCTGTTCCTAAGATGGCTAGGCGTGCTTCAGATGCTTCTACTAGGCCGGGGCCTTCTATCCCAGTTCTTGATGCAAATCTGGAGTTTAATGGGCCCGCTGATGCTTTTTCCACCTTTCAATATCACCAAGGCGGCAGGATGGTGGAGGAAGTTCTGCCTGATGATGATATTCCTTAGGAGCATCGGGTCCCGGTGCAGGCTGGCTCGGTAGACACATTTCTTTTTGCATCTCTTCTTTTTTTTTTATTTAAAAAATTTTCATCATGCATATATATTTTTTGGAGACTAATATATCTTCTCTCTTTTTTTTGTCTCATTTTTTTTTTCAGGTGAATGTGTCTACCTACAAGAAGCTGCTGCGAAGTTTCTTCAGCATCAACAAGCTTTATCAAAAACTTGTGGACGAGTTCTCTTGCCGCGGGAATGATTCGGTGTGGTAGACCAGGCGCCGAGATGATGATGATGATGATGATGAAGCGGTTGCCGGATCGAGTCGCGCTCGAGGGAGAGGACGAGCATATAGGACTGGCGACGGAGAGGGTCCTTGTGTCATGGGTGGTCATCTGGACAGGAGCCAATCTTCCCGTGGCTTTTAGCTTCGGCTGCCTGCATTTATTAGTTTTTTTCTTCTTCTTTTTTCCTTTTACCAAAATTCTGTACATATATAATTTATGCAGTGCAATATAATTTATATGATGCAAGAAATTAAAATGCAGACTCGATATTCATGCACACAATAAAGTTAGACCAATATCTAGGGATAATGGCACACTGTAGCTCATAAACGAATTTTAGAAAAATACACTTTCGGGTTCGAGCGGGCTTTTCTGATAATCTGCGGGGAAAGGAGGCAGCCGCCTTTTCCTGTGCTGGATATTTCTCATAATTTCCACAAGGCTATTCTTTATAGCCTCTTCATTTTCTTTTGCGACGACGAGCAGGCGAGTAATGATCTGAGCGAAAATACCAGGATACCAGGCAGTTTGAGGGAACAGGAGTCAAGATCCTGGCAAGATCCTGGCACCACCCATAAGGGGTGTGGGCGCGGTGCCAGGGAAGAGGGTTGGCGATGCCGGGGAGCCTTTCTGTACAATCCCTGTTCATGCACTGTTTGTGGCTTTGTGCAATGTGCTCAGAAATCGTCCGTTTCTTCAAATTTTCAGTATAAATGGCGGACGAGGCAGCGCTTAATTTTTATCAGCTCACTTGCCTTCTCTCCTGCTTAAGTTTTCAATCTTTCTTTTGCTCAGTTTCACCATCTTTTATCAGATAGACTTTTTACTTTTCTCCAAAAATGGTCAGACTAGCTTTCATCTGAAGCATGGAGATGGAAATTTATGAAAAGCATACGCCTCGATTTGGGTCCTTTCCCTGCGGATCAAATGAGCGTGGCGGATTCGAAAGCATATTTATGGAGTACAAAAGGTGCCTATTATCTGGCGGACCCTTATCATCAGCCGGGATATCTTTGAGGGAGCCTCCGTATTTTGGTCACCAGGCTCGGGACCATCTCTTTAACTTTGGCATGAACGAAATGTGCCCCACTTTTGAAGAATTCTGTGCCATGGTGGGGATGGCACCTACTGGTCTTATTGACGTGCCTTATCATCAGAGGCATCCATATATGGCAATAAGGGAGATTTTTGGCACCACTGCGTAGCTGCTACTCGTGCTTTTAAAATTGAGTAAATTTTTAATCGGCCAGACCGTCCTTCTGGGGCTTTTACATAGTATGCAGGGGAGGATGACCATGATTATTGCAACGCGGCGTCCGATCGCTCATCTCTTTTCTTTGCCTTGTGGGAGGAGGTACACCGCGGTGGGCCGATCCGGATATATCGATGTGCGGGTCGTAGACCTAGCATTGCGAGCTCGGGATCGCCAGGTGAACATTATTGGGTGATCTTGGCAGACCTCAGCGGGCATGGATGCCTTTTGGTAATCGGCGATGAGCTATTCCACTTACAGCGACCTCTTACGATGCACGTGTGGTTAAAGGAGCATTTTAATTGGGTGATGGGCCCAGTGCCGCCGGGAGCACGGTATGATCCAGGGCTCTATGGCTCTCACGGTCATTATCCCCAGACCAATTTTTCGGAGTCCGACTAGGTCAAGAGTTTCTTGTGTAGAGGCTCCATGGACATAATATGGGTCATCGCCACCACCGCAAATCCGTCGCTTCTTCAAGATATCTGGGGTCTATGCCAGTCTTTTCTTTGGGTATTGAGCATACCTCTTTTTATAGGGCGGATAGGATTTTGCGCCAATTTGGCAGGGAGCAGCTCATTCCTGACCCGAGCCGTCCTGTGGCTATGGAGCTGGAGATAAATAGGGACTTGGGCACCCTTATCCAGAATATATGGCAGCTGGACTTTGACTCGTTGGAGGTGGCTTACCTCTATTCTGATTACATGTTCCTCTCCCACGAATACTTGTCATGGATTATGGTGGCCGCCGAGGGGAATTCCCTCATGATTAGGCGTGCACTGAGACGGATGCTGGGCCGTCATATAACCAGCGGTATAGATGCTCGCCTAATGGAGATAGGTGAGGATTTAGAGAGCTCGGGGCTGGTGGTCCCTCATGCATTGCAGGAGGACTTTAGGCGAGTTCATGGCCTTGATGCCCGGACGACTCCTGGTCCAAATGAGGCAGGTCCCAGCAATGTACCTCCTCGACCGAGCAATGCAAGCAGGCGGAGTAATCCTTGGGAACCAAATGAGGCTGTTCCTCCCCCCAAAGCCGGCGGATGGGGCGCGCCTCGGGGGATGATGGCGACCTGTGCAGCAATACAAATGCCTCGAGGCGAATGGGGATGCTGACAATGAGGACGAGGACACTTCTGGAGTTTTTCATGCTGGTGAGACTGGAGCTTCTTCAGTGTCTCGCAGAAGGAGTATATGGTCCCGGCTAGGCGGACACCGCATGCATTGATAGACCGCTTCGGGGCTGAGCTGCAAATAAAGGATAATTTTGGGGAAACAAGGGGGGTAGAGGTAGCAAGTAATAAATATATATACAGGTAATAAATGCGTAATCTATAATGTTTTTAAGCAATTATTCCTAGGTTGCACCGTAGGACTTGTTTTATATTATATTTTGGTATTTTAATGCGAGCTCTTGTCGTGCTTTTTCTTTTTCTTTGTCAGTCAAGACTTTGCATGCTGAAGACTGGAGTTCGGATGCTGAGGATTTAGAAATTGCATTCCCTCTCCTTTTCTCCTGCTTTATTTTTTTTATATGCTCTAACTTTTGCCTAGGTTGCCCTTTCGGGTTTTCAACCTGGCGAGCCCTTATTTCCCCTTTTTGATGTTTTTTTTTCTTTTTTTTTATGCTCTAATTTTTGCCTAGGCCGCCCTTTTCGGGGTTTTCAACCCTAGCTTGGCCGAGAGGAAGCAAGCCGCCAGTGATATATCGCCTCAAACATGGTACCTTTTGAGCTTGTCAAGGTTGAAGGGCTGAACAAGATCCTCCCCTTCTTGATTCGTGAGGAGTACTGCACCTCTTGACCGGATCTCTTTGACAACATAAGGTCCCATCCAAGGAGATTTCCATTTTTCCCTAATATCAACATAACTAGGGGGCTTTTCTCAAAGTACCAAGTCTCCAACTTGGATGTCGCGGCCTTTGACTTTTTTATTGAACGCTCGGGCTATTCGCCTTTGATATGCCTAGGCGTGCTCTAGGGCTAACAGTCGTCGTTCGTCAATTAGGGCCAATTCTTCGTATCGCCCTTTGACCCAGTCAACTTCTGATATGCCGGATTCCATCATTATCCTTAATGATGGAATTTCAACTTCAATGGGCAGCACTGCCTCCATGCCATATGCTAGAGAATAAGGAGTAGCCCCAGTGGGTTTGCGAACTGAAGTGCGGTAGCCCCAAAAGGCTAACGGCAATTTTTCTGGCCAGTCTCTTCCTGTATCAGCCATTTTTCTGATAATATTTTCCAGCGTTTTATTGGCTGCTTCAATGGCACCGTTGGCTTGTGGCCGGTAAGGGGGATTTATGCCTTTGGATTTTGAATTGGTCGAGTAGCTTCAAAATGTGTGCCGTTGTCGGAGATTATTTCGAAAGGCACTCCGTATCGATATATGATGTTGGTCCGGATAAATTCAGACACCTTTCGAACATTTAGAATTTTATAGGAAGTGGCTTCTACCCACTTCGTGAAGTAATCGACGGCTACCAGGACATATTCGTGGCCATTTGATCCCTTTGGGCGAATTTGGCCTATGACATCGATTTCCCAAGTTGAAAAGGGCCAGGGGGCTATGGAGTTATATAAAGTATGCGGGGGTACGTGCTGCAGATTTGCAAAGCACTGGCACTTGTCGCAATGGCGCACCCACTGGATACAGTCAGTTTCAAGCATGCTCCAATAGTACCCCTGCCAGATGATTTTCTTGGATACCATATGCCTGTTCATGTGGGGCCCACAGGTACCACCATGAAGTTGGTTCATGATTTGCTCGGCCTTTGCTTGGTCGACGCATAATAGATTTAAGCCCTGATGATGCCTTTTATAAAGGCTGCCACTGCTAAACACGAATTGCGATGCCCATCTTCGCAGAGAGAATTTCCCTCTTTTGTCTAGATTGGGATGATAGATCCCTTTCTGAAGTAGATTTAAGATATCAGAATATCAAGGCTCGTGATCTGCTTCAGGAGCAGCATTAATTTTGAAGCAGTATGCCGGGGTGACCCTTTTCCCAACTATGAATGGTTGGACATCAATTTCCATGGGAATTTGGACCAGTGATGCCAAAGTGGCCAAGGCATCGGCAAATTGGTTTCTATCTCGCGACAAATAATGAAACGAGATAGAATCAAATTTGGTGGCAAGTGCTGTTAATTTGGAATGATAGAGCTGCAACCGGGGATCCTGGGTCTTCCACTTCCCTTCAACTTGATTTATGATCAGGGCAGAGTCACCGTAGAATTCCAAGTCTTTAGCCCCTTTTTGGAGAGCTTCTTCTAGGCCAGCAATACAGGCTTCATATTCAGCTGTATTGTTCGAGCATTCGAACTCCAATCTTATGGCTAACGGAGTATGGGAATCTGCTGGGTCGATTAGCAAGATTCATATGCCAAAACTTCTTTTATTTGCGGCTCCGTCAAAGAACACTTGCCAGTTGGTGTCGTGGTCAGTGATTTCCAAGACACCTTCGTCTGGGAAGCTAGGCTCAACTGCATCTTCTGTTTCTAAAGGCATATCGGCTAAATGGTCTGTAATTATGCTTCCTTTGATGGACTTGAGCGTGACATAGGTTATATCAAACTCGTTGAGAAGAAATGACCACTTAGCCAATCGGCTGGATAGTGATGGCTTGCCGAAGATGTATTTTATTGGATATATCCTGGAGATGAGCTTGATGGATCGTCCTTGCAAATAAGTTTTGAGCCTTTGTGTTGCCTACTGCCTAGACTAGGCTGGTATAGCTTTTCTCCAATGCTAAATAATTTAGCTCGCTTCCTAACAGTTTCCTACTTATGAAATATATAGCATTTTCAATGTAGGAATTTTCTTTCTCTTGGGCGAGCATAGCCCCTACTGATGTGTCTGCGGCGGTTAAATATAGGAGGAGAGGTTTATGTGTATGGGGAGGAGCTAGCACAGGTGGATTGGTAAGGTAAGCTTTTATTTTTTCGAAGGCTAGCTGGCATTTCTCGTCCCAGACTTGGTCAGTATTTTTCTTTAAGAGTTTAAATAGGGGTTCACATATAGGAGTCAGATGCCTAATGAAGCGGCTGATATACTGCAGTCGGCCCAGAAAGCCTTTGACTTCGGTTGGAGTTTTTGGCTGCGGCATCTCTATAATGGCTTTAATTTTGGCTGGCTCAATATCGATGCCTCGCTCGGTTACCATGAATCCCAGGACCTCGCCTTTGGTAACCCCAAATGTGCATTTGGTGGGGTTAAGCTTCATTTGGTGCTTCCTTAACCTTTCGAACAATTTTCAAAGGTCATTAATATGAGCAACGTTGGCGTCGCTGGGGTGCACGATCATGCCATCAACATAGACCTCTACTTCTTTATGAATCATGTCGTGGAAGAGGGTGGTGACAGCCATTTGATATGTAGCCCCAACGTTCTTTATCCCAAAGGGCATGACATTGTAGGAGTAGGTTCCCCAAGGAGTAGTGAATGAGGTTTTCTCTTGGTCTTCTGCTGCCATTTTGATCTGATTATAGCCCAACATGCCGTCGACGAAGGATCTGATTTTGTGAGCAGCGACGGCGTCTACCACGCTAACAATATTTGGTAGAGGGAAGTCATCTTCGGCCGATGCTTTATTAAGGTCGTGGAAGTCTACACAGATCCGGTTGCCCGTATGAACTTGACATGCAGCTGCTTCATGATTTCTTCCTTTACTTGTAGTGATCATTCCTTCTTAATTCAGTGGAGCTTCTGCTTAATTGGCCGAGCATCCGGATATATGGGGATCCGATGTTCAACAATGGCTAGGTCCAGCCCAGGCATATCTTCATAGGACCAGACAAAAATATCTACGAACTCTTTGAGGAGGTCAATAAGTGCTACCCTTTCAGAGCCTTGCAGGTAGCTGGCGATTTTGATCTCTTTTATTTCATTGTTCAGCCCCAGATTGATAGTGGATAGGTCTTCATTTGCTGCTGATGAATGATGCTTTTCCTGGTGCTCAGCTGACTTTACAAGCTCAAGCAAATAATTTTTATCTTTTGGGTCCATTTCATCAAATGACTCATTATTATAATTATTTAATGCATCTTTTAATGTATGTGCAACTAAGGAATAAGCAAAGACATTCAGATTATCATTAATAGCAAACTGTATAGGGTTATTTACAACATTGAGGACCTGGGGTTTGAGATCCTCAATTTTAGGGAGCGGATCGGTAGATGACCAATCCATAAAGTTAGGGGAAGGAAGGGGAATAGTATATCCGAAGTGGTCCACCAGATCTGCAGGAGTTATGAGCGGGCCGGTCGTAGTATACCAGTTCTGCATAGGCTTATCAGCGATAGACTCAAACTCAGCAGGGAGCTTTTCATAATTAGCGCTTCCATCTATCATACCCAAGAAGCTGTCTCCCAGACTTTTATTAGAAACTTCTTTTATTGATGAGCATATTTACAGCACCTTTATTCTTGGCTAAATAAGTTCACTTGCCCTTTAGACCTCCTTGGCTTGATTCATTTCAAAGATTCTTGTACCTGCCACCGTAATTACCTTTTTTTTCCACCGTAATTACCTCGTTGTCGATAAGATCCTGAATTGCGTTTCTGAGTGAGTAGCACTTATTGGTAAGATGACCACTGCAACGATGGTACTCACAATACTGGGCATGATTCCATGTAGCAGGCAATGGATTGGGCGGTTGATAATTAATAATGGGATTAAGTATCTCATGGACCCACAATGTTTGGAATATTTTAGACCTTGGGGCAGGTAGATCATCATAGTGCCTTGGAATTATTTCTTTCCTCCCTTTTGGCCTGGGCGGATTACCTGACTGAGGTTTGGTCAAATAGCTGGGTGGAGTTTTCTCTCTTGGATAATACTGCACTGGGATTGGGCTGCCTAGACCTCGGCTTAAGGGAGGTTCCTTTTCTGGTACACAAATTATTTCTTTTGGAGTTCCCAGGGTCAATTGCTGAGAATAAGTATTTGAGGGATCGAGAGGAAGATAGTTCTTTTGGTTATTGTAGCAGGCATTTAGGTGAAGGAGATCGGGGTTGATTTCTGGAGGAGATGGATTAGAATTTTGAGCATTTGGAATCATATTACCATGGGTAACGGGATTAATATCTGACTGATGGCTATCACTTGGTTGTTTTCTGGAGGCTTGAAAAAGGATATTTTCTGAGGTATCGGGATAACTCGTTTCAAGAAGGCAAGAAATATTAGGAACATATTTCGGGATTTTGATCTTTTGAGAGAGGGCAGCCAGAGTTTTTGAGAAACCTGCTAAAAGATCACCAACCACCTGATTTGTTATTCTTTTCGCATGGGCATTCAATTCTTTCTTTAGCCAGATTTCAAGTCCAGGAGGAGGTGCATACCCAGGAGTTTCTTTTTCCGGGTCCCAGTTGCTCCAATCATTGCTAGTCCCTGTCATAACTTGTTTATTTTTAGCTGTCATTCTGCTCAGATCTGCACCCTTTGAACTGATACTGCCCTTTTCTGATCTATCCCTGACACTTTCTGATCTGCTTTATGTGCCCGTATCATGTATTAATCGGCCAGTACTGTCTCTGCCTTTCCAAATTCGGGCCAGGTTTCTGAGGAAAATGGGTTTGGAGGTATCAGAAAGGTTGGCTGAAGGCTTTCTGGGCTAGGAGTGCAGCGTGCCTTTATTAGTATTTTTATTATTATTATTCAATTTTAATTTTCCCTACAATTGACCGGACAAGCACCCGCTTTGTTTTGACAGTCTCAGGACTATTCCTGGAACAGTAGATTCTTTTTCCAGAGTATAGGACCTCCGTATTCCACCTGTCTTTCGACTCCCCAAGATCGAACTGATCTCAGGCGAAGGGCCTATACTCTTTCCGGGATCCACCATTCAAAATGATCTAAGCCGAGCATCAGAAAATAATCAACCAGCCCCTGTGTATTTATTCATATCTTTTGCACATTTTTTTTATTTTTTTGAATTTTTTTTACGGGGGTTGACTAATGATTCAGAAATGCAAAAACCGGTCGGTCCATGAAGTGTCCTGAAAATCTACATGCACTTTAGCGTTGGCTTATGCAGGGGGTAAGCTGGTCATGGTGTAAGGTAGCAATTCGGAATATATTTACATGCGTGCGCGTGTGTGCGGTATCTAAAAAGCAGTAAAATCTTTTTTTTTTCTTTTCAGATATACAACAGATATGACATGTCTTGCTGTTATTTGTAGATTTTCTCGGCTTTTTTAGTTTGAGCGCGAGCAAGCAAGCAATCACATCAAGAAATAGAAAGAAAAAAATGGGGAATCTATCTATTCCTATTAATTACAAATTTGTCTTAGTCCCCAAAATAAAATGACAAGATGAAATGAAATATATACATATTTTGCGTAATAAAAATAAAACAAACAGAATAAAAATATAAAGTGGAAATAAAGTGATAGATAATAATAAATAAATAAAAAAGCCTCAGCCCTTTTGTTATGCTGCCCGGAAATTTATTGTATATATATATTTTTTTTTTTTTGAAAATAAATATTTTTAAATATGCATGTAATGATGACTGGAACGAAACTGCTGCAAGATGTAGAATCATATCCACAAATATATACACGGATGTATAAGAATACAATATTCAAATGCTTAGAAAAATATAACAAGCATACTTTAGACAGAAACAAAAGAAAAAAAGTTTTGGTCACTAAGTCTAGCCCTCCATTTTTATTTAAAATAAAAAATGACGTCCCCAGTAGAGTCGCCACTGTGGGTGCCCCGGAATATCCCGAACCCCGCGCTCCATTGGATAGGGGGCGTGACGTGCGAAGCGGACACCATGCTTTCCATTTCACCCTCCCTTGTTTAGGGGAGGACGAAATTAAAAATGCGGAAAGGGTGCTGTCAAAAAGCGCGTTGAATACGTCTCGGTCACCGAAGTGAGTTTTTGGTCAATTATGGGAGCTATGAGTTTTCTGTATCAAGTTATCCCTTTTTTAGGGGATACCAAGATGCATGAATACATCACCCTTTTCATTCACATTTTCCCTTGTTTAGGGGAAAATGGAAAGTGCAAGAAAGGATGTTGCGGGCCCCACTATGGATTTTGCGAAAATTGCCTTAAGGCTTATTTCGGATCATTATGAGTGCTTTGGGCTTTCTATATCAAGTTATCCCTTGTTTAGGAGATACCAGGATGCAGGAATACATCACCCTTTCATCCCCACTCTCCCTTGTTTAGGGGAAAATGGGAAAATGCAAGAAAGGATGTTGCGAGGCCTCACTGTGGTCCAAAATGTTTGACAGAGTTGCCATCTTTATTTTAAGGAGAAAATAAAGAAAAAACCGAAAATAAAACCAGAGATGCAAAAAAAACGGGTTCGGAGGCTAAGTTACGAGTTGGGAAGGTGCGAGGCACCCAACTCGCCCTTTCGGTCTCAAAACTATTTTTGGCTAAAGTATGCTTTTTGTTATATTTATCTAGCAAATAAATAAAGCATTAAAAGAAAGAAAAGAAAACAAATGCATCTATTGTCTACATTATTTACGGACTTGCAGCCGCCTCCTTCCAATGATTTACAAATATACTTAAAAATATTTTGCCATAATAATGACTCTTTTTTAATGTCATTTTCTAAATAAATCCGGGCAGCATGACTGCTTATATTTTTACATTGGGCCGGATGGAAAATAGCTTTTTATAGATTAACGCTCTTAAAGGCTCACCTTTTAGAGTGTGGTGTGCTCGCTCTGTCCTTCTCGAGAGAGTCTTTTTTTTGCTTTGCCGCAGCTGCCGTTGAGGCGGGGTTGCTTCGAAGGTTGCTTCTGGGCACCGTAAAATGGGCGGAGCAACTGCTTGTTTTTTGGCTGCTGCTTGCTTGCTGCCGGAGGAAATCGGGCAGAACAACTGCTTGTTTTTACCGGATTTGGCCTTTTTACTCGGGCAGAACAACTGCTCTTTCTGAGATTTTTGGACCGGGGAACTAAGGTGGACACCTAGCTGGGGGGCTAAGGATCACTTTGACTGGTTGGTTTTGCGTTTGGAGGAGTTTTGGCAGAACTTCGAAGCTTTATAGGAGGGGGCACTCACTATTGCTCACGATCGCTTTCTCTCAGCGTAACAACGACGCATAGTTTTCTTGAGCTGAAAGGCCTTTTTCGAATTGTCCTAAAAACGAAGCCGTGCACTTCTATTTATAGTTGGATTTGTGCTTTATCGGCTTGTACCGTGCGCTTGAGAAATTGTGCAATGCGTTAACTTTGGGATGCACTATAGCACCTCTGGCGCCGGAACCACCCTCTTTGGGCGCCGCGCCAAGACTGCCTTATGGCAGCGCCCATGTTTCAAAATTCAGCCTCTTTTTGATACTTTAGGTCCCTGCATTTCACTATTTTGCGCATCCTGCTTTGTCTGTTGCATTTTAAATCCTGTAACTTGACATTTGTTAAATTTTAACAGGTCTTGATATCGCATGTCAATGTTACATACCAGAGGTACGAAATTGGGGTGTCTACAGTTACGTAGCAACATTACTAGAGTTTCAACCTTCAAATTCAACTCGTGTTAGGAACCCTAAAAGATTTAATTTCATTTAAAAATTCAAGAGTATGAATATTGTTTGAGAGATTAATGTTTCTATAAAAATGGCACAACGAATCATAGCTCAAATACAATCTTCCAGCTGAATTGTTTACCAAATGAATGACATCAAGAGTCAAATCCAAAATAGCTCTATTCAAAAAATAGTGAGTCATCATGATTAATTCCAAATGTTGGATATGTACTTTGCACTATATATTGCAACAATTGGATAATTGAATTTCTTAATGAATAGATCATCAAGAAAAATATAAATAAAATTTAATCTATCATAACAAAATGTATTTTGCACAATTGTTGGATATGTTAGCAGGTTTATGGAAAAATATAAATAAAATTTAAATAATCAAATGGATTATGAAAAATTTACCTTGTGCAAATCCACAAAAAAAAAAAAAAAAATATATATATATATATATATATATATATATATATATATATATATATATATATATATATATATATATATATATATATATATATATATATATATTTCATGAGCAACAAAAAGATACCCAAACTATTTAAGATCTATCACAATCACAAATTGGGAAGACAACAAAATTAAATTGTCTAAATTAAACAAGAAAATAGTTCAACAGTTGTTTAAAAAAAGGGTCACGCTATTTAGACCCCATGTTCCTCCAACTTGACCCCCCCTCTAAGTATACCCCTACCTCATTTTAAAATACTTGAAAACATTAAGTGTACCCCCTTGTTTTCCTATTTTACCTTTCTGGATTTTGAACACTCAATTTACACTACTCACCCTCAAAACCCAACACGCAGAAACACCAATACCCCGATACCCCCCCCTCCAATATGCAGAAACGTGTTCTTCTGCGTAATCCTTAATCTTCTGCTCCTTCTTCTGCACAATCCTTTCCCCAAAACACAAAGCCATCTTCATCATAACTCATCTTCATCTCCTCCTTCAGTTGAAAAATGGACAAAAGAGGTATGTATATTTTTCAATAATTTTAGTTTGATTTGGTGTATTTATACAATGTATTTGTTTGTTAAGTTTAGATATGAACTATGATCACGTTTTTTTGTTGATTATATTGAAAAAAATTGGTGGTTTGTTTGAAACAATTCGGCCCTGGACACCGGAGTTAGAGCCAACTGTTCAACACATAGGGTCTGAACATCATCAAAATGTTCGGACTTGGTCATCCGAACATTTTGATGATGTTCGGACCCTATGTGCCGAACAATTAGCCTCTGTTCCATAGGCAATTACTGAATATTTTCAAAATGTTCCAATAGAGGGGGCCATACAGTTTGAAGATGTTCCAACAGTGGGGGCCGATTATTTTGAATATGTTCCAACAAAGGGGGCCGAATAGTATGCCATATAAATTTTAGTCCCCTTTTTAATTACAAAACTTAATGAACTAACATGTTAATTTATGAATGTTATGTACAGATATGGCATGCTAGAGGAAGAAAAGACCAATCACGTTGAATCAAAAAATGAAGGCTGATGCGCAAGCCGAGGCACTGGCACTGGTCCAGACCGAGGCACTTGCACATGCACAAGCCCAAGCATAAGCCTAAGCACAAGGGCATGCCGAGAAGGAACAACCGAAACCAATGGAGCAACAGGGAGAGCCACTGATTACTTTGCCATGTCCTAGGGGTTCATCAGAACCAAATGTACTTCGTTTCTACCTGAAACACATAGTTGTACATATAAATCAAGAGCGAGAGCGACCGATGCTCAATGTGAACAACCATAAACAAAAGCTTTTTGCATGGAAAGTAACCACAAAAACCGTTTTAAAAATATGGATGGACTTACTTATTGCAACCAAACTAGTGCAGTTAAGACATGTATCCTATCTCAAGAGTGATAAGGTATTGGTTAGTGCCTTTGTGGAGCAGTGGCACGCAGAGAAAAATACCTTCCACATGTCATTTGGTGAGATGATTATAACACTTGATGATATGTTTTGCATTATTGGTCTTCCAATTATTGGGAAATCGATCTTTTTGGAAGGTTCAGTATTCGCCCAAAGTTCCATCGATGTTATTTGTCAGTACTTAGGAGTGTCTGATGAGGAAGCAAGTGAGGGAATATGTGGTGCTAGAGGGCCGTCTATGAGGCTAGAGTGGCTACGCACCTATTTTTCTCTGGATGCATTGTCTAAGGATCCAGAAACGGTTTCCTGCTCTCTTCTCGCTTATATGTTGTACAAGTTGGGTTGTACATTTTTTGCCGATAAGAGCGGAAGTCGGGTTAGCACGACTTACCTGGAGTTCATCGACGATTTGGATGATGTGCATACATACTCATGGGGAGCGGCATCCCTAGCCTTTCTATATAAACATCTAGGGAGTGCAACAGAAGTGAATACGAGACAGATGGCCGGATATTACACATTATTGGAGGTAATTATGTTTATATCTTGAATTAAATTTGTATACTTGTATTTCTAGTTTTATAGTTAAATGGTGTGTATTTTGTTTATATATGAGTGATTCCCAATGTACACCCCTACTCCTAACATGCATTATCACGAAGGTCAGGAACTTGCAAATAGGTGGAAGCACAAGAGTGTTGTCGGTGTGCCCTTCGACCAATTACAAGGTCTGCGGGAACAACTTGATGCCCTTGGTGCGGATGATGTGAGTCTTAATGTCTTTATATGTATTGATTATATGTAGCAAATAGCCATATTTTCTATATTATTAATCCATTGTTTTTTAAATTATTGTAGGTTATTGGATGTTGTATACCCAACAGGTCAGACATCATTTCCCGTTTCACCATATATCCTTATACCATGGATGCATAGGGCAGTTGATCATGTTGAGCCATACCACAATGATCGCGTCCTTAGACAGTTTGGACACATTCAAACCATTCCGGGAATGATTATTGCCCCTGATGTCGAAAAGAGAGATCTGTTGGCAAGTAAGAAGGTCGTGGCCATGCTCATGCGATACTTCAATATTTGGGAAAGACAAATCTTATCAGAGCAACAACTTGGTAGAGTTTCCAAGCGGCCATGGCAGTGTGCACCTGGCTACATGGATTGGTACAACCATGTATCCCATCCAATCGTTTGTAACCCCAAGCATCATTCCACCTTCCAATGGACTACTCCTGATGTAGGTTTACCATATCTGTGGGATATGGTTAGCTTAGCATGTGGTTTGTTGGAACCGATGGCGGTGCGATATGGTGCGGGAGACCGAGATATATCGTACAACGAGTTGGGTATAGCGATCCAGGGTGCATACGGAGCATTGGGAAGTCAACAACATGTGGGACCGAGATCATCTACAAGTGGCCAAGCAGAGGGAGAACCATCTAGCCGCTATCGTAAAAGAAACACTTGATTGCATTGTAATTGAATTTGTTGGAAAAGTTTGAGTGACATTTTAGACAATTTTGATATATATGTAATTTAACTTGTTCGATAACTTTGACCTTTTAGATGTTAATTTTAAAATGTGTTTTTTTCCTTTTCAATGGCTATATCTTTTCCAAAATAACATGACACAAATAAAAAAAATAACCATAAACATACTACTATCAATAACCATAATTACAACCATGCTAGTCTAAAATAATAGTCTCAGTACTGTGCTCAACACGACTGTATCCTACACTATCCGAATACAAATCAAGTTTAGTTTGAAACAAGTTTTTCGACCTCTGATGCACACAGGTCGTAAGTATAGACACTGGTGGTAATGGGTAACTCTCGCGTAATAAAACCTGCAAATAAGTTTTATATATCAACAAACTATATAATAGAATTGTAAAAACACTTACGTAACTTGGGTTGTGTGTACCTCGATAAAATGGTATTTATTTATTAATTTGATGCAAATAAGCTTTGGAGAAGTCTCAGCCACAGTCCTCAACAGGAGATAAGTTACAGACAATCGTGTATTTAGACATACCAGAGCTACATTATACATTGAGGCAACCAAGTGACCCATTTCCGGCAAATAAAACCAATATTTTCGCGATGCATTGTCCTTGTAGTAGTCGAGTGTTTGTAGGACCTTATATGATCAGTTGCTAGGAAAACATGTTTGTATAACTCTAGGTTAGCTATCAACTCGTGATGGAGGTCTCGTCGAACTGCAAGCCATCCATCTTGAGTTAAGTTAAGTGCGACGGCAACCGCACGATAACCGCAATGCACATCAGCTTTAAATAAGTAGCTGCAATTAAAAATGTAATATTTGTTGATGTCACATCGAAAATCTCCAACAAAGGTAACTTGACCTATTTGTCTTGTACGTGCAATCCATTAGTATGACTTTCGGAAAGGCACACAATAAATCAACGCTAAATGGGTGAGCGAAGAAAAAATCATTCACAGTTTCCGTCTTCTCGCAGCGCCGATGATGATGAATATATCCATACTTCTCTAACATAAACATAAGTTGTTGCATTTGTGATTGACCTTCACGCTCAATAACTCTATTCTTCAAACATGCATTGTAAATCGTCCTTATTGTAGATCTATATATTTTCTTGAAATTTTTCTTTCAAACGCGCCAAAATGTCCTTGGGATACTATTGGTGTGTGTCATATCAACCACATATTCCTCCTCAGCCCTTGATAATCGACCAACATATGAATGACCTTCTTTGTACGCTCCAAGTTTATAATTGTGGACACCATACTTCACAACCAATAACCATTCTCCAACTGACACTTCGCCGCCCCTCAAACTAAATGGACAACTAACCTTCTTAGATCTGGTTTCTTTCTTGCCTTTTTGTTTACTCACCTCCTCATTTTTCTTTCTAATTTCATCTTCATCGTTTGCTTGTGATTTCTTGCGTCCACTGTATTGACCAACACGTTCACAAGTCACCAATATCCAGGCTTTTTTCTTACCCGTACCACTGACCTTCTAACTATTATTACCGAGTCAAGCTCATTCCCCCTAGCACACACTCAATCAATCAACATTTGGCGAGATGAAAAGAGTTCATGCGTCGTGAACACATCAGTGTAATCCGCCATAATGTCTTGAATATGAACTATCACATTTTTTGCAACATGAACAATCACATTATTTGTAGGACCATCAACACTAGGATTTGTCAACAACATGTTTGAATCTTGAAACCAAAAACAATAATACATCAAAAACACAAGCTCCTGATTATTTTTCAAACTGTTCGGCCCCCCTCAGTGGAACATTTACAAATGTTCGACCATTCATGATGGAACAAATTAGAAATGTTCGACATCTGCTGGTGGAACGGTATAGAAATGTTCAAACCTGGGGCACCGAACATTTATGACATGTTCGGTAGGAGCCAACCGAACATTTCAAAAATATTCAGTGCACCAGGTCCGAACCGTACTCGACGAGAACCTCTTTTTTAAGAAGAAAAAATATATTTTAAACAATTTTAAGTAAAAAAAATGTTTTAAATGCTTATCACAATAGTCATATTCGCTTTTTTTCATCCATGCTTGATTTCTTCATACACAATGTTGAAGCCCTAGGTTTTTTTTTTGAAAGTTGAAGGTTTTTGGCTGTGGAAGAAGGTTTTCACAACAAATGAAAGGGAAGATGAAGGAGAACAAGATATGTTTGGGAATAAAAAGTTATATTTGTTAGAAGAAGAAGAAGGGTTTGAATAAGAATGACTTGAGAAGAATAAGTATGTATTGTGGAGTTTACTTAGAAATGAAAGAGATGAAGAATGAGTTGGGAAGAAGAGGATATATTTGTTTTGGGTTGAGGGGTTTACTTAGAGGTTTTTTGTTTTAGAAAAATAGGGATGAGGTCTACTTATAAGGTGCAAGGATATAATTGTCTTTAAACTTAAGGGTATTTTTGTCATTAAGGAAAAAATGAAAATTGGGGGTCAACTTGGCAGGAAGGGGAGTCTAAATAGCGCGGCCCTTAAAAAAAATCCAACCAGCGTAAAAATAAAGTCGTTTTGCCATTAATAACGTAAAACTTAATCTTCTCTCTCATCATCATTCTTACTTAGCCATCGTCATTCATTTTCAATTCTTGACCTTCACCCTCTTCCCTTTAGGGCAAGTCCAATGGTGGTACTTGCTTATAGGTATTAAAACTTAAATTTGATACCTATTGGTTACTATTCATAGATATCAAATAATCATCTTCAACCATAGGTATCAAAATTTGATATAATAATAGTTTTGAAAAACATTATACCCAACACATATCATAATATAAAAACAAAATTGAAATATTAATATACAATAATTTACCAACACATATTATGACATAATATATGGTCAAAATGAAGGGTATTAAAAATTTAAAATTATGTGTGGTACTAGGGGATGTATCAAATTTGGTACCTTCCCTAGTACCACATCTAATTTTGATACATTTTACTTTAACTATTGAAGAGCCTAATACTATTACATAAGTATCAAAATTTGGTTTTGACGCCTACCATTAAACTTGCCCTTAGAGGATGATGATTCATTCATTAGAGATCTTTTCATTGTAGGATTACTGCTCGTATCATTGGAATTACATTTCTTTGCCTTCTTCAATGGTGTTGAAACCTCCCCCATTTGATGAACTTACCTATATAAAACATATATGTATGTAAGCAAGTTTAAGAAAAATATATAATTTAAAAATGAATTATGAATAATTTACCTTGTGCTAATCAACCAAATCAGCTTTGTTCATTTTTGAAAAATATCACTCTTTTCCGTCCAGGTAGAAGTCATTATACTTTATAATTATTGAATTATATGTTCTTAACTTGATAGTACTATAAATTCTAGGGTAATATTTAATACAGTACCTATAAAATACTCAATATAACACTTTTGGTTGTGAAAATACTATATTACCCTTAACAAAAATTTTAAAAAATAAAATTGTTTAAACACTGCCACCACCGACCGCACAACCTCTACGACCTCCAACCCAGTCCACTGACTGGCCCAACCCAGTGTTTGCTGCTTGGGCAGCCCTTTCCCCCAAGCCCAACCCATCACTTGGGCCTCCCCTAGTCCGTCCCCCACCCCTCCCACACCGACTGGGCCTCCCCTAGTCCCTCCCCCATCCAGCCCACACACCGACTGGGCCTCCCCCATCCAGCCCACACCGAACTGCCCACTGCCAAGTCCATATACTTTTGTTTTTAACTTTCATAAAATGAGAAAAGGGCAATTTAGTCCACTTTTTTTAAAAAAATGTTGTATTAAGTATTTCATAGGTTTTGTATTGAGTATTTATGTAAATTCTATTGTAAACATGAGATTGACTTTTCCTAATTTGGATCTTGAAAATGACATTTTTATCAACCAAAGCTCCAAGTTCTTTGGGGATATTCTATTATTCGGGAAGAAATTACCAAATAAACAATAATAAGAAAATTTTGTAATGAAATATTGTATATCCTTTTAAACATAACTAGTTTTTGCACCCTTGCGTTAAACACACATCATATATATTTTTCAACTAAACTATATATAAGCAAAATGAATAGAAAAAATAAAATTAAAAGAATAAATTAAGGAGCAGTATATCATAAAATGAATTGATATATCTCATCAACATACAACTTGAAAACAATAAACTTATGAAAGTACACATATTTAGAGCACAATGCTAGGCTGGAAGGGACAAGGCAACTAAGTGTTTAGCAGTAGTTGCAGGAAGTTGGTATGAATCAAACTTGGAAGCTTGAACATACTCTTTAACTTGTTGGACCGAGGAAGATCCGATCAATTTTTTGACTTTTCTGGTTAAAGAAGCAGTGGGTTTAGAAAATACATGGTAAGGATTAACTATAGGTAACTGGGATATGAAGATTTTTGAATCATCAGGAACATAAGATATCTCATATAATTGATCTATCTTAGAGGCAGAAGATTGTCGAAGGTTTGATGAAGGAGATAAAAGCGAACTTGAACTCATGATTAAAGAACTGGAGAAACTATTTCTTCTTTTCAATAACCTTTTTGAGGAAACAATTGTGACTCCTTTGTCGACTTACAAATCCTGAACGAACTCGTATGGAAAAAGAAAATAGGTTCATCCAAGAGATGCTCGAGTATGGTTTTCTGATGTGAGAGATCCATGCTAAGATGGCAGTCACAGAGCATACTAATCCGAAACTCGACGGAGGGAAAGTGGTTTGGCTCTAATACCAAATATGGGGGAGGTTAAGGCAGATCTATATAAGACCTGTAAGACAGATAAACTTTAAAACAAAACTTAAGAACAAAAGAGAAGACGAGAGAGATAATAGAACACTTAGAAGATATATTTCTTTCTTTTCTTCCTCTGATTACAAATGAAGGTTGAAGGCCCTTCATATAGGGCTCTGGGATAAAGCAATAATTATACAATGACGTAAGCAATGACGTCTAGAAATCAATAATTATACAATGACGTAAGCAGTGACGTCTAGAAAGCAATAATTATATAATGACGTAAGCAATGACGTCTACCAACGGGAATCCGGATGAGATGGGTCATCTTCATATGGATCTGGGTAAGATCTGTTACTGTTATCATCAAGCATCGGGTTCTTATTATCCACGGATTCAGATGTCTCAAAAGTTGGGATAATGTAAGACATGCCCCATTGGTCAAGTGCGTCAATCCACTTGGATGACACATGGTGGTCATCTGTCCAGGCTTGCACTCCTAACATGATATGAGAAGGGACGGTCTGGGGATTGATCATGTTGGCTCGGGCGAGAGCCTTTTTTGTGTTCATGTAAAGCTCAAAGTTGCGCATTGCGCAAGTGGACCCTGCTGGATTAATATCAGACCAATCAAAGATGAATGCCATGGGAGCATGATAGACAAATGAATGTCCTTGATTTCTGATGGTTGGGGGAGGGAGGTATGAGCATGGTCTCCGAAACATTATGGTCACATATGGTTTGCGGCAGGGAGATAGCTGTTGTGTCCATTGATGAGCTAGAATAAACCACTGGAATAGTTTGAACAGGTTTTGGGGGGTGGGGTGGGATATTGTCAAGCTGGCACGGGAAGAGGTATGAGAGGAGTTTAATAGAATTAAATGAGATTCCTATGGTAGATGTTTCAAACAAATACCAAAAGAAACAGAGTGCTTCTTTAGGGAATCGGAACAGGTCATGGATATGGAAGATACTAAGGAAGGGATAGTCTGGATGGAACTTGAATCCTTTCATGAAGAGACCATGGCGGTGGAGAAGGATGGTGAGGAAATTTTGATAGTTTGGAGTGGCCCTTTGCTTGAGTGTTATGTCTGTAATGGCTTCTGTTATTTCACTAGGGAGAGAAAGGACATGGATCAGTTCTAGTGCTTCAGGGTTGGAGAAGGAGGAAGGGGCTTCATTGATGGGGAACACCATTGGGATGATATTGGAGTTGTGTTCAAGGTTGGTTTCTTTGGAAATTCTACATACCTTTTTATACTCTTTTGGCCTTGAGAGAAAATCTGCAATGACATTTGTTGTTCCTTTGATATGTTTGACAGTGAATTTCCACTGAGAGAACCAAGTTGACCATCCTAAAAGGTGTGCCTGAGGAAGTATCTATGCCTGAGGAAGTATCTTTCGCTTGAATTGGAGCATGCGGGGGAAAGAGGACATGTCCATCTCGACTTGAAAGTCGTGCCCGATTAGATGGAATTGAAAATTTTCTATTCCCCTTTTAACTGCAAGGATTTCTTTGAACGTGGAATGGTAGTGCTATTCTGATGGCTTAAATGTACCACTTTTGTATCCACATATTGTTTTCTGATTATCTTCACTTTGGACAAGAAGGGCCGTTGCCCAATATTCGTCACTTGCGTCTGTTTGAAGGATTCTTTTTTCTGACGAAGCATGAATCTTTAAAGGGGACATTGTGCTTGCCAGCTGTTTGATTGACTTGACAGCTTCAGTTTGTCTTGTAGTCCAAGGAGGAGGATCCTTTTTCAGCATGGGGAACAGCCATACTATATGGGCAGATAACTTGGGTAAGAAATCTGCCATATAGTTGACTAGTCCAAGGAACCGGGATTTCTTTCCTCGCGAGGATAGAATATCCTGAATCATGCGCTTCTTGAGCAATGTGGGGAAATTTGGTATTTACCGTTAGACATCTTCATCCCTAAAAAATCAATGGATGAAACGCCAACTTCCATTTTCTTTTTCGAAAGCATGATACCGTACTGAGTTACTAGGGAATGGAACTGGGAGAGTAAGGCTACATGGGATTTTTCATCAGGGGAGAATAGGGGTATGTCATCGATGTAAACCATTGTATTGGAAAGAATTGGCTAAAAAAATGGTTACCATAGCTTTTTGAAAGGCGGATGGGGCATTTTTTAAAGCCGAATGGCATGACATTCCACTGGTAATGATCGTCAAGAATGCAGATCGCAGTCTTTGGCCTATCTTCAGGTGTAATACCCAATTGCCAAAAACCAGACTTGAGATCGAACTTTGAGAGAACTTTTGCATCAGATAAGGATTGGAATAATGACTTTTTCTGTGGTAGATGAAACTTATCATCTGCCAAGAATTGATTGAGTGGCTGGTAATTGATGACCAACCAAAGCTTTCCTCGAACTTGTTCACTTCTTTTGTTGGCATAGAATGCCTCACATGCCCATGGAGATGATGTAGGTTCTATAATTTTTTGGTCAACAAGCTAGGTGCATTCTGTGAGAGCAAGTTGATAATGGTTGGGATTCATCCCTAGATGGCTTGCTTTGGTGGGATTGACATCTTCATTCTGTTTGAAGGGCAAGGAAACATAGAATGCGAAATTCAGCCATAGAGGAGAGGGATGCTTTGCCAAGAACTTTGTATGAGATGAAGCACAAGAATCTTGGATAATCTGATGCTTGAGGGTTTCTATGGATGAAGCAGACGCCATGTAAAGCTGTGGGACTGGGCTCCATGGGTTGAAGAAGCTTTTGTAATAGAGACCATCCTGCGTCCATCGTAAGCTGGGTAACTTATGAAGGATATCGAAACCGGTGAGAAGGTCTTTTCCATGTAAGCTCGAGTCTAGCAGTCTATGCTTAACGACACACTTGGGAAATAATATGATGTGAATGGGACATTTTTCATGATTGTCAACTTTTGCTTTCATAAAATTTAACATTTCTTATGTATATTGAAATTATTTAATGGGAAGAAAGGTAAGCTGCACATGTATAAGTAAAATTTATTTAGGGAAAAATACTAAAAATCCCCATCAAAAAATTCTCATATCCAAAAAGTCTCAAAAATAATTCTTGTATTAAAAAAGTCCTAAAATCATAATTTTAATACCAAAAAGTCCAAAATTTAACATATTACAAATGCAGTTATGTTAAAAGCTTTCATTTGGACGAAAATTTATTTGTCTTTTCGATTATGACAATGATGAGAAGAATTGTATTGATTATTATTATTATTATTATTATTATTATTATTATTATTTTTATTATTATTTTTATTATTATTATTATTATTATTATTATTATTATTATTACTACTACTACTATTATTATTATAACAATAATACTATAATAATATTATTATTATTATTATTATTATTATTATTATTATTATTATTATTATTATTATCTAACATTAGTATTAAATACAAAAAATCTATTTACGAAATTCATTTCACAATGATCCAAAACAACTATTCAATCTCTAAAATCTAAAATTATTTTTTTCATACTAAGATTTAAAAATTCAACCTTTACACTTTTATGAAACTGTGGTAGTAATATTAGTAGTCATAGTAGTGATAATAATGATAATAATATAATATTATTAATATTTATTAATAATAATAACATTATTAATAAAAAAAATATTAATAATATTTTTTAAATATTATTGTTATTATTAATAGTAAGTTATTTGTTGGTGTTGTTGTTGCTTTTTTATTATTAATATTAATATTATTAATATTTTATCTAATGTATTGAATCATTAAAATCATTGAAGTTAAAAATAAGTTTCCTTTCAAATAAAACCCCATACTCTAACTTATTATTAATATTAATATTATTAATATTTTATCTAAAACTTTGAATCATTAAAATCATTGAAGTTAAAAATAAGTTTCATTTCAAATAAAATCTCATACTCTAACGATGTTAGAGGAAGCGTTAAGTTTTGGATATTTTAGTATTAAAAGTTTAGCTTTGGGACTTTTTAGATAGAAGAATAATTTTTGGGACTTTTTGAATATGACATTTTTTAGTGGAACTTTTTGGTAATTTCCCCTAAAATTTACTTAGGAAAAAGAAAGAAAATGAGTCAGAATATGCTTCCACTAGTCACTGGAAGATTCAAAAATGGGTGGTTTGGAAAAAGAGCATCAGACGCAACATCTTGCACTTAGATGTCAAATTCAATAATCAGAATTCAATGATAACAAAAAGCCTTATTTAAGGACTACTAGTCAATCAAAGATTTTGAACTAAATGAAAAGATGAGAGGTATATATAGAACAAAAAAAGATTAATGAAATAATTGCAGCTGCCCAAAAAATACTTCAGTTTCTGTGCTCATTTATCATATATCAAACATATAATTAATTTGTTTTCAAAAAATGAAGAGTAAAAACTAAATATAAATAGGTTTCGTGAATCCAAAAGTTTTTGACTAATCAATAAAAGAATGATTTATGTTTGTTTTTATTAATAAGTTAAATATTGTCTAGATTCTGGAGACATAAAAAATAGTGTACATTTTCATATTCTCACATAATAGATAAGACAAAAGTGATGTTTTGTTCTTGACAAGTGATTTTAGGTGAAAAACTAATTTATTTAATAGTGTTATGTGCTTCTATCATTATATATATATATATATATATATATATATATATATATATATATATATATATAAAGGAAAAAGTTTCTAAAATAGGTAAGTTTTGGCCAAAAAAACCATTCCCAAAAATAGAATGAAAATATATTGATTCTGAAGGGGTATATTTGTAATAGTGGATACTCAAATTAATCAAGTTTCTAATCAAAACAGTGGGAAATCCCACGGTTTTGTTTGGTTTGTTTGATAAGTTTTGTCATTGGAAACCTAAATCAAGAAAACCAATTGATTTCCCCCCACCTCCTTCCTTCCCTGCACAGTCGGCCATTGTTGATGGATTCCCCTCAAATTCTCAAATCAGTCCTCTCTCCCTCTGTAATTTTCTCTCCTAACGACGCCACCTTCCTAGGAAACATCGACGGAAATGGCTAACAATCCACTTAAGGTAAGCTCTTCATATTCTCTAAAATTGACGTGCCTCTCTCTCTCTATAGTTGCTGCTCCTGCTTCGATTAGTTTTGCGCCCTCTAACGTTTGTTAGTTTTTCTCTCAAATCAAGGTCGACCGAACTGACACGCGCCAAACGATAATAGGCACCCATTGATTATGATGAGGGGCTTATTCAGATATTTCCGAGATATATCCAAAGGTGTCACAGCGGATCTTTGAATCTATCCCTTTTCCACGAGAAGACTCCCTGGAATCATAGTTTAGGCAGTTTTTTTTTAGCATTGGTTGAAAGCCCGGGTGCTAAGTCGTTGGGCAGATAGGGAACATTAGCTTTCTTACGTGCATTTTAGGGCCTTTCCCCACGCATGTCTGTTAGCTGTTTGATAAAATGCCCCAATGAAAATTTTGAATTTTTGACTTTTTTTATTATGGTTAGGTACCAGTCGGACATATGGAATTTTCTCATAACTGCAAGACTCTAACGGAGGTATCTTATCTCTCTCAAGTTTCTATTTATTTTTGTTTGGGCTTTTAGTTTTGGGATAATTGCAAAGAAGTTGGGCTGAAAAATGTTGTTGTCGTTGCAAGTTCCTACAACTATTCTGGTCCAAGATTATCATGCCCAAATGGCTCAACATCCCCGCCCAACACTCTGACTCAACTCTGATTCTAAATCCAACGACGGGTTGTGATATCGATTCTAAACCCAATGGTCTGAATTTTCAATTCACATTCTGGGCTTTGCTTAGATTTTTGTGATGAATACTTATTTGGGTCATACTTTTACCTTCATTTACACACATTCTTAAAGTGGGTTTTATATGACTTTATGCTTTAAATTGATTTGGGTTGTGCTTTTGTCTTTATTTACGTATGCATTGTCTGTCCTCTACTATGTTCCTTCTGAGATAGTGCTTTTGTACATCTATTTGATGAATTTTCATTTTTTTCTTTTATGTATGCTGATTTGAAACCTTCTATGTCTCGTAGCTTGAGGTCATGAAGTGCCTAGTGGAGAATGTTGCAGAAGACATCTTAGTTGATCACACAGATCAACTCAGTTCTCTTTGTTTCCTTAATTAAACAAGTTACATTTGCTTCTTTCCCCAGTTTTCGTGCTAGATAAAAATGTAATACACTTCATGTAAGAAGAAATAAGGGGATATGAATTAAGAACAAGTTACTTTATTTTGATAAGCATGAGCAAAGTACTAAATTAGTTGATATATTAGTGACCAGTATGAGAAATTTGTGTACCAAGGAGGATGTAAGTGGATCAAATAAAATTGGGTAGCTTGAATTTTTTTGACCAGCTAATTACATTCATGGTAAAAATGTTTTGTTGATATTTTTATTTGATGCGGTCAAGGTTGAATTTTTGATTGAAAAGGTGAAAGATAATTATGCTGTCTGCGGATGGAATTAACCATCGCAAATCTCCTAAGGTATCTACAGTAGTCTTCTTTTTTAGATTTTTTGTCTGTTTATGTTCTTTTATATCGATTTTGTATTGTTTATTGGCTTCTTTCTTATGGACATTGATTAGTTGGTTTTGAAAGTTATTAAATTGTCTTTACTTTCTATCCGTACACATTTGGTTGTCATATTTTGTTAATTGTGATAGTTAAGCTCCCTTTCTCTCCCTAACTCAAAGCTTCCGATTTGACCCGGTTTAAACTCTCTCCACTTTTGATCTTCACCCAACATAGCTAGAAAGTAGCTATTTTGGCATGCGTTTTACAGATTGTGAACCTTCACTACATGCTGAGTAAATGAGTGGTCAAGTGTAAGCCAACTGTTGTGTGGTGTTACAGGGATAAACTTGAACTTAGGAGGTACCTTTTTCTTATACCCATACGCTACTTCCGTTTCTTAAAGAGTGATGTTTAACTTTCTATTTGAGTTGATACTGAACACATTAACTTATTTATAGAAGAGAAGGAATGAAATTTATGAAAAAAGTCTCAATGTCCTTTGAGCATTCAGCTTGAACCCTTCAAATATCATCTTAAGTTACCTTGCATTTCCAGAAATATTACTTAACATGTAGGGATACCTCACTGAATATAGATGAATTGTATAAATTTGGAATTACATGGATGATTTTTAGTTCACTTTTCCCAGTTTATTTTACTAAAGCATTAAGATATGTAGAAAATTTCTTTGCTCAAACAATAGTCATGGCTATGTTTTGCAGTCATAAGAAAAAAACGTGCCAAACAGATTAAAAAGCTAATGCAGAATGGACTTTTGGATCCAGAGAAGGTTGACCCATTTTCACTTTTTGTTGAAACGAGAGGAATAACATACTTCCAGTACAAAAACACTGACATAATTCTTGGGAATATATTTGGCATGTGTATACTGCAGGTAGATTGCAATTTTTCCATTGCCCCTCAAATTATAATGGAGTGCACCATCTCTTTTAAGTGTTTTGCTTGATTCAGGTATTTTGAGGCATTGACACCAAATCTTTTAGCAAGAACAATAGAAACTGTGGAAGGCAGCAGATTGATTCTACATTTCTACTGCAGTAGATATCTCGTTTGATCACACAGATCGACTTAGTTCTCTTTGTTTCCTTAATTAAACAGGTTACATTTGCTTCTTTCCCCTGTTTTCATGCTAGATAAAAATGTAAATACACTTCATGTAAGAAGAAGAGAATAAGAATTAAGAACAAGTTGCTTACTTTTGATAAACATGAGCAAAGTACTAAGTTGATATATTGGTGAGCAGAATGAGAAATTCATGTACTTTGAAGGATGTAAATTGATCGAATACAATTAGGTAGCTTGAAATTTTCTGACCAGCTTAGCCTGCTTCTAATTGATGTACTGATTACATTGATGGTGAAAATGTTTTGTTGATGTTTTTATTTGATGCAGCTTAGGTTCAATTTTGGGTTGAACGGGTGAAAGATAGAGTATTCCAAAATGTACTGATTTTTAGTTGTACTATGAGTCTATGACGAATGTTGTATTTAAAGAAGTCTTAAAAATGTATGATAAGTATTCTTATTTAAAGAACTTTTTATCATTAGTTTTATTTTGCTTAATTTTTTTGTTGTATTTAATTACTTCTTTATTTAACTGAAACTTATATTTTGTATGAAATTCAGAAATTTGTGTAATTTGTTAGCATTAAAGTTATTTATTATTTATTTTTTTCAAATTTAATTTTAGCTCGTGCATTGCACAGGTGCTATACTAGTGTCTCAAATAAGAAAAGATGATGTGTAATCTACGACGTGAACCAATAGTTTGTACCTTCAAAAAATGTATTTTAAGATTACTAATATGTTTTTTGACAGAGATTTAATGAGACAGGAGATGTGACAGAGAGTGAGATACATGATTTGAAGCATTAAAATTTAATATCATGGTAATCCAGTTATGCTGGAACTATTTCACACTAAAATTAGAGTAACATACCTTATATTTCCAGTTATGTCAAAACTATCACAATTTTCACATTAAAATTTTCATGTGAAAATAGTTGTACCGTAATTGGATTGCCATGATATTAAATTTTAATAAATAATCTTAAAATATATTTTTTTAAGATCAATGAAGATAAAACATATTCAAGATTTGAGAGAAAATATAGGAGATTTGGTGGTGTTTGTTGTAAATCAAGTTTTTTTTTTATAATTATTATTATATAAATCAATGTCTTTTTGTGCATTAACTAATTTAACAAAAAGCCCCTTTTTTTCCAATTAATGTTTTTTGAAACTTGCTTCACAAAGTTGCATCATTTCAGTACGGAGTATGGACTAGGAGAACGGACATTCCACTACCCTTGTTATCACCCACTTTTCCTTCTTGTACTAGTTGTCTATTTTCGTTAAAAATGATCGTTGAGTCTCTCGTGTTGTTTTTACTTGCACACCTTTTAGGGAGAGACTTTTACACTGGAAGGTATGGCGATTGCAGAAGCAGTGGGTATTCTGGTGAAGGTGGAGATAATTCGTTAAACTCGTCTCTTAGCCCGCTACTGTATTGGATCGCAGCCCATAAAATGAACAAATTATGTTCATTTTCCCAATGAAATCTAGGAGAAATATAAATGGAGTTGTACTAGATGAACAGATACTTGTTTCTCACTACTTTTGATTGATCAAAAACACTTTAATCTGTGTTGTATATCACTCTAGACTCCTTAGAACCCAAATCCGAAGCCTGTATGTAATGGCTTAAGTTGATTAGCCATGGGATCATTGGCCTCCAAGAGATTCTAAAATTAATTTTTCTGAACTGAAAGTTCTACAACCAGTTAATCACTATATCTTAAATGCATCAATTTTGGGCACCGAATTCAAATCCACTACTTCATTACCTGCTCTGGGATAGGTTAGAATGTATTCTGATTTGAGTTTATTTATTTTCTATAAAGAGAAGGGGAGGGGGGGGAGCAAGTTCTTCAGTACGGCAGGGCAGTGAAGTTGCCAAGTGCCAACTAGCAGTACCGAGGGTTGTTACCCAGAATAACAAGGGAAGTTACCAAGCGCCAGTTGGCCAGTACAGGCAGGCAAGTTATATTTCAATAAGCTATAATATCAAGGGTTAATTGGGTAAGTAAATTTATCTGGACAGCTGATGGGTACTTCAGCCAAGGGAACTCAGATGATAATGTGTGTGACATGCACATACACCTTAAATTATCAGAACCTTGTAACAATTCTTTTAGAAGGTTTTTACATTAGGAACAGCCACTACTTATTCCCAATGCAAACCCTTCCTAAGAAAACAAGTGCACTGGACTTGTCAGTTGGCAGGTTCCTTGTTAAAATAACAAGTTAGCTTACAAACAAATAAGCTGATGCAAAACCGGGAGTTACAAAGAAGCTTCAAGCTCATATTGGCCATGGGTTGGGAACGAGAATTGAACTCTATGAGATCGAATCTCCTGTTGTTCCTCAGTAGACTTGGTAGAGTGGTCGGCTGTTAACGAATTGGTCGTAGGTTCGAATCCTACTCGAGGAGATTTGATTCATTCTGAATTGTAGCTATAGATACAATGAAAAATGTAAAAGTTCACCCTCTGAACATAATTAAAATGCATCGACACTTCATGGTTGATGTCTATATGGCTATATGCCACCAATGTATCAGCAGTAACACTTCCACAAGAGATAATAGAACATGGCTCACAAAATGCAAACAGCACAGAAGTTTCTGCAGAACACTTACAAACACCTTGCCTTGAAATAAATCAAAATCCATAGCTGACAATTTATGTGCCATGTTATTAGCGCAGCTACAATCTCATTAAAGTGGATCTCTTATCCCCATGTCCCCACAATTCAGCAACCAACCATTTTGCCTTGGGAAAAATCACACTTCCATTATACCACCTATGGAAAAAAAAAAAAAAAAAAAACATTCCACTAAATAAACTTTCATGCATGCATCAGAAACTTGCAAAAACACTTCAAAAAGTTTAAAACAGCAAGTAATCCACTAATAATTTCCAAGTGTGGCCATTTGCATCAATAGATAATTTTTTTCTAACTTCCATTTATTCTTGGTGGGTGAAAAGTCAATTTGAAATTCAGAACTAGGATTGCGACTAGCATAATAATCTTTTGGGATACTTCAAATCACATGTGAAACATTTAGTAATGACTAATGAGTGGGAAAGCAGGACTCTCCACAGAAAAAGTGCATAATATGAGAGCTTGGAAAGGAAACAATGATAACAGAATACAGATCAGTAGCAAGTGGTGAAGCAAATGAAACCTCATATTGATCTCTATCCTATAAGCGCAACCATTTTTTATTACCTCTGGTTTGTGTAACCTTTCTAACTGATGCCGCTTAACATCCTATAAGAAGTCGAGATCTTTGACAGTACAATGTATCAATATTTAACAGAATTGTAAAAGTCCACTGATCAATGATAACAAATTTCTGACCACCTTCAAATATATTAGTTTACGCATTAGTGTTATGCTTGGGACATCTCAAAAGTTCCTTTTGGTTCCTTGTACTACTTCAGAAAAACAAAAGCAAAATAATTGATGAACTATGAAAATTTGAAGCAAACTACAGAGGAAATAAGAATATGCACACAAAAGAAAAATGCTAACCAATTAAAGTAATTTAGATAAACAAAACAAGACCAATAAAAAAAGGTGAAACCAAAATGAAGTTCAAACATCTCAAGGAACATTACATGACTGAGCACTTGAATCATCTCTTCTTCCATAAGGTCAAATTTAACAAAGGTATGAAAGAAATAACTTCATTGAACCATAAATAACAAAAAAGTAATATACAATATGATGTATCACCTTCAATGAAGAGACTAGTCCGCGTTTTCGTGACGGTGTTTCCTGCTCCTCTCTGATCTCTTCTTGTCTCTACCAACCCGTGAGTCCTCTGAGATGCTGGCATCAGAATCAGAAGGTGATGCTGCCCTCCTGGTCTTCCTCTTATGTCTTCTAGGCGAACCCTCAGATTCATCCGAATCATCAGAATGTCGATGGCTTCTCCTCCTCCTCTTGTCCTTCCTACTTTTCCTCCTCCGCCTTCGACGTTCACGATCCTCATCAGAAGATTCGTCCTTTCTCCTCCTTTTTTCCTTCCGTCTCTTCCTGCCACCCTCATCTTCATCATCCGAATCACTGTTAGCCCTCTTCACAGTTCTCCTTTTTTTTGACCTACCCCTTTTCTTCCTTTCCCCAGAATCAGACCCATCATCACCAGAATCATCCTTCTTCTTTCTAGAAGACTTCACTTTACGACTGACCACCGCCCCAAATTTCCGCGCAATAGCCCTCTCAATTTCCGAATTATAATCAGAATCAGAGCTCTCACTCTCTTCTTCTGAACTCTCCTCCGAGCTCTCACCCGCAGTTCTACCCTTCCCCTTAACCCCATTCCCTTTCAATTTCTCCAAACCAGACATCACTGCAGCCTGAATAGCATCCGGATCCTTATCGTCCTTAATACTCAAAAAGTTTCTACACTGAAACGTAAGGTGCCCGACCCGCCCACACCTCTTACAAGACCCACGAGCCTCATCTGCATTGGATCCAGTAATACGGGCAAGTGCAAGCAAACCCTGGAAACTAGCATAAGCATTCTCACCCTCGGGCTCAGCAGCATTGGAAGACTGAGGCAGGGCAGATTTCTTATTATCATCCTTATTAGGAGCATAAGGATCATAACCAATAGCACTTTGCCATATACCGTGGGTTTGTAAGGCCGCACTACTGTGCACCCGATTGTTGGCGGGCATACGAACCCTACCCGCTGTAGCCGGCATCTTGAGATCGGCTGAGTAAAATCTGTAATTCCAAATTAGGTTTCAGCAATCAATGCAAACGCTAGTCAAAAACAACTTCAATCTCCAGCAAAAAACAAAATTACAAATAATAATGACAAAATTAGGGTTCCAATTTAAACACAAGCAAACTCGAAACAATTCGAATTGGGAAAAGAAAGGTCATGTAGAACAACAAGAAGCTAAGAGATATAATTTAGAGCATGACAAGGACAAAGTTGAATTCAATTAAAAGCCCTAATTGATCGAATTTGACAAGTAAATTGCGAAATTAGGGGAATTGATAAGTTACCAGCAAGAAAAGAGTGGGTGAGATCTCGAAAACCAAACCCTAATCAAGATGCCGACTTGAATTGATAGCAAGAGAAGGGGATTGGGGCCAAACTTTTCTTCAATTATCGGCAAACAGAAGCGCGAGTGTGAGGAAAAGAGAAAGGGGGTAAAATACACAATTGGGCCCTGTAGTTTACCTACTTTAAACGAGGCCAAAACATAAATCGACACGTCATAGTGCATACCACAACCGACGTTATCCGCGTCCGATAAGGAAAGAACGAAGATTAGTGACTCTAATTAAGATTAGGGTCGTTTGTTTTGCCACTAAAAATATTTTTCAAAAATATTTTTCAAGTGTTTCGTTTTTTTTTTTTTTCGTTGTATGATAATGTTTTGGAAAATATAGTATTCGATTTTGTGTTCATGTCTGTTGCACTATATATATGAATACGTTTTTATAAAACAATCTTACGGATTTAATCTAATCCGTGAGACGGAATTATCTATGATAAATGGGTTTAAAATTCAGAAATTACAGTACCACCCTCAACTTTTAAAAATTGTAATGGCACCTCTCAGATTTTATAAATAAAAATCGTATCATGTTTTGGTATTAAATGTGTTACTTTTACCCTTAAATATATCACTTTTAGTCACTTAATGTGTAAGTTATTATGTATGAAAGTGTGTCATTTTTACCTTTAAATGTGACACTTTTAGTCATTCACTGTGTAAGTCATTATGTCTGAAAATGTGTCACTTTTGTCTTTAAATGTGTCACTTTTAGTTTCTCAATGTGTAAGTCGTTATGTATGAAAGTGTGCCACTTTCGCCTTTAAATATGTCACTTTTGTTTTTAAATGAATCAATTTTAGTCTCTTAATGTGTAAATCATTAAGTATAAAAATGTGTCATTTTTTTTGTCTTGAATGTGTCACTTTTGACCTTAAATGTGTTACTTTTTCTCAGAGATGTTAATAAGGCGGAGAGCCGCAGGTCTGAACATATTAAACCAATTTTTTAGGGTTATGTTTAGGGCTGTCAAAAGCAGGCTGCGGGCGGGTTTGCCCTCGGCAGCCTTGTGAAAGCAGGCGGGACGGAAAGCGCGGCGCTTAAAAACCCCTAGCCCAAACCGCCCCGCATAGGACCGCGGGCAAAACGGACAAACCCGCGGGCTTAGGCAACCAAGCCAAATTGTAGATCAGTAAAAGAGATCATGGAAAGAATGGTCAACAATATTGATGTAGAATTGAGTACGGTCGCTGCCACCAAAAGAAGTTTGGTTTGTTCACGAATCACGACTCAACTTCGTGTGCTTGGGATTATTACAAGCATTCTACTTAATTATTGTATTGAGTCTGAACTTATAACCAAATTTAAGCTGCATTGGAATGAATTTAGTACTACTTTATTTTTGTTTAATACGTTTAAATTAATATGATCAACATTTAGGATGTACTGGATACTGAGCAAAACAATTTTGAAAAAATATAGCTGCAGGCCTGTTTTCAAGAAAAATCTCTCTTGGAACGATGTTCTTTTATGTACTTATGTACGTGATACTTTGGAAGAGTCTACTTGATTGCTCTATCTTGACCACTTAATGAAGTGTTTTTTTTTCCATTCCTCTCCAAACTACCAATTTACTCCTTCCGTTCCACGCAAAGAATTCATTATTTTATTTTGGGATGTTTCACTTAAAAAGTCAATTTTAAAAAATTAAGATACAAAAGTATCATTTTATTACTAATATGCTACTAAAAATATCATTTTCTTAAAAAAATTTGATTTTTAAACGAAGACTTTTTGCTTTGAACAAAGGAAATATTATGTTAAATTGCTTAATTTAAACATTAATTTCTCATTCATCTAAAATATGGACAGAGTCCCCGTTTAAAAGTCAATTTTTTTTAAAAAAAAATGACATTTTTAATAGCTCATTAGTAATTAAGTCCAGAATATGCGGGTTGCCCGCGGCCCGCACGGGCAAAGCCCGCATCCTAACGGGTCTTAAATACATCAGCCCAACCCGCCCCTAATAGATGGCGGGGCGGGCATGCCCGCGGGCTTTTGCCTTATTTGACAGCTCTTGTTATGTTTGCAATTTTAACAAACTGTTTAAAGCAGACCGTTTAAACCGCAACCGATTAGGGACCGAAACCAACAGGGTTTGACCAATTAACATCTCTATTGGTCACGCTAGAATTTAGGTTGTCATTCCAACCTTCCATCTGCTTTTTCATACTAACAATTATGTTAGTCTTATCTTCGGTGGTACAATTAAAATTTTATCTTTTTTAAAAAAATGTAAAATTTCTTTATAGTTTTTCTTTTTGGCCGTCTCTATTTTTATTTTCAATCATTACACAATGAAAATCTAAAATTTAAATACTAACCCAAAAATAACTATGCAAATCAAACCTATAATGATCAAGTTATTCAAAATTGGATTGTGTTTGGTCTAATAAAAGTTTAATTTTTGATATTTATGATTCTCGACTTATTTTATCATTTCATGCTTGATTAGGACTTTTTAGTTTTTAACTAGTAAAACTTGAAGTTTTGAAATTTATTTGTGTTTTGAACTTTATCACTTTACGTTTGATGTTATTGACTCGTTGTATGACTCATTTGAGTCATTTTGTTTTGGATTGTGTGTTGTTGAATGTTGATTGTTGGCTTGTTGCCCGTTAATTACTTGATTTTGAATTTTGAATTTATATATCTAAGTTTTTTTTTTAAAAAAATTGTTTAGGTAACCCATTAGTGACCCGTTTAAAATCAAAACCTAGAGAGGTAGGTCTAGGGTTGCAATTTTAGAGGACCGTTTAAAGAGGACTGTTTAAACTGCAAACGATTAGGGACCGAAACCGACAGAGCTAGATCGAAATCGACATGGTTGAACCAATTAACATCTCTACTTTTACATTTAAATATATCATTTTTAGACCCCTAATGTATAAGTTGTCAAAGTCTGCCAAGTCTTGTTGAGTGTTACAAGACAAATTGAGCTAACAGAGATTAATAGAGGCTTACATATGACCAAATCGCAAAGTCTGGGTGCACAAAGACCACGGCTCACGTTCCTGAAAACAATAGGGAAAAACAAAAAAGGAATAATAACAAGGCGAAAAGGAAATACATGAAATAACAACAAAAGAAGTATAAAAATGTTATATACTAATCTAACATAAAATGAACATATGAAGAAGTAAAACATGAAGAAAAAAAACTTAATCTATAAACTTGTTTACATTATATGCAAAGAAAACTAACTAAATATGATAGCTAATTATTTTACACCAAAGATATAAACAGAAAAGAAAACAAACTTTAATAATATATATATAAACAATAGAAAATATGTACAGATCCACAATGTATGTATACTAGTCTTTGTGCCCGTGCCTATGGCACGGCGCGAGTAGTAAGAATAAATCAATATATATTTTAATCATGTTTCAAAAGAGTCTAAAATTGTGTTTTATATATTTTTCATTAAATAATTAAAAATGTATTAAACAATAAAAAATGGTCTCAACAACATTCTTGGATATATTGACATTTATTCGAATACTGACACGTCCCATAATTGAGAACGATGTATTAAAAAATATATTAAAAATTAAAATAAAAACAATATTCTTTTAGAGTGGCTTTAACAAAATAAAAAAAAACGAACATATTTTGTAAGAAAAACCCAATAAGGGTTGTGCGGGGAATAAATTACAGCCCGTGCCGTGCGGTGCCGTGGCACGCAGTAGGAAGAATAAATCAATATATATTTTAATTATGTTTCAAAAAGAGTCTAAAATTGTGTTTTATATATTACAGCTCGTGCCCGTGTCCCAATAGATTAACTTGGGTGCTCCTCGAGTAGGTGCTAACAATATCATGTACCACTCTTTTGTATCTTTTCACGTGTTACTAATTAGAATGAGACATGTGGCTTATTTTCGTGATAGATTTTTAACGCCTTTAAGATGATGAGTTTGAAAAAAAAAATTAGATTTTGATTACAGAAAAAAATAGTTTTTGCTTGTTGATGAATTTACAATAATTTTTTTAATTAGTACTCCTAATATTTTCGAAATCAAATCTAAATAATTTTTTTATTTTTTTTCTTCACCTTAGCAAGAATCTTCTTACCAAAAAAATCACATACATATCTTAATTTTAAACTGTAAAAGGAGGAGAAACCCATTGGAATTGGAATTCTTACCAAAATAATCAAATACACATCTTAATTTTAAACTTTAAAAGGAGGAGTTGGAGTTGTATAGGGAGAGGGGGACGCAGAGGGACCGTTTGATATAATGGAAAATAATCAATCTCAACCGTTTGATATAAGTATAAATATACAATCTCAGCCGTTTGATATAAAATAAAATAATCAATCTCAGCCGTTTTTTATGAGATTGAGCTGTATTGTATAATAGATTTACATTTTATTTGCAGACTAAAAGAAATAACTATAACCTTTTGTAATGGGTAACCCGCGTTTTCTGCAAATGGGTTGCTCATGCCCAAACCAACCAAACTTAACTCAATGTTCATTTTTATTTGAGGTTCCGTCTTACGGATTATGATTTATAAGACGGTTTTACATAAGTGTTTGTCTTATATTATAAGGCAAATTTAGGAAAGACCGTCTTACGCGTATTTTTTCTAAGAGTAAGTCATATGAGTCCGTCTTACGGATCTTAATTCGTAAGACGGAGTTCCACACTCTCGCATCTTAACCCATTAATATTCGGTGAGTTGGGTTAAGAGAATTCATCTTACAGAAAATACTTGTAAGACCGTCTTTCCTAAATTTTAGTGTTTCTGTAAGACGAATCTCCTTGACCCAACCACCTTGTGTTGATAAACTGAATTGTGAGAGAGTAAGTCTCCATTTACGAATTAAGTTTTTATCTTCATGATATATATATATATATATATATATATATATATATATATATATATATATATATATATATATATATATATATATATATATATATTGGGATATGCGTTGTGTATTGTATATTGTAAAATATGCTATATATAATTCAATATACTACTCTCTCCGTCCTAAAACAAACGATCCTTTAGAAGTTTGCTCACAAATTAAGGAAGCTCATAAAAAGATTGATGTATAATTATTTAAGTACAATTATTGTTGATAAGTTGCATGATTATTTCTCTTTTCTCTTAATATCGCTTTTTAAATCATCCTACTTTTTTCTCAAAGTTTGAACAACACATCTTTACTTATTTCACTTTCTCTCTAAATCCTTGAATTTTGAAGACAAAGGTTTTTTACTCCCAATATTGCATTTAATTAGAGAGTAATTAATAAGGGTAATTTTGACAAAATGTGTACTTTTTTTGAAAACCTATAACGTCATTTATTTTTAGATGACTTTTCTTTTTCAAAAACGTCATTTATTTTGAGACGGATGAAGTATATTTATATATATTCCATATAAAATAACTATTAAGAAATGATTAATAAAAATAAATTATCCAACACTTAAGTTTAAACTATATATTGTAACTTGCTATTAAGAATCTACAAAAAAAAATGTCTTAAACAACTGAACTATCCCAAAAAGGCAAGCAATTATAGGTAATAAACTCAATTTCAAGTTCTAACAAGAGTGAGATGAGGAAGAGAAGTAAAGACTAAATTCAAACTTTTAATCCAAAAAAAAATTAAAAGAAAAGGAAAATAGATTAAACAAAAACTCTACACAACTAAAATTTTAAGCTTAGAGAGCTACTAAATTCATACTTTTTTGAAAAGAAAATTCCAAAATGTAGTATTTTCCTCCTTCAATTTTTTCTTTACTCTTCAGCATACATGACTTCTATTTTCACTTTTTTTAAAAAGAAAGAATTATATTTTTACTATCAACAATGTCTTTTTTTTTAATGGTGGATCATGGAGTTGGTCGATGGATCATAAATTATATATTTGCTTCAAAAGGGAGGTAATAACTAAGGAGGAACCCTAGAGTAATGCTTGTAAATTGCCACTAGACTATACCCTTTTTTGAAATTTATTTGAAAGTTTAATATAAATATAAACAAGTAATCCTAAAAGTTGTTGATTATTATGAACTTATTTATTATTTTGTTTTGGATTATTTATAATTATAATGAATATAAGTATTTAATTTTTTTTTTGTATTTTGTAAAAATTGCACCTAAATTGCATCAACTTATTGTACCGTACACTCTTTATTTACTTGTCAATTTCATTTTGTTAAATTAGCAGTTGGCTCCATTTCATTTATTTAGCTTAATATTTGTTGCTCCATTTCATTTGGTTTAAAAAATATTTAGCTATAAATTAAAAGTTGGCAAGACAAAAAAAAAAACAATGTCTACACAAGTTTAATATGCATTTTTTTTTAAATCATGACCACAAATTATGACATTTTTTAACAAAAAAATATGCATTTTTTAATATTTGATGATCCATTTCATTAACTTTTAGTAGCCCATTAGTAATAAAATGACATTTTTATGCCTCAATTTTTGAAAGTTGATTGTTTAAATGAAATATCTCGAAATGAAATAGTGAACTTTTTGTCCGGAATGAAGAGAGTATATTGGTCTGATAGTCGTGGGTGTTTGTTAGTATAGTCGAAATAATTAGCTATTCACTGTTTGTTGTCTTTTTTAATCTTTGCATATGTTACTTTTTTTGATTCTACTATAATTTCTCTAATTTATTTGGAAGAACAAAAATATTTTATAGCCATCATGTGTCGAGACAACTGAAACATTTTGTGATATATAGCTTCCTAGAAAGGTCCTCAAGCTATGGTTGTTTTGCTTGCCAATTGCAATTAACATCAATTATGATTGTGTTATTCTTTGAGCAGGTGTTGTGTGAGTGCTCGCATATATATATATATATATATATATATATATATATATATATATATATATATATATATATATATATATATATATATATATGTGTGTGTGTGTGTGTAGTTTATCATCCCGCAAAATAATCATTAATCGTCATGTGATTTTTGATGAATTGCAATTTCCTTTTGCATCTATACACAAGCCCACTGTCCAATCATACCAATTTTTGGATGATGGCCCAAATATGTGTAATCTTCATCATTGGGCCGAGGAACACCAATCTGGCCCATCTTCCTCTACTCAACAGCCTACCCCTTCTCATGGTCCACCATTACCTTCTTTGCTTCCTGATGGGCCACCTAGTCCAAACTCACCAGGCTCATTGCCTTCGATTCTTCCTAATCATTTGTCTTCACAGTCTGTCCCAAATCTCACATCTGGTCCCGTTACAAGAAGTAAAAATAGGATTTTTAAACCGAAAGTGCAGTTTAATCTGAACAATATTGTTGCTAAATCTCCCTTACCTCGTAATCATGTGTCCGCATTTAATGACCGGAATTGGAAAATGGCTATGACTAATGAATATAATGCTCTTATTGATAATGGGACGTGGGATTTGGTACCCCGTCCACCTGGTGTTAATGTAATAAGGACTATGTGGATTTTTACTCATAAATACAGGTATGACGGTTCTTTCGAGCGGCATAAAGCCTGGCTTGTGGGTGATGACAAAACTCAACAAGTCGGCATTGATTGTGGGGAGACATTTAGTCCCGTTGTGAAACCGGCTACAATATGCACTGTTCTTAGTTTATCCTTGTCTAAAGATTGGCCCATTCATCAGCTAGACGTCAAGAATGCATTCTTGCATGGGAACCTTCATGAGACAGTGTATATGTATCAGTCGTTGGGTTTTCGGGATAAGAAATATCCATATCATGTGTGCTTGCTCCGAAAGTCATTGTATGGTCTCAAACAGGCCCCTAGTGCGTGGTATAAAAGATTTGCTGATTATGTGTCTTCGGTGGGATTTAGTCATAGCAAATCTGATCACTCTTTGTTCATATATCGCTAAGGCCATGATATTGCTTACATTCTCCTCTATGTTGACGACATCATCCTGACTGCTTCATCCGATTCACTTCGTAAGTCTATTATGTCGCTTCTTAGTTCGAAATCTGCAATGAAAGATCTTGGTCCGTTGAGTTATTTTTTGGGCATCGCCGTTACACGCAATCCGAGTTCCTTATTTCTTTCTCAGCGTAAGTATGCAGCCGAGATTGTAGAGCGGGCCGGCATGACCTCTTGCAAATCTTCGTCTACGCTAGTTGACACATCACCGAAGCTTGGTGCTTCTGTTAGTCCTCCACTTGCTAATCCTTTTCTCTACCGCAGTCTAGCTGGAGCCTTACAATAACTAACGTTCACTCGTCTAGATATTACTTATGATGTGCAACAAATTTGTTTGTTTATGCATGATCCGAGGGAGGTTCATATGAATGCTCTCAAGCACATTGTTCGGTATATTCGTGGGACCTTAGATTTTGGTTTGTTTCTCTACCCATCTGTCACCAACACACTTGTATCATACACCAATGCTGATTGGGGTGGATGCCCCGATACACGTCGGTCGACTTCAGGTTATTGTATGTTTCTCGGAGATAATCTTGTCTCTTGGTCCGCCAAAAGACAACCCACCATTTCTCGTTCTAGTGCAGAGGCGGAATATCGTGGGGTTGCTAATGTTGTCTCGGAATCGTGTTGGTTACGGAATCTCTTACTTAAGCTTCATTGTCCCATTACTAAAGCTACTTTAGTCTATTGTGATAATGTAAGTGCTATCTACCTCTCGGGCAATCCAGTCCAACATCAACGGACAAAACATATTGAACTTGACATACACTTTGTTTGTGAGAAGGTGTCTAAAGGTGAAGTCCGTGTGATGCATGTCCCGTCTCGTCATCAAGTGGCCGATATCTTCACGAAGGGTCTTCCTTCCCTCTTATTTGTTGATTTTCGGGACAGTCTAAGTGTCCGTAAACTTCCCGCTTCAACTGAGGGGGTGTGTTAGAATATTAGATAGATATTTGTATATATTTATGATGATCTTTTCAATTTGTATTGTTACCATAGATAAAGATTGACATAGTCAATTTTCTAGAAATAAAGCCTAGATTAGTGGAGTCATTGTATTATATAACTATTGTGTAAATCTTTGAGAAGGGGGAGGAAATTGAAACCTTTTACCATGAACCAATGACCTACGAATCTTCTACAATAGTAAGATTTTTTATGATCCAAATTATACCTCTGAAAGCCTTACTATTTGAAATATCCTTACCACATATTTCAATGCATATATTTTAAATTCCCTTTTCTATAGAAAATTACAAAGAACATCTTTCAATTATCACTTTTTTAAAATAATTTTTTAACTATTACTAAAATAAAATTTATTGCTCCAACTGAAAGCATTATGTCTATTTACTTAAAAAATAACTATTATAAGTAATTTCGATTTGAATTCATATGTCAATTTTAATATTTATCCTATTATAGTTTGATTCAAAATATTTCAGTTAAATATTTTAATTGACTATGACGAGTTTATAAAATTACTTATCATAAATAATTTTTGTATAATTTTTTTAATAAAACCGTACATCCCAATAATATTACCAAATTTATGTAGGGGTGACACTTCGCATTATCGTGTCGTGTTCGGGCCTCACTATCGTGTTTTCATGTTATCTATCTTATTTGATCATAAATATAATAATATATATTATTTTAACTGAATTAACAATTTTGTGCATTTCGTGTCATTTCGGTCTCATCGTGTCATTTATCTCTGTAATCGTGTTTTACGATCGTGTCATGTCAATCACTGCCGCCCTTAAATTTATGTATATATATCATTTTCCTAGTCAGAATACAAAATATGGGTTTAAATAATGACACGATATGTACTAAAAACCCTACTCATGAATTATACAATCACTTAAGGTCTTAGAAAACGATAGAGGCAGGCCTGAGAGATGTTTGGAGGGGGCGATGTCCATGGCCACCAATTTTGGAGGCCTCAAATTTTGGATACTACCTTATATATAATATGCATAATATAATGTTAAAAATATTCACAATTGATTCTATCTACTAGTGGTTAAGATGATCAATAATTGTGCTAGATAATTTGGTTCAACTCTTAGTGCGTACATTTATTTTAGTCTGAATTTATTTCTTTAAAGATATATTATTTATAGAATGACCTTAAATACAATATAAAAAACACTAAATGCAACGTCCACTTTAGGATCTAATTACTACTTAACCATCTTATAAAAAACTGTTACAAGTAACCATAAACTCTAAATACTATTTTATCCTCTTATTAAAAAAAAAGTCATATCATCTTTGAATAAACCCTAAACACTAAACTTTTATTCTCCTATCTAGAGCTGTCAAAATGGGTTGAGCCCGTTGGGCTAGCCCGCCCCGCCACCTAAAAGAGGTGGGTTGGGTTGGTATTTTTTAGGCTCGTCACTTTTGGCTGGCCGCCCGCCAAATGGTGGGTTGAAGTGGGTTGTGGGTTAATATAAAAAGGGGCGTTGGATTAACCCGCCCGCCACCTAAAAGGGTTGGGTTGGTATTTTTAGCCCATGTTTTTGGCGCCCGCCAAATGGTGGGTTGAAGCGGGTCCCCATTTTTTCTACTCCTATCCAATAATTTTTCAATGAATTCTTATCCGAATAACACCATTCATGTTAATTCTTCTTTTACAGTATGTTCTTACCAACGTCGTTGTACTCTTATATATTTCGTTTTTTTTTTCTATATTAAAAAACAAATTTCAAAGCTAAAAAAAAAAAATTGATTTTGCAGCCCAAAATCAATTCCAACAGGCCAGCCCTCCCCAGCGACTTTTTTTGTTAAAGTGCCAATATACATGGTGACTTTATGGTCTAATTTTTCTTTTTCCTAGCGATTTTTTTTTATTGTTTGCCTGAAGAGTGGATGGCGACTCTTTTTTAAAAAATGTGAATTTTGTGACGATTCTTTTTTTTAATGGATATCTTTTGGCGATTCTTTTTCAAAAATTGTGATATCTTTTGCGTTTCTTTTTTTAAAAAAATGTGATATTTCTTGGCCAACTTTATTTCTTTTTTCAAAAATAAGTTTTTTTAAAAAACGAAATTTTTGGTAAAAATAAAAAATAGATAGTAGGAAATATAACAACACGAAACATATTTTTTTGTTAAATATAAATTTATTCACCTACTGCTTAATTCAATTTAACATTTAATATTGAGTTAATTCAATACTCTTTTTTTTTCTTTTCAATAGGGTAGTTTGGTAACTTGACAAAAGTTTTTTTTTATTTAAATTTGAAGGAGGGTAGTTTGGTAACTGACCATCTTAAATAGTGTGATAATTAGTGTTTTTGAGTATAACATACCGGGTTCTGAATTTATAATGTGTTTGAAATTTGAATTTTAGTAATGGACTAAGTGACCCAATGGTTAATGACTTAGTGTATTTGCTAGTGAGTTAGAGATCAAATGTTGAATTCTTATAGCAGGTATTCTATTTTTTTTTTGGGCAAATCGCAACGTTGGTCCCTCGACTATAGGCCGATCACATTAATAGTCCTTTAATAATTTATATTTTTACCAAATTCGGATCCTACGAGTATTAAATTTTCATAACTACAGTCCTTTTTATGGATGTCATTAAAAAATTACCATTAAGTTGTCATGTGCCTCACACATACTTTAAGTAAGGGCTAAAATGAAAATTTTCAAACCTAACTTATATAACAAATTTCAATCGAGTTCCTAGGATTTGAAAAAAAGACCCAAAGGCCTTCATCCTTAAATTCATTTGAAATAAAACAAAACCCTATTTATTCGATGCAAATCAAACCATCAAGATCTTGAAGCACCAGATCTGGAATATTTAACCTTATTTTGAAAATCAATAATCATAACTTCAAACTAACAATTCAAGTTCAAAATCTAAATAAGAACAGGAAAACTCAAAACTTCAATCCAAATCAAAGAAATTGATATATATTCTTTTATACATCAATCACATAAAGATATAAATCTAAAACTATTTGTTGTACTAAAAAAATTATCTAAAATCAACCTAATTTGAAGAAGGACTGCAAATCGTTTTCACCATTACATATATATATATATATTCGGAGTTGAAAATATCAAAAAGAAAAACAGAGGCATATTGCGCTTTCTACCCGCTCCTTGATCCCTGCACTCCCATTTTCTCTCTCTTCATCTCCCAGTCTTCGCAACTTTCTCGTTATCTCCATGGCCGGAGTTGTAGAAAACGGTTTCTCCTCCGACGTCGTCGTCGTCGACGGTGAAGACTTGAAGTTTGGCTTCCAGCGGCCACCGCTACCTCCTTCAACCACCACCGCTTCGGTTGTCCCCACGCCCAATTATTTAACGGACCACAAAATTTGATGGTCCAAATTCTCATTTCTCTGTTAATTTTAGTTTGCTTTGGGTTCAATCAGCCTTGCCAAACTGACCTTCCCTCCTCTAATTGGGGGTTTCCTATTTCCAATTTTGACCCCATTAATTTCCTCCCCCTCCAATTGTGTTTAATTCTAACGAATTTTGAAGAAATTTCACTAGGTATTGATAGTACGGAAGAGCTTTGGTGATTTTTGGGATTTCAGGTGTACGTTTGATTGTACGCCTTTGATAAAATGAAACTGTCGAATCAAAAGCTATTCAAGTTATTAGACAGGTAATTCAAATTTTCTAATTTTGCATAGCCACTAATTGCAGTGATGGGTTTGACCCGAAATATTTCTCCTTATATATTCACCATTCCTACAAAATTAGAAATTTTGAACTATAACTCCATGGCCCACTCCGGCGAAGCCCCATCCTAGGTTTCTCTTCCTCAAAATTTCTGCTAGGTTTGATTTTGGAACCCCTCTCCCAATTTCAAGTAAGATTGCTTCAGTTTAATTCATTTGTGGGCCTGTGTGGTTGGGGAAGAAGGTCTTTAGGTCTTTTTTCAAATCCTAGGACTTGATTGAAAATTATGATATAAGTTAGGTTTAGAAAATTTTCATTTTACCCTTTACTTAAGGTATGTGTGAGGCACATGGTGACTTAATGATAATTTTTTAATAACATTCAACAAAATAACTGTAATTGTGAAAATTTCATACTCATACGACTTAATTTGACAAAAAATTGTTAAGGAACTATTACTGTGATCTATAGTCGAGGGACCAATGCTACGATTTGCCTTTTATTTTTTAAGTCTTGTAAATTTTTATTTTTATATAAAGGACTCTTTTTTTTTTTTTTTTCCCAAGGGTACCCAAAAGTTCAAGCCTCGCGCTACAACCATCGGCGGACACAAGCTTAGGGGCTTGGGCAGTTACCCCCATTAGGGGTTTTTTTTGTTAAAGATTGTTTTTTTTATAAATAGTAATAATGGAGGATGCTTAATACAACACATATTAAATATTTGATATAACACTTTTTGTTATAAAAATACTATATTACCTATAACAAAAAAATGTTTTGTTTTTTAATACATATGGATCGGTTTGTGAGTAGTCCTAAAAAAATCAGGTATAGGGACTGGTTTGAGACCAGTCCTAAAAAAATAAAAAAAATTTCAGGCATTGGGACATATTTGGAACTAGTCCTAAAAAAAAATCATTTACTCATAAAAAGGCAAAGGACAATTTGATCCACTTTTTTAAAAAAAGATGTATTAAGTATTTTATAAGTGTTATATTAAGTACTTATGTATTTATGATAATAATCTGTTATATTTTAGATTTTGCCCCCATTTCTGTTAAATTTGTACAATTTGCCTCATCATGAGTATTGAATTTATGTAATTGTTGTGAATTTATGATAGATGATATTATGATAATATTGTTTTATTTCATAAATTTATGTATTCAAAATCTTGGTAGGAAATGTCTATTTATTTAATCTTAAATTAGAGGTATTTTAATTTGGGGATTAAAATAGTTGATTTATGATATATTTTTTAATTTGTGTAAATTTTCAAATTGTGGTTGATTTGAAGGAATTTGGTTTTAGTGATTATGAAGAAATTTTTTAAACAAAAACTATTAGAGCGTTAAATGATTGTCAAGATGGATCTACGAAACCAAATTTGTGATAAATTTTAAATGACTATCTTGTATATTTATTGAAAAATATTTAAAAAATAATTAAACGTTTTTAAAATATAAAAAAACGTAGGAGACGATTATAATTTGTAACCTTTATTGAATTTGTGTCACCGGTTGAGAAAATCTCTTGCCTTCAGCAACATATCATCAAACTTCAATTATATAAACATTCTTCTCTCTCTATCTAATAACATGAAGACCAAAGTTCTTTCTCTTCTTTCCCTTCCTCCGTCCTCTCCATCTCCCAATTCCAACGATCCAGAAGCAGATCCTCTTGCCGCCGGCTATTCCCTCAAGTTTCAACATTTCCTGTTTATACTAGCCATCGTTTTCTTAGTATTCATCTCCTGCGACTCCATTTGGTCCAAACTCATCGACAAATTAAATTCCAATCCCTACACCACCTTGTCATTTGCTAGAAGCCGTTTACAGATCACAAGTGACGACGGTTCCACAACTACACGAATAGGCCTGCCGACACAGCAGCCGCCACTACCACTACGGATAAGGGTACCGCCACCAATAAATATACCACCGCCAACAAATGTTGTTGGTCATAGTAATGGTGGGGCAGCGAATAGGTACAGTGAATGTGTGATATGTTTGAAGGAGTTCAGGTACCGTGATTTGTGTAGAGTTTTGCCGGATTGCAATCATACTTATCATGCTTCGTGCATTGATGGTTGGATCATCATTAATCAAACTTGCCCTATTTGTCGTTCTCCTGTTCAACCTATTTGATTTGTAAATGTTTCTTTTTTGTCTTCAATTCTTTTTTCAAATAATAAAGAAATTTCTTATTTTTGCTTTGATTTTGTTTCATCAAACGGATTGGGATCCCGGATCATATCCTCGAAAAAGTCAGTTCAATGCAATACAGATTATGAGATTATCATCAAACTGCAGTTAATAACACAAGCTTCAAGCTCAAATTCATAATATTTTACATGTTGACACATTCCTATGATTGAGAGCCGCCCATTAATTTTCGGGATATGGAAACAATTATGCTCTCTCCTTTTTTCTTAAGATTTTGTTAATTACTCTTTTCCCCCTTCTTAGGATATCTTGTTGAAGAGTTCTATTTCAAAATCAAAGCTTACAATATTCAAACTAGAAACATGCATGATGCATCGTGAACAAGTTGAGTCATTTCAAAATAACTGTTCTGAAAAGTGGGACCTATTAATTTGATTCCATAAAGAGTATTTTACGGGCATTAAAGTGAAATTGCATAAAATCACTTATTTCCTTAAAATTTGTGTGATGCAATAGAAGATATATCATCCATTCCGGGTAAATAGTCAATTAATGCTATCGTGGATGTGAAATAAATTTGATGTCACCTATGATTCACACTCTTCTTGAGAGAAAAAAATATTTACAATGTAAATGTGGATGATGAATCTGAATATATGATGTGATAACCAAATTTGTTCACATTGTGGATAACAAAATGAAGTTTTCACATTTTACTTGAGGGTATGTATACATGGCCTGTTTGATTTGGCTTATTTAGAAGTGTTTATAACTTATAACTTAGCATAAATTGTTTTTTAAGCGTTTGATTTCACTTATGGTAAGATAAGTCATAAGTCATGTACAAGCCACTTAAAGCACATGTAAGGCCATAAGTTGTAAGCACTAAGCCTAGTGCTTAATTCTACTTTTCAAAAACATATAAGTCCTCTTTTTTATTGAAATTTTATATATTTCAATATTACCCTTCTTAATAATAGTAATAAAAACAAAAAATAATCATAATAATAATGAATAATAATTATAATAAATAGTAATAATAAAAGGAATTATAATAATATTAATAAATAATAATATAACTAATGATAATAGTTAAAATAATAATAAAAATAATAAATATAGTATTAATAATGATAAATATAATAACTAATAATAATAATAATAATAATAATAATAATAATAATATAGTAAAAATAATGGTAGTAATAATAAGTAATAATAATAATAAAAGTAATATTAATATCAATATTATAATAATAAAAGATAATTTTAGTAATAATAAAATCAATGATAATAATAAGTAAAAATATTAATATAAATAAAATTAATATTATTATTAATATAATAAAATCAATGCTAAATTTAATAAGTATTGATAATAATAAAAGTAATATTAATGTTAATACAGTAATATTAACAATAATAAAGGAAATAATAATAAAGGCAATACAAATGATAATAATAATAGTAATAATTAATAATAGTGATAAATTTTGTATTAATATTAATAAAATAATAAAAAGTGATAATAATAATAAATAAAATAAATAATAATGATAATAATAATAATACAATTAAAAGTAATATTAATATTAATAATAATAGTAATAATATTAATATCAATGTTAATAATAATAATAATAATAATAATAATAATAATAATAATAATAATAGTAATAATAATAGTAGTAATAATAATAGTAATAATAATAATAATAATAATAATAATAATAATAATAATAATAATAATAATAATAATAATAATAATAATAATAATAATAATAATAATAATAATCATAATAATAATCATAATAATAATAATCATACTAATGATGTAAATCACATTTTATGGTGATGCTATTTTACTCTTTATATTTGATTTCAGCATTATTTCAACTTATTAATCATATACACACACTAACTTATGAAAGCTAATTAACATTTTTAAAAAGCTAAATAAAATATCATCAGTTATTAGTCATCAGTCATAAGTCATCAGCACATATCAATAAGCTACATAGGTACTTAATACAGCACCTATAAAATTCTTAATACATCACTTTTATAAAATATTTGACCAAAATACCCTTTATGTAATTTATTTATTTTGTTTTTTAATTAAATTTAAATTAACTATAATTTATTTTTTGTTTTTTATTAAATTTAAATTAGATAATTTAAAATTTAATAATTAATTTGATTTGAATTAGGTTTAATTTGAATTAGGTTTAAATTAAAAAAAACAAGTTTTGGGGTAAAAAAAAACATGTTAAAAAACATTTTTTGGGTAATTTAATTTTTTTGTTTTTTTAATTAAATTTAAATTAACTAAAATTTATTTTTTTGTTTTTTATTAAATTTAAATTAACTAATTTAAAATTTAATAATTAATTTGATTTGAATTATGTTTAAATTATTAAAAAAAACCAACTTTTGGGTTTAAGGACTGTATTGAAACCAGTCCTAAACCCATTCATTTCCCCACAAGCCCACTGCCTGCTACCAGACCAACCCTCAACCCAGCCCCCCCCCCCTTTTTGGCCTGCTACCAGACCAGCCCTCAACCCATCCCCCTTTTTGGACTGCCACCCAACCAGGCCCAAACCCATCCCCCCCAATTTGGCCTGCTAGCAGACCGGTCCCTAGCCCATCTCCTCATTTGGACTGGTACAAAATCGGTCCTAAGGCCTAAACCCAAAACTTGTTTTTTTGAAAAAATTTAAACCTAATTCAAATCAAATTAATTATTAAATTTTAAATTAGCTAATTTAAATTTAATAAAAAACAAAAAATTAAATTTTAACTAATTTAAATTTAATTAAAATAAATAAATAAAATACCCAAAACTTGTTTTTTTTTAAAATTTAAACCTAATTCAAATCAAATTAAATTTTTTTTTAATTTTAAACCTAACTCAAAGATAATTTTTCACTTAGTATAACTAAATCAAATTAATTAGTAATTTAATTGTGTTTAGTAACTAAATCAAATTAATTAATAAATTAATTGTGTTTAAAATATTTTTAAATTTAAAATTTGTTAAATTAAATTTAATATAAAAACAAAAAAAAATTATGTAAAGGGTATTTTGGTCAAATATTTTTTAAAAGTGATGTATTAAACATTTTATAGGTGCTGTATTAAGTATACCCCATAAGCTAAATCAAATAGGCCCTTAGTCATCATTATTTTTTTAAAAAAAACTTTTTCTATTGGTTGTTATATATTTTTTAATTTTTTACTTTTTTTGTCAAATATTATTTTAGTGGTGGGATGCATACTAAATAAGATTACATCCACATTTGCATTGAAGAGATCCATTTTGATTGAATTTGAGAGAAAAAAATGACACATATGATTGAGAGTGTGAATTACCCATTGCCACGTAGGATCAAATCAACGGTTGTATTAGTGATGCTCTAACTTTTTACCCGAAACGGAGGGTGTATGTGTTTTGGCACGGAAGGAATTTTAAAATCATTAATCTCATGAGCAATAATATATTAAAGAGGTGTTTTAAGCTAGTGGATGTGAATGAGTGTTCGTTTGTTGCAGTTTATTTGAAGTTACTTTTGACTTTTGGCTTTCGGTTTTTGACAAGCCATATTTAGAGTGTTTGTTTTAGCTTATAAGCCAAAAGCCAAAATATAAGGTATAATACTCTTTATGCATTGAAAAGCCAAAGCCAAAAGACCAAAATTTTAAGCTTTTTTGATTTTTTTTAAACATGAAGATAACTATTCATTAATAAATATTTGATTATCCCCATTTCATAATTTTATGAAATATACATAAAAATATGAATACTAATTTTCAAGTTTTTTTAACAAATAATTATAACAACTCGTACCGTGTAACAAACATTATTACAAACATTCTATCATGTAATCACCAGAACTAAACCAAATTAAGGCTCAAAGCTTTCAACGCATAAGTTATAAGCCATCAGCTTAAGCTAATTACTTGTACGGTGCAACTATCAATGCATACATAGGTTATATTACTATTATATACTCTATTCGTTGCGGACAAAGAATCCTCATTTGTTAGTAGTTAATTAGTAATAAAATGATATTTTTATTCCTTAATTTTTTATTTAAGTAAAATATCCTAAAATAGAATATATAATGGATTTTTTGTCCAAAACAAAGGGAGTATATATAATACTATAATAGCACTTGAATGCTTGTTCTAAGCCAAATTTATAGATGATGTTGTTCAAGCTAGCCTTAATTTACTATTAATGTTAACCATATATCTCAAGTTGGATAAGTAAAGAGGCATGTATACCAAATGGACAATTCTAAAGGATCAATATTAGTCGTATGTCGTCCCTCTTGTAAATTTCTTTTGACTAGTTTTCATAATCAACTAGTTATTTAGCCCGTGCTATGCATGGGTATAATGTGGAATATATATATTTTTGTAATAATAATATAATTTTTAGATATTATAATTAGATTGTTAATCTCTTTTATTGTTATAATTTTTTTATATTGTTATTAATATTAAACGATTTTTTTTTACCTAAATACTTTTAAAATTACTATAAGTTTCTAGCTAACGTGTGATACATATTTTGTATTAATAATAATAGTAATTTTTTTTATCTAAAGACTTTTAAAATTAACATTTAACTTGATAATAATATTAGAAGTCATTTTGTTAAAAACTTTTAAAATCATAATTCATTTTTAAACAATGTGAGATACATATTTTATATTTTTATTGGTAATGAAAGTTTAAGTCTTTTATCTAAAGACTTTAAAACTAACACCACATTCTAACCATGTGGTATACATATTTTCTATTAGTAATAATAGTAGTGGATAAAAGACTTTTTAAACAATATTCATTTCTAAACAATGTGGATACATATTTTCTATTGGTAATAACAAAAAATGTCTTTATCTAATGACTTTTATAATCAATACTCATTTCTAAATAATATGAGATACATTTCTTTGTAACCAATGTGAGATACATCATCTAAAAACTTTTTAAACCAATATCACTTTATAACCAATGTGAAATATTTCTCTTCTATTGCTAATAATTGTAGACTTTTAAAATCAACATCACTCTCTAACCAATGTGTAATACATATCCTCATTTGGTAATAATAGAAGAAGTCTTTTATTTTAAAAATTTTATAACCAACATCTCTTTAAATAATGTGGGATACATCTCTTCTATTACATTGACGATAAAAGTAAAAGTCTTTTATCTAAAGACTTTTAAAACTAACATCATTTTTTAGCAAATGTAAGATATCTCTTCTATTAGTAATAATAGTAAAAGTTTTTTTATCTAAAATTAAAATCAACATCACTTTCTAACCAATGTGAGATATACATATTCTATTGATAATAATGGTAGAAGTCTTCTATTTAAAGACTTTAAAAACAAACACCTACTACCAAATGTATGATACATCTATTCTATTGGTAATAATAGTATTTTAAAACCAACATTAATTTATAGCCAATGTGTGATACATCTTTTCTATTGATAATAATAGTAGAATACTTTGTAACAAATGTGAAATACTTGCATCCATGTGGAAGCTTTAAAACTTTTGGTTTAGTGACTTTGAAAATCAACATCACTTTCCAACCAATGTATGATGCATTTCTTCTATTGATACTTAATAATAGAATTTTTAAAACCAACATCAATTTCTAACCAATGTGGGATACATCTCTTCTATTGTTGAAAAAATAGTGTTTTAGTGAAAGAAATTGTGCAACTTGAGGCGGAATTCTTTACGTGTCATTTGTTTGTTGTGAAGGTAATTGCGCAAATTTGTTCTACTCGGTGAGAGCATCAAAATGATATATTTATTTGTCCAAATCGAGTTTTGGGTAATAAGATATCAAGACTTAAAATATAATACTTGTTAAAATAATTAGTGTTTTTAGTGAGAGAAATTATGCAACTTGAGGCACGAATTTCTTTACGTGTCATTTGTTTGTTGGCGAATGTAATTGCGCAAATGTATTCTACTCGGTGAGAGCATCGAAATCATATATTTATTTGTCCAAATCGAGTTTTGGATGAATAAGATATCAAGAGTTAAAATATAATACTTATTAAAAATTAGTGTTTTTAGTGAAAGAAATTATGCAACTTGAGGCACAAATTTCTTTACGTGTCATTTGTTTGTTGACAAAAGTAATTGTGCAAATGTGTTCTACTCGTCAAGAACATCGAAATGATATATTTATTTGTCCAAATCAAGTTTTGGATGAATAAAATATCAAAGTTTAAATATGATGTTAAAAGTGAGTCATTAGAAGGAATATCTAACCTTGAAGAGTTTTATCCCATTGGTTAGAAGTAATGTTAGTTGTAAATTTTTTAAATATATAAGTCTTCTACTATTGACAATAGAAGAAGTTATATATACTAATACTACCCATTATCATTATGATTATTATTATGTATTATTATTAGTTAATGGTTAGAAAACCAAAAGTATATATATATATATATATATATATATATATATATATATATATATATATCTTATATTGCTAATAATAGTAAGTCTTTTATATAATCTAAAATAATTAAAAATCAACATCATTTTTTAACCAATGTGAGATATACATTTTCTATTGGTAATAATGGTAGAAGTTTTTTAACAAAAAACTTTAAAATCAACATCACTTTATAACAAATGTATGATACATCTTTTCAATTAGTAATTAATAATAATATTTTTAATACAAACATCAATTTCTAACAATGTGTGATACATCTCTTCTATTGGTAATAATAGTAGAATATTTTGTAACCATGTGAGATACATCTCTTGTAAAAGTGAAAGTCTTTAGTCTTTTAAAGACTTTAAAATCTAACATTTTTCTTTAAACAATGTTATAATATAAAATAATTTAAACTCAACATTTTTCTAGCCAATGTGAGATATACATCTTCTATTGGTAATAATTGTAAAAATATTTTTATCATATATATATATATATATATT
>CM028382.1:86129746-86208544 GCA_013146195.2 Codonopsis lanceolata
TATAATGTGGAATATATATATTTTGTAATAATAATATAACTTTTAGACATTATAATTAGATTGTTAATCTCTTCTATTGTTATAATTTTTTTATATTGTTACTAATATTAAGCGATTTTTTACCTAAATACTTTTAAAATTAATATAAGTTTCTAGCTAACGTGAGATACATATTTTGTATTAATAATAATAGTAATTTTTTTATCTAAAGACTTTTAAAATTAACATTTAACTTGATAATAATATTAGAAGTCATTTTGTTAAAAACTTTTAAAATCATAATTCATTTTTTAAACAATGTGAGATACATATTTTATATTTTTATTGGTAATGAAAGTTTAAGTCTTTTATCTAAAGACTTTAAAACCAACACCACATTCTAACCATGTGGTATACATATTTTCTATTAGTAATAATAGTAGTGGATAAAAGACTTTTTAAACAATATTCATTTCTAAACAATGTGGATACATATTTTCTATTGGTAATAAAAAAATGTCTTTATCTAATGACTTTTATAACCAATACTCATTTCTAAATAATATGAGATACATTCTTTGTAACCAATGTGAGATACATCATCTAAAAAACTTTTTTAAACCAATATCACTTTATAACCAATGTGAAATATTTCTCTTCTATTGCTAATAATTGTAGACTTTTAAAATCAACATCAACTCTAACCAATATGTAATACATATCCTCATTTGGTAATAATAGAAGAAGTCTTTATTTTAAAATTTTATAACCAACATCTCTTCTTTAAATAATGTGGGATACATCTCTTCTATTACATTGACGATAAAAGTAAAGTCTTTTATCTAAAGACTTTAAAACTAACATCATTTTTAGCAAATGTAAGATATCTCTTCTATTAGTAATAATAGTAAAAGTTTTTTATCTAAAATTAAAATCAACATCACTTTCTCCATGTGAGATATACATATTATTGATAATAATGGTAGAAGTCTTCTTAAAGACTTTAAAACAAACATTACCCTCTACCAAATGTATGATACATCTATTATATTGGTAATAATAGTATTTTTAAAACCAACATTAATTTATAGCCAATGTGTGATACGTTTTTTCTATTGATAATAATAGTAGAATATTTTATAACCAATGTGAAATACTTGCATCCATGTGGAAGCTTCAAAAACTTTTGGTTTTCAAGTGACTTTGAAAATCAACATCACTTTCAACCAATGTATGATGCATTTCTTCTATTGATACTTAATAATAGAATTTTTAAAACCAACATCAATTTAACCAATGTGGGATACATCTCTTCTATTGTTGAAAAAATAGTGTTTTTAGTGAAAGAAATTGTGCAACTTGAGCCTTGCACGAATTCTTTACGTGTCATTTGTTTGTTGCCGAAGGTAATTGCGCAAATTTGTTCTACTCGGTGAGAGCATCAAAATGATATATTTATTTGTCCAAATCGAGTTTTGGGTAATAAGATATCAAGACTTAAAGTACAATACTTGTTAAAATAATTAGTGTTTTTAGTGAGAGAAATTATTCAACTTGAGGCACGAATTTCTTTACGTGTCATTTGTTTGTTGGCGAATGTAATTGCGCAAATGTATTCTACTCGGTGAGAGCATCGAAATCATATATTTATTTTTCTAAATCGAGTTTTAGATGAATAAGATATCAAGAGTTAAAATATAATACTTATTAAAAATTAGTGTTTTTAGTGAAAGAAATTATGCAACTTGAGGCACAAATTTCTTTACGTGTCATTTGTTTGTTAACAAAAGTAATTGTGCAAATGTGTTCTACTCGTCAAGAACATCGAAATGATATATTTATTTGTCCAAATCAAGTTTTGGATGAATAAAATATCAAAGTTTAAAATATGATGTTAAAAGTGAGTCATTAGAAGGAATATCTAACCTTGAAGAGTTTTATCCCACATTGGTTAGAAGTAATGTTAGTTGTAAATTTTTTTAAATACGGAGTATAAGTCTTCTACTATTGACAATAGAAGAAGTTATATATACTAATACTACCCATTATCATTATGATTATTATTATGTATTATTATTGGTTAATGGTTAGAAAACCAAAACTATATATATATATATATATATATATATATATATATATATATATATCTTATATTGCTAATAATAGTAAGTCTTTTATATAATCTAAAATAATTAAAAATCAACATCATTTTTTAACCAATGTGAGATATACATTTTCTATTGGTAATAATGGTAGAAGTTTTTTAACAAAAAACTTTAAAAATCAACATCACTTTATAACAAATGTATGATACATCTTTTCAATTAGTAATTAATAATAATATTTTTAATACAAACATCAATTTCTAACCAATGTGTGATACATCTCTTCTATTGGTAATAATAGTAGAATATTTTGTAACCATGTGAGATACATCTCTTGTAAAAGTGAAAGTCTTTAGTCTTTTAAAGACTTTAAAATCTAACATTTTCTTTTTAAACAATGTGTTATAATATAAAATAATTTAAACTCAACATCATTTTCTAGCCAATGTGAGATATACATCTTCTATTGGTAATAATTGTAAAAATATTTTATCATATATATATATATATAATTGGTGAGGAGCACTATGGTTGTGCCACCTCACCACCTTTGGATAAATCTTTCTTAATTCTAAAGCATCCATGTGGAAGCTTTAAAAACTTTTGGTTTTCTAGTGACTTTGAAAATCAACATCACTTTCCAACCAATGTATGATGCATGATGCATTTCTTCTATTGGTACTTAATAATAGAATTTTTAAACCAACATCAATTTCTAACCAATGTGGGATACATCTCTTCTATTGTTGAAAAATTAGTGTTTTTTTGTGAAAGAAATTGTGTAACTTGAGGCACAAATTTCTTTACGTATCGTTTGTTTGTTAACGAAGGTAATTGCGCAAATGTATTCTACTCGGTGAGAGCATCAAAATGATATATTTATTTGTCCAAATTGAGTTTTTGATAATAAGATATCAAGACTTAAAGTATAATACTTGTTAAAAAAAATTAGTGTTTTTAGTGAGAGAAATTGTGCAACTTGAGGCACAAATTTCTTTACGTGTCATTTGTTTGTTGGTAAATGTAATTGTGCAAATGTGTTCTACTTGGTGAGAGCATCGAAATGATATATTTATTTGTCCAAATTGAGTTTTGGATGAATAAGATATCAAGAGTTAAAGTATAATACTTATTAAAAAATTAGTGTTTTTAGTAAAAGAAATTGTGCAACTTGAGGCACAAATTTCTTTACGTGTCATTTGTTTGTTGACAAAAGTAATTGTGTAAATGTGTTCTACTCGGCAAGAACATCGAAATGATATATTTATTTGTCCAAATCAAGTTTTGGATGAATAAGATATCAAAGCTTAAAGTATGATGTTAAAAGTGAGTCATTAGAAGTAATATCTAACCTTGAAGAGTTTTATCCCACATTGGTTAGAAGTAATGTTAGTTGTAAATTTTTTTAAATATAAGTCTTCTACTATTGACAATAGAATAAGTTATATATACTAATACTAATACCCCTTATCATATTGATTGTTATTAGGTATTATTATTAGCTAATGGCTAGAAAACCAAAGGTTTTTAAAACTTCCACATGGATGATTTAGAATGAAGATTTATCTAAAGGTGGTGAGGTGGCACAACCATAGTGCTCCTCACCAACTTTAAATATATATATATATATATATATATATATATATATATATATATAGAGAGAGAGAGAGAGAGAGAGAGAGATTTTTAAATCCTAATTTTAGTCTATTAAATTGTACTGGTTCAGTGCCAAGAAGAGAGAGATATAGTAGAAAACAAGAACATCTACTTAGAGCTGACAATTTTACCCATACTCATTTATCTATCCAGACCACCCACTAAAATATAGGTACGTGCACATTTAAAAATTCAAATGGGTACAAATAAGCATGCTCATTTGAGACCATAAACTATAATGGGCTAAATGGACGCCCAACTAGGCACCCATGACTAAACGCAATACACCCAGTTCGTCTTCATTCTTCAATGGGTTCCTCCCTCAACACAACAATATCCTTTTTGCGATCCTTCAATATCCCAAATCATCACGGAAGTTTTCCACTTAGGGCTTGACGTTCTCAATCGTGTCAGAGCCCTCTAACTCATGGGTAATAGTCTAACCAGTTAGGGTTTTGACGAAGATTTGCTAGGCTTGAAGAAGATCAGAAATCAGCGATTGGGAGATTTGTGGATCGTGTCATTGATCGGAAAGTAGCGATTGGGCTTGAAGAAGATCGTGTCATTTATCGATGTACGAAAATGTTAACATGCGCATTTGAGAAATTTGGAAAAAGGTCACTGTCATGGATTCCTTGGGGGACGGTTTTCTTTTTGATTTAAGTGAAATGCTCTAGTTATCTGCTGTGTTTGCCTAATCCTTCCAGCTGATGTGTTGAAGGGAGTAACCGAATAGCATTTGTGTCAGAGAAACTGAGAGAGAAAATGGGATAGAAAATTTTAAATGTGGGGAAAAGATTTTGTCTAGACGTGATCGATGCCAACTCTTTTCGTGATGGGGTTTCTTCTGTGATTTCCCTTCTTTGAATTCTCAGACAATTTGCCGATCTTACATTTGCCTTGAAAAATTCTATGTGGAGCCTCTGAATCTATATTTTAGCTTGAAATGTTTGAAGAAAACGAGAGAAAGATAATGAAATAACGATGTTTTCATTAGGTTACAGTTTCTGTTACGACAAAGGAGGAGGAGCAGACTCCTTATAAAACATATTACAAGTAGTATTAACGGTTAAACAATAGGGATTCCTAACTATAGATCCTAAGTAAAAGGAAAGAAGATAAATACAAAAAGGTATGTAGATAAGTATGCTCAATCATATCACGTATCAAATCTTGACCTCCTACACTCCCCCTCAAGTTGGCACATGTAAGTTTCGAATGCCCAACTTTCCAACCAGGAAACGAAATCGCGCCATGCCTAAGGCTTTTGTGAATATGTCGGCTACTTGCTCTTCAGTGGAGATTTTCTGTGGAAAAATATCACCTGACTCAACTCTTTCACGAACGAAGTAACAGTCCATCTCCACATGCTTTGTTCTCTCATGAAAAACATGATCATTAACTATGTGTCTAGCTGTCTGATTGTCACAATAAAGGGTAGTAGCTCGCGATTGTGGAGCTTCAATATCTTTGAGTAGCCATCGAAGCCACAGAAGTTCACTGGTTGTCGTGGCCATGGCTCGATATTCTGTTTCGGCAGAAGAACGTGAAACCACACTTTGTTTCTTGGTGCGCCATGAGATGGGAGCGCCACCAAGAGACATAAAATAACCCGTACAAGATCGCCTTGTCATTTGACATCCACCCCAATCTGCATCACAATACGCCTCAAGTACCAAGTCTCCGTTAAAAGGAAAGAAAATGCCTTGGCCTGCAGTTTGTTTTAGGAAACGGACAACACGAAGAGCTGCATCCATATGACTACAACGAGGTGCCGAAAGAAATTGACTTAATAAATTAACCGAGAATTGAATGTCAAGCCTTGTCACTGTTAAATATAGCAACCGTCTAATGAGTCTCCTGAAACATGAAACATCAACGAGTGGAGTGTCATCTTTGGTAGTGAGGCACAGATTTTGTTCCATTGGGAAATGACTTGGCCTCCCTCCTTGCAAGCTGATCTCTTTCAAGATGTCTAAAGTATACTTCCGTTGGCTAAGAATAATACCCTCTGGTGACCTTGCAACTTTTATTCCCAAGAAGTATTTTAATGAGCCAAGATCCTTGATGCTGAATTTTTTATCCAAGAAAGACTTGAAGTTTTCAATCTTGGTGCTATAATTTCCCACCAATAAAACACCATCCACATAGATTAGAGCAGCCACATAGCAGTCCTCACGCTTGTAGATAAATAGGGAGTGATCAGCCCGAGATTGACGAAAACCAACTTCAAGGAGTGCACTAGTAAATTTGTGGTACCAATTTCGAGATGCTTGACGGAGTCCATAAAGTGATTTATGAAGCTTGCAAACCCATAACTCCCCATCCTTAGCAAAACCTTACGGCACCTTCATGTAGACCTCTTCGTGCAAATCACCATGTAGAAAAGCATTGTTGACATCAAGTTGGTGAATGATCCAACCCTTTTTGACTGCCACGACCAACAAACTCCTCAAGGTTACCAATTTGGCCACGGGAGCAAAGGTTTCGTGGTAGTCAATACCCTCCACTTGGGTGAATCCTTTTGCGACCAACCGAGCCTTGTATCGTTCGACATCTGCATTTGGTTTGTACTTTATCTTGTAGACCCATTTGGAGTCGATGGCTTTCTTTCCCGGAGGCAATGTTTCTAGTGTCCATGTCCCATTTTTTTCAAGGGCAAGGATCTCCTTTTTCATTGCTTCCCTCCAATGTGCATCTTTTACTGCCTGATGATAATATTTAGACTCATCACGTGAAGTGATGGCCACCAAGAAAGCTTTATGATTAAGGGAAAAACGATCATAATTAACATAATGTGCTAAGGGATATACCTCCGAGGTTTCCGAATTGGGAGCAAGTGGCGAATGGTCTATGGAGCCAGGCCGGTTGACGACATAATCTTAAAGGCGTTTGGGATGCTTCTTGGTTCGATCACTACGGCGTGGTTCTCCATTCTGACTGTGTTCAGTTGTCTGCCCAGTTGATTGCGCACTTGTTTGTTCAATAGGTTGCTCAACCTGCTGTTCATCCGACTGTTCGGGCAAGGTAATAGATGGATGATTACCATGTTCCTCTGTACCATCAACCATGCTGAGTTCCTCCTCCCAATCAAGTTCTCGATGTGCTACTGAGTCATCTACATTGGGTTTTGATGGCATGTTCTTGAATGGAAAAATATTTTCAACAAATTTTACATCACGAGAGGTGTAAATCTGTTTGCTTTCAAGATCAAACATCCTATAACCCTTTTGAGAATGTGGATACCCAACAAAAATACATGGATGTCCCCTAACATCAAACTTGTCTCCCTCTTTTTTATTGTCTTTGGCATAAGCAAGACAACCGAAAGCACGAAGGCGGTCATAGTTAGGCCTTTTTCCAAATATAACTTCAAATGGAGTTTTATTTTGTAAAAGTTTTGTAGGTAATCTATTTATGATGTAAGAATTGAAGCTGTCAAAACACATTCACCCCAAAATTTCTTTGGCAACCCAGCCTCAAAACGTAAGGCCCTAGCAACCTCTAAGATGTGCCTATGTTTACGTTCCACCACCTCATTCTGTTGAGGTGTGTATGTGCAAGAAGTTTCAAGTATCATGCCATGCTCATTGTAATATGTTATTATTTGTTGTGATTGAAATTCAACACCATTATCACCACGAATCCTTTTTATTTGTCTTCCAAATTGAGTTCGAATCATGTTGCAAAACATAGTCAAGTATTTAGACACCTCTGACTTATATTTCATGAGAAAAATCCAAACACCTCACTAAAATCATCAACAATTGATAAAAAATATCTTGCACCCGAAAAAGAACGGGTTTTATATGCACCCCAAATGTCACAGTGAATTAAGTCAAAACAGGCTAATGACTGAATACTACTTATTGGAAAAGGGAGTTTTGTCATCTTTGCTTTAAAACAAGAATCACAATGCTTATCCTCCTTCATTTCACTACCGAAAATGCTATTAAAATAATCAGACCTCGATGAAGCTGCATGACCTAGTCTTCGGTGCCAAGTACTTGAATCAACAACTGCTGTCAATGCCTTACCACCACTCTTGACTGGCTCCATGTAGTATAGACCATTGCGTCGCCTACCCATCCCAATCAGAGTCCTCGAAGCTAAGTCCTGCATAGCACAAAAATCCGGGAAGAAAATCAGTGCACAATTTAAATCTTTCGTGAGTTTGCTAACAGAAAGTAAATTGCACTTAAAATCCGGAATATTTAAGACATGATCGACTTTCAACCCATTTGGCAGATTAGTACTACCCACTCCCTTGACAGGTATAACATCACCATTTGGTATTTTGACAGGTAAGGAATCCTTGGAATTTCGTCGGTTATGCAAAATAGTAGCATCACAAGTTATATGCTCACTTGCTCCCGAGTCGATGACCCAAGATGTTGTATTATATATCTTACCCGCCATGTTTGCAGTTGGGAAAGTTTCATCATTTGGTTGTTTTTTGAAGAAATCTACCAACTTGCTGAAGTTTGTCGCTGAAAGACCTGGAATGGGGCTATCATTTGTGTCGGCCAAGTAAGCTGTCTTCTTCCCTTTGCCGTGACCATCCCTTCCTTTCTTCTTGTTGTTTGGATACCCAACCAACTCATAACAATTCTCAATCGTGTGATAATATTTCCCACAATGGGTACACTTTGGTTTCTTTCGCAGCCCATCTTTCTTTTCATCTTTGTTCGGTTTTTGCATTCCTTGTGTCTGAAAAGCTGCAGCTTCAATGACCGGCCTCCCGCCATTGTAATGTCGCCTTTCATCCTCGGACACTAAATGATAAGCTACCCCAATGACACCATCGGTTGCGTGCTAAGAATCGCAGGTCTTGATTGTTCCAAAACTCTCATCCAATCCCATTAGAAACTCGTACAAGCGTTCCTTCTCCCTTATCTCCACCAATTGCTTGGGCACTTCACACCTGCACCCTCTGCATTTACACTTCGTTATGGGAGAAATAGAATTGATTTCTTCCCATAAACCCTTCAGCTTGGTGTAATAAGATGACACCGAGAGTTTCTCTTATCGAGTTAGGGTTATTTCCCTTTTTATTTCATATGCCCTGGGCGCACTTTGGGCTCCAAAACGCTCACCAAGATCTTCCCACACTTCCTATGCAGTCTTTCCATGTTTGACACTACTCCGAATGTCCTTTTTCATGGAACTATGCAACCAACCCTTTACCATGGCGTTGCATCTTTTCCACAACCCTAATTCAGCTGATCCTTCTTGTGGGCATGTGATCGTTCTGTCAACGAAACCAAACTTATTCTTTGCGAAGAGGGCATTGCTCATCTCATCTACCCAATCCGCATAATTCCCATCATGAAGAAGATCGCTCACGAACACGATATTTGGACTATCCGAGGCCGAAATGTAATAAGGCGACATCACATCCACCTTGGCTCCCCCTGCGGCGTCAACCTCAGTTTTGTTGCCTTCGCTGGTAGTCATGGCCTTTCATGTCGAGATTAATGTGAAAGAAAAAAATTGTGTTCGGAAGTGTTATGCAACCCGCTCTGATACCATGAAGAAAACGAGAGAAAGATAATGAAATAACGATGTTTTCATTAGGTTACAGTTTCTGTTACGACGAAGGAGGAGGAGCAGACTCCTTATAAAACATATTACAAGCAGTATTTACGGCTAAACAATAGGGATTCCTAACTATAGATCCTAAGTAAAAGGAAAGAAGATAAATACAAAAAGATATGTAGATAAGTATGCTCAATCATATCATGTATCAAATCTTGACCTCTTACAATGTTTGCTTAACCCGTCAAAAAGTTGCGTTTTGAAGGTGAGATGATCGAATTTCTTTCATCTGCTTTGTAATTTGATGAATTCGTTTGGGGTTTGTACAAAATAATTGACTCTGATGGCTAGATGTCATATTATTTGATGTGTTACCCTATTTCCTTCAATTTCTGGCAAACAAACGTGCATTATCTTAATTTATATTCCTTTTGGTTATTGTTCTTCTTTTTCCCTGTTGTCCAATTTTGTTTCCATATGGAATACTCATTTCCATTTTGAATTTTGGTTCTGATGGATGCGATCTGACGATAGATATCTATAATTTTGTAACTTAATGTCCCAAAATTTGGCTTTTGTTTTTATGAAATTTAGATGTATGAGGAGGATCTGTGATTATATGATAATTGAAATGTTTTTCTCGATTGATCTGTTTGCGGATTTTAAAATTATTTTCATGTTAATGAGTAAATGGGTACTCATAGGCGCCTATGTCTATTTAGTGCTCACTCATATATGTATATGTTATTAACTGATCATTTACTCGTCCGTCCATTTAAATTCGTCACCCATTTGGGAACACCCATACCCACCCAAATATGCATAAACACAAGAACTGGGTACAACTCTCCAACTTTTTCATCAGCAATTTCAAATATCACCCCTGCTTTTACCTTCTTACTTGTCATTCTTACCAGGTATTTTTATTCTCTCTCTTTCATATCTTCAGTTTAGCTTCAATTTTTTTTGCTATTCTAATTGGGGAAACATTAAATCTGCACCAAATACATACGTAATGGTGTATAAAATTTGGACTAATCTCTACTACAAAATTTCGGAAAATTTGCTTTGCAGAAAAATGGCAAAACACACCTTTGGGCCACTGTACTTTCCCAAAACTTGCAATTAGGCCACTGAGACATCAAAATTTTCGAGATGACCACTGTACCAGACTTATCTTGCACGTTAACCCATTTTTTGACGGACGTTACCTTTTGACGTTATCTTCGAGTGAAATACCCTTTTTGCCCTCGTCTTCATCTTCTTAAAAAAAATCCCAGATAAAAGTTCAAAAAAATCACAGATTCAAGAAAATTTACAAATTTATAAAAACCAGTTCATTACAAACAAATCCCAGATTCAAAAGTAGTAGGCTATCAACTTTTTCTTTTAGACTCAGAAAGCTTTCAACAACATTATTCATTCAAAAGGAAGAATCTAGATTTAGCTTTAGCCTCTACCCCCGCCTGCCAACTTAACCTCTTTTTATATGACGTACCAGTGAGTTGGGGGCAGGCCTTCCTTCATCTTCTTCACCAATAAGACATGACCTGACCATTAAAGTATAGAGTGAACTCCCAATTCATCCTCGAAAAATGACAAGCCCGGCAACTCAACCCCACAATCACAGTGCCATGGATCTTAAAGAGAGAGAACGAGAAATGGGTTTTGAGTCGCTCTCTACTCCAAGCGAGCCTCGTCTCTAGGTACTCCTTGCACAATCTTCATCGGTTTCAGGCTTCGTGTCCATAGAACTCACAAATTGACCGGCCGTTGAATCGCCGCTCTTCACGCTCTCTTTCTTCCCCTAATGTCACAAGTCGTTCCCCCCATTACAAACCCAGCAACTCAACCCCACCTTCCACCCCCACAATCACAGTGCCATGGATCTTGAGGAGAGAGAATGAGAAATGGGTTTGAGTCGTTTCTCTCTCCAAGCGAGCCCGTCTCCGCACCCCACACAATCTCCATCCGGGTTTGTACTTTGTGTGTTCTAGATTAATTGATGAAAAATTCAAGATCGGGTTTGATCTTTCCTTATCCGGGCGGCATTGTGCTTTTGTGTGAGAGGGAGAGAGTTGGAAACGATGGAGTAATCCACATCCGAAGTTTGTGCTTGTGTGAGAGGTAGAGAAAGAAAGATAAAGAGATGGTAAAGATGGACGCATCTTGATGCCACTGTGATCTGCATCTGTGTTCTTCATGCTTTCGTTAATGGAGGAATTTGGTTAATCATTGACGCTTGAATTTAGTGACCAGCATGTCGAATTTGTTAGAACTCTATTTTCCTTTGTTTGGAATCAATACTCATGTGAATTGATGGAAGTTGATGATTATTCGGGAAACTTAATTTGTAAAACCTGTGATATGAGTTTGCTCAAAAACCCCGCATCCGGGTTACTTGGTCTTTAGATATGGGTTTGATTTCGATAGTGATGAAGACGAGGGCAAAAGTAACGACCCGACCCGGATTCCAACACGAAATCCCAAGGTCGTGCTTATTGGAACTAACTTAATAAGAGGACAAGCACTTGATAAGCAGAGTGCTAGTCAAACAAACAATCGAGCAAACTCGCTCTAAACATGAACATAACACCGCACTAAAATACGGTATTTCAAAAATCGAATAAGCGGAAACAATATAAGAAAGAAGTCCCAAGCTATGAAGCTCGAAACCAACGACAATGAAACCAAGAGAGACATTATCTCTCAAAGGAGGAAAAACAAAACTCGCGTGCGCAACATTGCGACGCTAATCAAACCATCGGCACTCAGCCGGGCGTTTCAACAAAGAACCAACGATATAACAATTACCCAACGGCTAAAGCATACCAGGGGTCAACCAACAACTATAAAAACTAGAATAAGGAAATTCCCCAAAGCTCTGCGTGCTCGGAGACAAGCGAAATAAATACTAAAACCACAAACAAGGCACGACACAACACGTCGGCCCAGAAATAACCAATACAAATACCCAAGTATTCTACCGACATTGTAAAGTCTAAATAACTTTACAAAATGTCGATCTCACAAGAATAGCAAAGTACATGAAATCAATGACAATGCTAAAAAGGAACAAGACTCCTGGCGCTACTCGGGAAAGTCGGCGCTACAAACCGAACCACACGATCTAACCTCGATCTATCGACCAGTTGCGCCTCGCTTATAGTCACGATCTACTCGACCTCGTCATGCGGCTATCGATTCTGCAACTAAAAACAAGTGCGAGATGAGTCATAATGACCCGATGCTACTACAATATATATGCAACATATAATTATGTAACATAAACATAACCGGTGTCATTTTATATATGACGAAAAACCCGTGAAGAGGCGTAGTATCGTTTCGATACTCCACAAGATATCCACTCCTTCTTACTTACTAAACCATCCAAATGAACCAGGGTGTAATTCCCTGTTCACACACAAATCAAATGAATTATAAGGTAGTTCCCACAAAACATCATATGCAAGTATACATATCATTATATATACGAATCAAGCTATTCACTTTACCACGTGTAAGGGTGCATGTTTATATATATACACCTATATCGGTATGTATATCTCTAAATATACATATCAAATCTCCCATAAAATCATCATGCATAAGTGTGCATATCTATATATATACACATCAAGTCTTTCATATATATCTCAAATACAAGTATGCATATCTCTATATATACATATCAAATCTCTCATATATCATCAGACAATACAAACATGGTCAATAAGATCTCATGTTCAACTAACACTTTGTTATCACATAAGTGCCCATAGTAAGCCACATAAAGGATAGAGAAGATACCAAATCACTTTCGTCGTATTGCTCCGCAATCACAAGCGTTAATGTTAATCATATCGTGCCGGTGATACCCGTGTTCGGTATCAAAGTACCGAGCTCTCTCTCCGTGCGAGTTCTCTACTCGGAAAATAGCACTAGCCAATGTGCTCAATTGGTTACGACAAAGGGGCTACTTCCCCATTGTAGCTAGCGGTGGAGGTGTGTGTGAAACCCGAATCGATGCGGCGATACATTACAATCACGAATCCCATAATTCGTGAAGGCAATGCATCGCCCCACCATCATCATGAAAACTCAAGTAATGCCAGCTGGACTTATATGCAATGCACAAGTAGATGTTTACTTGCTAATTCTCAAGTAGATATAATGATCTACTAAACTCATACGATTATGCACATTGTTACATAAATCACAAAACCACAATAGGAACTCATTTGAGTCTCTAAATCATAAGTGCCAAGTTTGTTCACTCTATTCAATTCAAGTCCCAAAAGCTAGTAATCTAGTCAAATGGAATATAATTGTCATAGGATCTCACCACGATCCTCGTAAGGTTCAATTGTTCCTTAACTCGACTCCGTTGAGTCTTTACTACAATTCCAACCAAATAGAGTTTGAACACTATATGTGTCCCAAGACTCTTTTCTATGTTCTCGTTTGAGGCATAGCAAGGTTCTCATTCCATTTAGGAATCTTAGTTCAAGTCCCAAGTCAATTATATAAGGGAAGCCCAAGTTGATTATTGTGAAATCAAGCTTAGTTCAATTTTGATTCATAATTCCACTTAATAGTAGAATCCAAGTTCACCACAATTCATTAACTGCAGAACAGATCAGGCACGAAGGCAAATACATTCAATATGCTCATAAGTCATATCATAGAAACACATAGAAGAATCAATTCTTGACAAGGTAGGAAATCATGCATTTAGTCATAATATAAAATATACACAGTATTCCATATTCACCTATGAAATTCAACAGAGTCACAACTTAACCATCAGTCCATTAAGTACTATCCAAGACTACTTCGTTAGTCTCGGATCATGAAGCCATTTACTAAACTCTTCCTAGAGTAGTAACTCATTCAATAACACAAAAGTCGATGGTAGTCAAAGACTTAAGCAACACTAGAGCGGTAATATCCCGTAAGGTCAAACCATACCGGTGAGTCTTAGATAACAACATGGTCATCCTAGCGACTTATACAAGTAGACTCCATGTATAGAGTACTAAAGATAGCCCCAATCCAAATCATCTTATAGAATAGTCCTCAAATTCATTATTTCAACAAGTAGGTGTTTTTACTCATTAAAGAATCAAGTAGGAATTCGACAAGAGCGAATTCAACCTGTCAAGTAGATACATCATTCTACAACATGCTCTCAATTGTGCATTTGCTTCACACAATCACATAAACCACATAAGAACTCGATTGAGTCTTATAATCACTCATATCAAACATGCCCTTCAATCCATCCCAAAGTCACGTAGGCTAATATATTAGTCTAACGCACTACAAACGTCGTAGGGATTGAATGTGGAGTCGGTATTGTTCAATAACTCCCTAATTTCAACTCCGGTGAGTTTTACTAAAATTCAACCAAGTTGAGCATTGATACTCTATGCATCACATTGCCCTTTCCTAAGTTCTCCTTTCATTTAGAACTCGATAACTAGGCCGTTCATGATCTTAAACTAGCCTTAAACACAATCCCGAGTTTCAAACCCTAGTTTCGGTGATTTTGTTAAACCTTGAATTGAAACATATTCCTTCACAAGAGTTATTCCTAAGCTCATTATAAACAACATTCATGCTTTACAAAATGTCAAAATCACAACTTCATAGAGAATTCATAAAATCCTACACATGTTTCAAAGGTTGAATTGGAGGATTTCTCTTCACAAAATGTGTTCACAATCATTAATAGAACAACTATAATGAAGGGGTCATGCTATTTTATTGAACATGAAAATCTCAAGGAATTGTCAACGTACCTTAGTCCTAAGATTAATGGATGAAAGGTTGATTAGAGCAAGGATTGTAGTAGAGAAGATCGAGGGCTTCGATTTGGCGGTCTCGGTTCGTCAATCGGACCACCGGATCTCCGGGAAATGGTCTCTCAAGTTGGTGTGACCTCCATGGACGAAATTTGAGCTAAGTCTCTGAAGTTCAGCTTGTTGTTGATCAACAATGACTGTGGAGGCTGAATCTTGTGTTTATATACTTCCCAAGAAGTCCCTAATCCAAGTGAAGGGCTTTAAGAGGCTTCTCATTGGCTATGGCATGTGAGCCATTGATAAGAGATGATCTAAGGGTTCATAAGGGTTGAAAGTAAGTCAACAAAGGTGGCTTTGAGTCACAATGGACGTCCAACGGCCAAGGGCACAAGGGTCAATAGCCAAAACAACCAAGAAAAGTCACAAATCTGAAAACAGACCAATCTTGTAAAATCGACCATAAATAGCTCACACCTCCAAATGAGGTGATTATTGATTTTTATGAAACTAGACTCTTTAAACTATAGTTTAGCCTTTTAAATTACTCAATTTGGACTTATATTCATCAAAATATGGCTACTACAAGTTCAAGTACAGAAGCTGATTTCCTGAAAACAGAATTCTGGCACAGCCGTAAGTCAAGACCTAAATGAGGTACTTATACACCTTGGAAAAATACCATATTTTACAGGGAGTATCCTAAAATATGTAGGTAAAACATACAAAATATTTAGAAAATTCTCTTTAGTAGATTGGTACCAGAATTTTGCCGAAGTTCGCCCAAAAACAGGACTGAATCTGTGAAGTGATATGTTGGTCATCTTATTTCCAAATGCAACAAATCTATGAACATTGATTGTGCAAGCATGAGAAATACTAGTACTCTTGCTCTAGAACTTAAATGAACTTCTCGCAAGTTGAAAGCACAAACAATACAAGCAACGAAGGCAAACACGAGAAACCCTAAGACTCAAACGAAGCAACAAAGCTTCTAAACTTTCAACCAAGCATACTATGATCAAGATGAACATTATAAGTCATATATGCAAGGTACTAAGAATCCAATGAGACCTAGTTAAGTGCTAACATGCTAAGACGAACACTCAACGCATTAACAACAAAACATGCAACACGAGAAAGTCAAATACACCAAGGTTCGGGGTCTTACAAAAAGGGTATTTCACTCGAAGATAACGTCAAAAGGTAACGTCCGTCAAAAAATGGGTTAACGTGCAAGATAAGTCTGGTACAGTGGCCATCCCGAAAATTTTGACGTCTCAGTGGCCTAATTGCAAGTTTTGGTAAAGTACAGTGGCCCAAATGTGTGTTTTGTCTAGAAAAATCGATGCATTAAATGAATAAATGACGGACAAGAAAGAAGCAAAGGAATTGATGCATTGAAATTCTATGAATCAAATTGATTCGATTTGAAACGACGATGCATCGATTTTGAATCTCTGATGCATCGCAATTCAATTTGTGCATTGCAATGCATGAACGGAAACTTTGTGCGCGCACCTTTGTTCATTAATGGTATACTCGTTATTTTGTAGCAAAAATATCTTTTTCCAGTTAATAAAAAAGAGAGGGGAGTTAAGCGGTTGGAATTTGTCTGGAAGGGACTGACCCGATTATCACCCTTAATTTATACTTCTTCTTTTCATCTAAAGAGTCCATGTTTGAAAAATCAAATTATTAAGAGATATAAAACTAACATTAGAGTTGGTCACAATTACAATAATATTAGAGCATAATCAATATTTAACATCAATTGTGGAGAGTAATGTTGAAATGTTATAACGATGATAAACATAATACTCCTTCGTTCCATATTTTTAAAAAATGACATTTTTAGTAGCTCATTAATAATGAACTAACACTTTTATGTTTTAATAATTTTTTAAAGTGAACTTTTTAAATGAAACATCATAAAATAGAATAATGAACTTTTTGCTCGGAATGAAGGGAGTATTTTGAAGGTGGACTCTTAATTATGAAAAATCCCAAAATAATATGGTGGATTTTTATGGGGGAGTAAGTAAACATTAAGGAAAAAATGCAGCTAGTTTTCGATACTTTACACCCCTATATATTTTTGTAGCCGAAAAAAACACTTCATGTATCGTAATGCAAAAAATCATGCCTCACGATACATAAAAGTGTCTTATTTTGTACATCACAAGGCATGAAGTTTTTTTTTTTTTTTTTGGGTTACGGAAAAAAAAAATATAGGTGTAACGCGGTCGAAATGCTATCTAGATGGTACCGTCCAGAATATCTCCAAAACATTAATAACGTGAGTCGCTTGGACTCTCCCTCTTTTACAAACCCCAAAAACGTCATACTAACTCATAAATCTGCCTGCCCCTCCTCTATTTTGGGTAAGTTGAATGAAGTTGTAATAGGATAATATTGGTTTACCCAATCCTTGGGAGATCAGTATAATTATAAATATGTATATTTGTTGGTATTGAGAGTTTATAATGAGTGAAAGAGATATTATTTTGTTGCCTTTTGTTTCTTCCTGGGTTGGAAGCCCCCGTCAATCGTGATGACAACTCTGGAGTCTCTGTTATGGTTTGTTTCATTGCAAGGTTATGGTTACAGTTACGGCTACATGACCTGCACTCTGATATGGTTTGTTTCATTAGTGGTAATACTGATGATAGCAAATTGCTTATATTATCGCTTCTACAAGATTTGGAATTCTCAAACTGCTGCACCAAAATCAACCAAAAGAGGGCAAATTATTCCCTCCTTGCCTGCTTTTAAATACAGAACCAGATGGAGCGGCAACAGTAACACTGGCGAGTGCATCATCTGCTGGAAAGATTTCGATGACCACGATTGGTGTAGAATTATTCCTCGGTGCACCCATATCTTTCATGTTAAATGCATTGACAAATGGCTTAGTATTAAACAAGCTTGCCCTATTTGCCGAAGGCCTGTTTGGAGAATATACCATTAGAGAAAGGGGACAGATCGTAGAGGCTCTTCCCTTTATTTTGATCTTGTCTATTTCTGCTAGGTATTGTGCTCAAAGTGTGATGATTTTATTTTATTTTATTTTTGTTTTGTTAGTTTCCATTTTATTTCCGAACAATGTTTTCCGAATGTTACAGTGTTTGGCAAACAAAAATTCGAAAAAATCCGTGTGATATCAATAGAGGACAATCGTTTTAGAACGGGGGAGAATTATGGTTATGTAATCGGTATGGGTCTGAATTTGGCCAAAAAAATTAATTCAATCCTAAGACTAAGGAAGCAACAAAAATTAAGGGGTTGTACAGTGTAACTATTAATACATTCGTTGGTTCTGCTATAGTATGCATAACCACTTGAATGCTTGTTGTAAACTGTTAAAATTATGTCTCAAATCCCTTTAGGAATATGATCGATAATTTAGTAAAAGATAAAGAGAGTGTTAATCTTAATTAATGATGGTAAAAGATAAAGAGTTTGTTAATCTTAAGGCCATGTTATATGCGGCAAACTAGTTTACCAAAAACTAGTTTGTGGTATAAAGTAGAGACAGACGACAACGATATAATTGGTGGTTGAAGGTCTCGAGATCTTGTCATTGTTAGACAAAATAATGTATGACTATTTTGATCCGTGAAAGGTGTGGTACTATGTAGGATGGTATATCCCTGTAACCTTTGTCCTATGCAGGGCAAGTACATTGAAAACTCTCAACTATAATTTCTCATCATTTATAGTAAAGTTGTTACTTGTCTTGGAATGGATTAAACCACGTAAAATCTTTTGTTTCCTTTTGCTGTATTCCGTTATATTTTGTATTATCTTGTCATTATTCGTCCAAATACTTGATACAATTATTTTTAACCGATTCGCTTCCACATTGAAGATATAAACTTGAAATTCTAAATCCAAGAGTATTCTCCTTTTTATAACATAAACAAAATCTATAGATCAATTCTGTTGCAATGTAGATTTTTTTATTATTTTTTTGGTGGAAGCAGTGGCGGCACTGTACGTAAATTTATAAATAATTAATAATTAATAAGAGAAGAAAGTATAAACATGAAGAGGACAATCAGTCTGACCCGATTTAGGGAGGACAAATGGGTGTTACCTAAGAGAAGGAATTCAATACGTACCTACTATATTGTTATTATTGAATTTATTTTTTATAAATATTGTTTAAATTAAATTATTTCTTTAAAATAGTAATGAAGTACGTATCACATATTATCTAAAATTGTGGTAGATAAATACCTCAATGAATTAATTTTTTAATGAGTAATGAAATTGGCATAAGCATATTCAAAAATATATATCTATTAAATAAAAAAAACTATTCGGAGATGTGTTAAGAATCAAGAAGTCATAAACAAATAAGAAATATATTACTCAACTTAAAATATCAAGTAATTAATTAGGGGTAGTTTTACCCAAACAAACATTAGTTTAAAGTAATAATTCATAATGTAGTGAAAATGGTTTCTCCCTATAATTTTCAATCAATATTTTGTTGCAATTTTCATTTACCTTTGGTGTAAGGTTTATTTTGCAAAAAAATTAATGTACAAGGTTTGTTGTGCAAGCCATAAGGCTGGAGATAAATTAAGTCTGTTCCGGTGTCCAAATCACGTGCCTCGTAGACAACCAACTCATCATTCTATTAGAGAAACTTACTCCTCTTTGCTAGTAGGTTTTAATCGCAAAATCAAAATAAGTTGAGGTTTAATATGGTGAAGATCAATACACGTGGTTAATTTTAAAAAAGATGAAATAGGCCGGGTTTTATTTTTGCAATTATCTTGATTCTATTAATCCTATTTGGAAAAAATTCTCATTCAAAAATGAACTTATAATAATTGCGACATTTTAATCCAATCCTCCACTATAGGAGTATTGGGACGATTTTAAGAAATTAGGGAGAACTAGAACTAGAAGTAGGAAAAGGAAAAGGACCAAACTCTCGGTTCTTAAACAATTAGAATTTAGGACCAAGACTAAACAAAAGTTTAGAGTTTTTAATCGGTGAATTTGATGCAAACACAAACTCATCAAAGTGTTGTTGACTTGTACCAAAATATTACTTTTAATATGAAAATTACTAACGTAGCGTGGTAAACGCGAACAATTTGCATGCTAGTGCCCACCTTTTCTAATAGGTATTATTTTAAGAATATGTCTCCGGTAAGATGTGATCCGTAAAACGGAGTTTCATTTTTTTACAACACTATTATCAACACAAGGTAAATTGGGTTAACATGATCCATTTTACATAAAATACTTGTAAGACCGTCTTACCTAAATTTTTGTCTTGTTTTAATTGTCAAACTGTTGCATTGGTAGGTGTGAAATTTATAACTATGATATTTAGTAGCACCATTGTTTTTTTTTTTTTTTGATAGATAAGTGTAACTTCTTGTTCGTAAGCACCATTGTGTTTGTGGTTCTGACATAATGTGTGCAATAGAATCAGCGGATTTGTTTTTATACAAGGTAAAAACTTATGAAAGACGGATTTCTATGACTCGACCCATCATATGTTGGTGGACTGAGCTTTGAGAGAGTGACCTCCATCATACAAATTATGATTTGTAGGATAGTGTCACAAGAGACCTACTCTTTGTGCAATGTGATGGTGTAGCATGTATTGGATGCATTGTGCAAATATAAAATCCCCGTTGTAATTAAAATTTTAAAAATTAATACTCCCTCCATTCCACCGAAAAACTCACCATTTGAAAATTCAAATTATATATTAAGGAGATATATCAATGCCATTGGTCATAATTACAAAAATACTAAACCACAAAAGAATGTGCTTACAAAAAGAAAGGCAAAGATGAAATGTTATCCAAATTGTATACATAATTTTAAAAAGTAAAATTTTAAAGTGAAACATTCCAAAATAGTATAGTAAACTCTTTGCTTAGAAAGAATGAAGTATACCTTTTTATTAGTCCTAGTTATAATAGGTTTAATATTGGTTTACCCAATCCTGGGTAGGATTTGGCTTAGCTGAAGGGACTGTCAATTAATGTGTTACGATTGAGTCTCCTAAACACTTTTCTATCTTCTCGTTTCTTATTCTTAACATAGTACCACCCTTGATTTCTTATTCTCGTCCATGGCAGACTTTGGATTTCTTCTTCTCGGTGGTTCAGTGAACATGATTGCATGGTGTGTTTCATCTGTGCCAATAATGCTGATAGCAGATTGCTTTTGTTGCTTCTACATGTTTTATAAATTTAAACGCAATGCACGAAACTCAACCAGAAGATCAGGGAACATGCCTGCTTTTAAATACAGAGATAGCAGTATCACTGATCATGAGTGCATCATTTGCTGGAATGATTTCAAAGGCCACGAGTGGTGTCGAATTATTCCTCGGTGCAACCATATCTTCCACGCTCAATGCATCGACAAATGGTTTTCTATTAAACAAACTTGCCCTGTTTGCCGTAGGCCTGTTTGGATACTACACCATTAGAGAAACTCTTCCATGTATATTAATTCTGCTAGGTATTGTGCTTAAAGTGGGATGAATGAATTTCTTTTATATTAAGATTTTTTTTTTGTTAGTTTACATTTTATTTGGATATCTTAATCTCAAATTAGCTACCATAACATTGCGCCTTTCGGTATATTCCATAGATAATCAATAAAGTATTTAGATATTGTAATGTAGTTAGTCAAATCGTTATCTATTACCGAGTACATTGGTCACAATATTGTAATGTGATTGATCAAATCGGTTACTTACAAATAGTAGGATGGATATTTGGATAATTTTCCCTAGTGAATATGAATAATACCACCTCAACCCACTAATCACAAAAGTGCAAATAATTAATACTAAATTAATAACAATAATGTACCAGCAACTTAAGACTCGAAGAGCTGCATACACCTGTGGTCACATGTACTTACAATATTCTTCATAACCTGCAATCGACATTCATTTAACCAATTACCACTTCTTGTAAATAACAAAAACAACCTTGGAAAATAATAAACTAGAAGTATATAAACACTAACTTACTGGGATCAGCTGTTACGATCATCCCAGTTTGGATGAAATCACAGTTAAAATCATGTTCACCATTTGCCTGAAAATAGGCATTCATGGCATAAGCTGCATGTGATAGCACGGTGTTGGGCTCGTAGCAGGGACCACCATCTTGTATGGGCTTACAGTCCACTCCCGAGCTGCATACAAAGTCTATGTTTCTTTGTAATGCCTCATCAGTGGCACCTTCTTTTGGTACACACCACTGCTTCCCCTTATGTGATGAGGGAGATGGCGCTGATGGCGTTACCTGTATAAGACCACATTAATATATAACTAAAGGATAAGTCTTTTGTAACATCGTATTATGGATATTTATTCGTAAGACGGAGCTCTACTGTTTCACAACGCAACTCACTAACACCTGGTGAGTCGGTAAGAAGGATTTGTTTTAAATAAAATATATTCTTAAAACCGTCTAATCCAAATTTTTGTTATATCCAAATAACAATAGAAACGACTAAAAGTTACGGACAACGTTCAAGGAAAGGTGCAACAATATTCTAGAGTAGTATTTATTATCGTCTAGGCGGTATACAACTTTGTAGATGCAAATGTATGATACAAACAACTCATATCCATTAGCTTGGTATGCAGGCTTTACCTTGCAAATAACAAGTTAATGTAAAATTTTGCATAAAATCCAAAATACTTTTTCCAGAATTACGATCCACTACCTAAATTATTGCACCTTATTGGTCCGTTGTAGCATAACTTGTACCAGGACTGAGAGTTTATTTCAATCCAAAATGATAGGGATCGGACACATCAAATTTATCTTCCCAAATGCTAGGGATTAAAGCAAGTGTTACCCATTATAAAATCTATATTTATATTACAATCAATCTATATTACAATATAACTCATTCTCACACATGTGCAATTAACTAAAGTTATTTAGAAGTTGAGATTAAATTATCTCAAAAAATTTAACGGTTGAGATTCACTCTCACATTCACATATGTGAGAGTAATTATCTATTTTTAATTCTCTATTTTCCCTCACCCTGTTACAAAGTCACCCCTACAATTAATATTATGAGCAGTCATACCCTGAAATTAATCTTCTGAACAATTACCCTTTATAAAATATCAATCTTACATTCCGCCACAAAATCAAACGTTCATAGTTCAGTTACATATAACTCCTTACAAATGTCCTCCCTCAACTATGAGTTGAATTCATATAACACCCCTCAACTACCACTTGAAGTAATGCATCCCGTAACTGTAACACTTTTTTAAATCGTACCTTCTATTTAAACGTTGTCGTTTTAATTTACGAAATCAGATATACTGGCACCGTGTCATAAACACGAACACGAAAATCTAGTACTAAACAGCAACGATCAAGAGAGACTAATTTGGGCAGAAATTAAGGCCACCCTTATGTGGCAACAAGCTTCTTTCGACACATATAGACACTAGTCTCATATTGGGTTCAATCTATAACAAGTTGTTTTGACCCAAAGGGATGGGAGAGATGGCAAGAGCATTCAGGCAAAGATCTTAACGTCCTTAATTTCAATCCTCATACGAATAAGGAATCACACTTACCTATCAAAAATAAAATAAAAAATAAGAAAGAAAGAAAAGGTAACCGCGTTCCCCATCTCTACAAGATAATCAAGAACAAGGCAGACAAATGTAAAGTGTAAACATGTAATGGTTATAATTCCTTTGAAACTTACTTCTTAGTATTTGTATGGTAGAGCGTCTTGATCAAAACGTTTGTCAAATACGCACATTTCTCTTTTAAAATATTTCAATGCAGGGTTTTAAATTGGAGCGTTTTAAATATATGTTGCATTTACAATTATTTTGTTTATGAAAATAGCATTTTGAAAAAAAACTTATTTATAAAAAAACAATTGCGTTTTGTAAACACTTCGTTTTAAAAAAAATTATGCTTTCAAAACGCTGCACCAAACAATACCTCCCGCCAAAATATATCATCTTACATATTTGCACCATAATCAGGGGATAAACCAAAAAGGCACGTTAGAACTCCTAGATTTAACCATTACTTTGACCGGCATCTTCGATCTTACTAAGCCAAATTATCAATTATATATAAATGACCGATATATATTAACTTATCTGGAAAAGATGAAATTATGCACTAGATATGGGTGACCTAATGGTAGAGATAAGTCTTTTCAAAGTGTAAGATTTTAGCTTCGATCCTTTTCTACGCCCCTCAACCTAAAGAAAAAAAAAATCTTGAACGTTTATGGTTAAAAGATTAATATGAAAATGCTAAGAAATACTTACAAAGGGCAATGTCTAAATGATCTTTGGCAAAATCTTTGATAAGACAATATTACAGATATTTTTTGTAACACGGATCCTTCTTATTCGACCTGCTGTGTGTTGATAGGTTGAGCAATAAGAAAGTGAGACTCTGTCTCACAAATTAAAATTCATAAGATCATGCTACAGCAGACCAATTCATGATCTTTTACCTTGGAATAATTAACTTTTATGATAATGAATAATGTATTCAATGATATAAACGTAATTACCTATAAACAAAAAGATATAAATGTAATATGGTCCGAGTCAAAAAAATGTAAAAGTGTCTTTTTTATAATCCTTTCATTTCGGATAAAGAATCTTTGTTTGAAAATAAATTTTTGTACTTTTTTTTTTAAAATAAATGTTCCTATTTTTTATTTTGAGATGTCTCAACTAATGTTCATAATGACTTTTGGTGTACAAATTTTATATCAATCTTCTTAATATATCAATTTATTTAATACAATAATTATTGTACATCCTAAATAGAGTGAGGGTAATGAGTATATAATTAATGAGAGAGAGAGTGTATGTAATGGGTATTATTGTTACAACATATTTTACAACTCATCATTAATTACATTTATTAATTCTTGTGTTTTGCTCACTAGGAACATTTATCCGGGACGGAGAGAGTAATAAAAAGACACTTATAGTAGCTTATTAATACTCCCTCCGTTCCACCCAAAGAGTCCCAATTTAAAAAGTCTAATTATTAAGGGATATATTAATGTCATAAAAATTAGTAATAATTACAAAAATAGTTAAGCACGAACAATGTACTTACAACACAAGTGGATGATAAAGATGAAATTTTATAGAAATTATAATAATAATTTTTGAAAGTAAACTCTTAGAGTGAAACATCCAAAAATAATATAATGAACTCTTTACCTGGAACGAAGGGAGTTATAAAATGATATTTTTATACTTTTGAAAATGAACCCTTTAAATGAAATATCCTATAATAAAATCGTGAACTTTTTGATTGGAGCGGTGATAGTATTTCTTAAAAGTACTTTTTGGTAGCTAGTTTGCGTGACCAATTTCATAACAATTTTTCCGTAAGACCCGTTAACCAATTGACAATTAACAGACAATTTCTACGTCCTAGCCAGAAGCTAATTCTGACTAAAAGACAGTTCAGTAAATACACGCCAATGGAAAGGATATAGAAAGTCTGTAAGAAAAAAGTTGACATATAGAAAGGATAATAATCAGTTCACTAATAAATCTCTAATTACCAAATTACCCATCTAAAAAAGTTACTGTAAAAACATTTCAAAGAAAAGTCACCTTTCCATTGCGGCGCAAGATGCCCACGTCGTAAACTGGACTAAAATCGGGTCGAAACAACCCGAAATTACGCTCGGAGGTCGAGGGCTTAAGGTCCTCGTTAAACAGGGAGAAAACGTACGTCTCGAACGTTCTGTTTGGCATCAACGGCGTGCCTTTCCCGGAATTCACGTGCCGTACGAGGTTCTTATTATACGAAGCGGCATTCTCCAAACTCACACCCGGTTGGTTCGGGTCACCCGCTGACGGCCACCCGGTTTCCGCCACCACTATCTCCACGTCACCGTACCCTAGCCTTTTCATCGCTGAGTAAACCGCGTCCATCTGTGCATCAAACATGTTCGTGTAATTTATCCCAGTCGCCTTGTCCAAAACGCCGCCGTTTGGTTTGAACAGAGCGTAATCTAGAGTTTTGTCGGAGAATCCGAAGTACGGGTACGGGCAGACCATGAATGGGGATTTGGTTTGACGGTGGAATTCCAGCATCGGGCCAAATATGACCCTGTCGTACCCACGTCTGAACCGACCCGAACTGGGTGGTTCCGACCTTGAAAGGATACCTAATGAATGAGGTGTTGACACTTGGATGTCTTTGACTCCGGCGAGATTCAAGGCGGCGTGAATGGATTTCATCGCCTGAAGGAGGTGGGCAATGAGATTTTTGTCTGAGGTGGCGAGAACTTCGTTGCCGACGACGATTCGGTTTATTCTGGTTTTTGGGTAGAAGGGTGATACGTTGGCAGCTACCCATGACTGGGCAGCGGGAATCTTGGTGAGGGAAAGGATGTCGCCGTTGGCTACCGTGATGGTGACGGAAATGTTGGAATTGGAGAAGGCGCGGAGGATGTTGGGGTTGGAGTCGAATATTTTGATTCTGTCTATAGTGGTTTGGTCTTTGATGAAGGTGGCGACTTGAGATGGTGCTGGAAGGTTATCGGCGACGGTACCATAGTTGACACCAATGGTGTAAACTGCGGTGGTATGGTGGAGAAAGAGGGTGGAAATGATGGTGAGGAGGAGGAGAGAGAATTTGGGGGAAGAGTTCGCCATGTTTAGAGGTGGTTTGAAATGAAGTGGAAGAAAAGAGAAGGGCGGTATTTAATTTGGGGGCAGCCGTTTACCCCACTACGGCCAAAACCTCGTAATGGCTATTATGGTATTGCTTAAAATGCAATATTCGAATTGCGTGGATTCGACCAATTTACCCCGCACCATATACTTCCAGTCTTCCAATTGTCAAAGAATTCTCTTGGCAAAACCTTCCATTTGACCACTCAATTTTTAAAAAAATTAGAAGGTGGTCATTGAAAGTTTAAAACTTGCAATGATGCCACTAAACTAAATTTATGTTGCAAAGCGTGCCCATATTTTGGATGTCCGTTAGCTTCATCGTTGAATATGAGTGAAATTCATATTTTGCCCCCTTTAAATAACAATTATTCTCTTTATATGATATTAGAAACCCAAAGGGATCTAACTTAATTTTTTTATAAATATATCGTCTTCTTTCTTACTACTACTAGATTTCATCTTTCTTTGATTTCATAAATATGTCGATTTACACTCTTAGATTTGAGATTGTTTGATGTTTACTTTTTCATTTTCGAAACAGAATTACTGGGTTTGATCGAAACAAACAGAGGTGGGCTTGCTTTGCCGGATTTCTAGATAGAGAAAAGAGGTTGCTAGCCCAACAATGGAGTCTCGCCGGCCAGATCTGGAATGGATTTGGGCGGTGATGCAGAGTGGGGGAGGTTTGGCCAGATGTGGGTGAAGGGAGAGGCGGATCTGACGTCGGCGATGGAGATTCGTCGGAGAAGATGAAGGAGGTCGGCGATATATACCAAGCACAAGTGAGCACCGATGCGAAGAGTTCGTCACACAACTCCCTGAATTTACTAGACCTCTATTGAGGCAGATCAAAAGCGATACAGGTTTGGTCCGGCCCCTATATAAACCCAGAAGCTCCTCCTTCTCCGGTGAACCAGCCGGCGACGCCATCTCCCTCCTCTCTCTCTAATTCGTTCACACCAAGCCCGCCGCCGTCTCCCTCTGCCCAATCAATCAACAGTTGTCGCCCTTTTTGTAACCCTGATCTCCAGCCATCACCCGGCATTCTACCTCCCCTTCATCCATCACCGACGCTGACCCCCCTTCATTTAATCTCCATCTCCTCGCTCAGGCTTCATCTCCCAGATTCGCCACCTGCCATGTCTGGCCGAGCTCCACACCTAGCTTGAATCCTTCATCTTTGCCGCCATCTCCTTCGTATCACAAAAGCTCCACCAAGGTCCAATTGCCGATAACCCCTTCCAGTTAATTTCTAGCCGCTTCCATCTCCGTTCATCCTCAATCAACTTACCGAATGCTCTCTGTCTTTAACGTCCAACATCCTCACCGCCATCCGGCGTCCACCTTCCCTTCGTTTAGCCTCTACATAGCCGCCGACGTAGCCCCCTTTGCCCAAATCCACAGCTGGTCCCTTCATCTCCCTAGCCACTCAGACACCCAGCAACCCAATTCCCAAACAGACCTGAAGATTCCGTCCACCAGACGCGATTTGCTGGAGATCGGGCAGAAGAGAGAAAGAAAGATGGGAGATGAAGAGGGTTTATATGTGATCTTTTTTTTTCATTAGACCCCTTTAGGTTTCTACTATCACATAAAGAGAATAATTGTTATTTAAAGAGGGGCAAAATAGAGAGTTCACTCATATTTAACGGTAGAGCTAACGGACATCCAAAATATGGGTACACTTGCAACATAAATTTAGTTCAGTAGCCTCATTGCAAGTTTTAAACTTTTGGTGATCGCCTTACAATTATTTGAAAAGTTGGGTGGCCAAATATAAGGTTTTGCCAATTCTCTTACACTTTAAGAATAAAGAATTTGGAACTTCCTTGTTTCTCTAAAGTTCTTAATTTATTCCAATGATTTTCCTTTGATATTTTTGTACTTTTCGTTATTAATAATTGCTTTCACTTAAGGTATTTTTTGCAGAAGTAAGTCTCCTATGAGAACATCTTACCTATTTTAATATGTGAGACGAAATTTCACTCTCTCACAAGTCACAATTCAATTCACCAACACACTATAAATTAGTTTGAGATTATTTATCTTACATAAAATACATACAAGACCATTTTATTTATTTATTATTATTTTTTTGTGGACTCTTGGGTTAGTGTCATATGTATATAAACTAGTTTTTTAACCCGTGCGTTAAACGCACGTTAACTAAATCGTACATAAACAAAATAAAGAGGATCAGTTTATTAAAAATTACACATAATTATATCACTAATCATTATAAATTCTAAAAAAAACTCCTTATACACAACATTTGTTGTCATATTAGTTGGTTTTTCATCTTCACCACATATCAATATCTTTAAACCAAAATAATTTGTTACTCTAGAAATTACGACATATACAGCTATCCATGGCTAAATACTGATTTTTTTCAAAAAGAGACCTACGTGCAATTATTGACTTTGACACTTGTTAATTGTCATTGCATATGATACCAACAATGTAAATTGTCTTCTCTAGAAATTGAAATACAGTTTTACATCGGATAGAGTTAATGACAATCTTGGGATAAAAACATTTTCTCCAACATTGCTTTATTTCAAATTTTTTGTTTCAACAATGTGATTCCCAATATTTATGATGATTAGTCTTGTTCCATTACACAACCTTGCAACATGGTCAGTGTTTCTCAATAGCATTACTGGAACACTAATTTTACGTGTCAATCCATGGCCTGACAGCCCCGAACATCTTATAATATTCAAAAACTCATTATAATGAATGTCTTTGAACAAACTCGAATTTTTTCGTCCTGCAAATAGAATCTGAACTCAAATAAGTTCTTCATTTTGAATGATTACTTTTAACTATTATTTTTGTTTTGTAAATTACTTTGATTTTAATAACTTTCATTTTTTTGTTTTATTGACTTCGCAACTATTATCTTTGTATTGTTTTTAAAAATTCATTTTACGAAAAAAATTTGTTCCTTAATTTTTTATTATTATTTTGCTAACCTCAGTTTAAATTGTTTTGTTTTATTGACTCTGTAACTATTATTTTTGTTCCATCAAATATTTTTATTTAACTAACGTATTTTTGTTTTACATAACTATTTTTAAGAATTTGTTTTAAACTTTTGTTCCGTAAATTATTTTTATAATTTTACTAATCTCAGTTTAAATTATTTTTGTTTTATTGACTCCGTAACTATTGTTTTTGTTCCATCAAATATTTTTATTTAACTAATGCAGTTTTGTTTTACATAGCTATTTTTAAGATTTTTTTTTTTAAAAAAAATTTCCGTAAATTATTTTTATTATTTTAGTAACCTCAGTTTAAATTGTTTTTATTTTGATTGACTTTGTAACAATTATTTTTGTTCCATCAAATATTTTTATTTTACTAACGTATTTTTGTTTTGCATATATATTTTTAAGAATTTGTTTTAAACTTTTGTTCCGTAAATTATTTTATTTTACTAATCTCCGTATAAAATTATTTTTGTTTTGTTGATTCTGTAACTTATATTTTTATAGTGACTTGTTCTATAAATTATTTTTATTTTACTAACCACTTAGATTTTTGTTTTTTTTTGACTCCGGAACTATTATTTTTGTTTTATTTATTATTTTTTATGTTTAAAGAGAGAAAAATATTTAAACATAATTAAAAGAGAGGAGATGGTAGTGATGAGAGAGTAAATAGGGAGGAGATGGGAGAGAGATAGAGAAATACAACCAGAGAAGATACAAGAGAGAAATAGTGAAATGGTAATTTAAAAGTAAGATTTTAGAGGGAAAAATTGTAAGTCCAGTAGGCAACAATTAAGGCTAGAGGGGGGGTGAATAGCCTTTAAAACTTTGAGGGTTTATTTGTAAAACTTGTAAAGTTGGCAGCGGAAAACTGGTTTGGTCAGTCAGCTGGAAATTGGTCAGCTGGCTGACACTTTGAAAATGCCTTAAGCTGATGAAAGTTGGTCAGCTAGCTAACACAACAGTTTAAAAAGAAATTTTGGCTTTTAAAGTAGATCACTGAATATGAAGAAGAAATTGAAGAACAAACTATCTAAACAACTAAGCAAACAATCGTTAGTAACAGGCTGACACTTAACAAGTTGTAAAACTTCTTAAGTGTTATGTCAGTTTATAAGAGAGTGAATAATGGCTGACAAATCAGTTGAAGTGGTTCACAGATAAACTGCTACGTCCACTAGCAAGTTGGTCAGACTTGGATTTTTGAAGTGCACTAATTTTATTAAAAATCTATTTGATCTCTAATGGATCAGTGTACAACAAAAGACCAGTGTTTGTGGAGAATGATTGAGAATCAATCAAACTCGTGAGACAAACTGACTGAATTCAAAAGATATGAAAAGTAATCACTCAGTGTTTGCCTAAACAATAACTAGAAAGATGTATACAAGAAAGATTATATATCTATAGTTTGTAAGAAGACTAAAACGTAGTGAATTTCTTGAAAGTATGAGGCTTCAGACTTCTGTGTATCTGTGTATCTTCAAGAATGCTTCTAGTGGGTATTTATAGGTGAACTTCAAGAGTAACCCGTTAGAAACATATTTTGAATTTGAAAATGTGTTTGGCAGATACAAGATCACAAAAGATCCTGTGAAAGAATATCTAGTAGAATATCTACAAAAAACATACAAGTAAGAAAGTGTCAGTACGAGTATTTGATCAATCAAATAAGGAAAGCAAACTGACACTAAAATTGTTATGGTCAAATGAAGTGAATAATTGACAAATCATTTCAGGCTGACCAAAGATAATTTTAAATTCTTGGCTGACAATCAAGTGGAATGATTTTAAGCAAATTTAATTTTATGCAAGATTCAACAATCTCCTCCTATTTGCTTAAAACCATTCACTTGAAAGCAGAAAGCCAAAAATGCTTAAGTTCCTGCAAAAATGATGTTAGTACAGCAAGCAGATAACATATGAAGGAAAGTAGCTTAAAAACTTGAAAGAGAGGTAATTGTAGGCTACAAGTAAAACAAAAGTTCTAAAGTTGTTCAAAGTTTGAGAGAATGAGAAATTCAGTTGGCTGATGTGGATCCTTCAGTTGTCTTTTCTGCTTCAACTGATGGACCAAACTTCAGCGGTGCTTTGACAGTTGCAGCAGCTTCATTTCCATAGACTATGTCAGCTTGGTTTCCATCTTCAACTTCTTGTTCTGCTTGTTGATCAGCTTCTGGTTCTTTGTCCTTATCAACTTCAGTCACTGGCTGATCAGGCATAAGCTTCAGACGCTGCCTCAGTATTTTGTTTTCAGCCAGATAAGTATCAGTCCTTGCTTTCTGCTTCTTCTCCTCCTGAATGGTTTGAAGCAGTGTAGCTTCAACATTAAAAGCCCTGTTGGCCCATTCTTGCTGATAAAGCAATATGGTCATCCAGTCATCCATATTAGCTTCACGAGGAGCACCAGCAGCAATGGCAGCTTGCACCTCGGTGGTGATGATCTGGGTAAGGTTGGGAAGCAGAGAGGCTACTTGCTGTTGAAGGGTAGCAAGCTGGTTGGTGTGATGAGTAAAGGCTGACTTCATTTGGAGATGGTGGACATACAGAAGGTTCTAGAGCAGACAAAGAAAGGGAACCATGTGGTGTAGGATCTGGAGCAGGTGGCTGATGAAGGTCCATGCTCACTAGAGAATAGCTGAAATGTATGGATATCAGCATCATCAGGGTCATGAGGGAAAAAGACATCCATAGGGTAGGCTGGGATTTGTGCTTCAGGCTCAGGTACAGGTTCTGGGAGAGGCATGTCTTCAGGAAAGACAATCTTGGTGCCTGTGGGGTGAAGCAGAGCTTTGGAGACAATCTGTCTTTGTTTTCTTGCTTTTCTACTGGCTAGTTGGGAAGGACTGAGAAGGGACTCATCTTCAGAGGTGGACTTGGAAGAATCAGATGAGGAGTCTAAGGAGGATTGGTCCACTTATTTCTCATAAGAAGAATCAGAGACATCTTCGGAAGAAGGCTCAGGTTGGGTAGGCTTATGTGTAGACAAAGGACTAACAGATAGGGTGAGAGAGGTATGAAGGGATAGATCAGGCAGGACAAACAGAGGGGATGCCTGGCTTGGATGAGAAGGTATGTCAGCTACGGGAAGAGGGGGAGAAGCAGCTGCAGTGTCAGCTGAAGAGATAAGTATAGCAGCTAAAGGATCAGCTAGAGGACATGTGCAGCTGACACAGTGGGGATAGGTGCAGGAATAGTATCAGTCAAGAGAGGAATGGGAATGGATGGAGTGACTGACACAACTGTTGTTGGTAGAGGTATGGCTGACATTACTTGAGCAGAAGAGGGAGTGACTAACACAGGTATGACTGTTGGTGGAGGGACTGTCATGGGGATTGATGCTGGTGGAGCTGATACTAGTAAGGTTGGTGTAGAGAGAGGGATAGTAACAGGGAATATTGAGGTGGAGGCATCAACAGTGGGACTGAAAAAAGGTAGAGAGATGGGTTACAAAGTATAGGTTGAAGGTGGTGTTGGTTCTGTTGTGGTAGAAACTGGTAAGCCTGTGGCTGACACAACAAAAGGTACATGAGAAGGAGTGACATGAGGAATGGTGGGAATGGACTCAGTGATCAATGGTGCTGGATGAGTAGACATAGCATCTGGAAAGGCAGTACTCATAGAAGCTCCTCCTGGCATGGAGGCCATCTGTCTGTGAAGTTCGATATAAGCTTGGTTGGCAGCATTAACTGCATCTGAACATATTTATTGGCAGCTCTTTGGATCCTAGCTAGCTTGGCTGGCTCTACTGTAGGTTGTTCCTAGTCCTGGTTTACTTCATCATCCTCAGGCAGGGCAAGTCTGCCGACCAGGAAGGGATCATTGGAGGGAAGAGCTGGTAGGTCATGCACTTTGTTATAAATGGTCCAAGCTAGAAAGACAAGCTCATCCTGAACAAATCTATCATTCGAGAGATAGAATCTCTTCCAGAACAATGGTAGAGGATCAAAGTACTTGCCATAGTTGGCCACTAGGTCTTCCTGACTGAGATTGGGGGTGACAGGGTACAGCACATAAGGTCTTCTCTTTAGGTTGTGGTCAATGTACTTGATTGGATTGACAGGGGGTTTTTCAGATTTCTTCTCCTCATGAAAAGAAAGAAGAAACTGAACAAAATAGGGAAGATGGTCTATTGGAAATACCCAGTTAGGTGGAATGGGAACTGGATTGGCTTGGTAGTAGGAATGTCTAGGATGAAAAGTGGGATTTCTAATTGGTGGGAAAAACTTCATTGGTGCAGTGTTTGGAGACCTAGGATTGGAGGGGGGAGAGTTTGGTGCAGGATCAGTGATAGCAGGAGTAGGAGAGAAAGGAACAAAGGTACCTGGATTGAGTTCAGGATTTCTTCTCTGTCTCTTTGCAGCAGTGTCAGTCGTCTCCTTCTGGTTTGCCTTCTTTCAGGAACTTCAGCAGCTTGTTCATCAGCTGGCTGACCAACATCAGTTGGTGGATCAACTTCAATTGGTGACCGGTTCTTGTGACCTCTAGACCACTGATTGACCCTTGTTGGTGACAACTTGGTGAGCAATTTAGTTCTTGACCATCATCGGTGGTGACTAGAGGAAGCAGCCGTAAGGGCTTGGGTCCTTGTTCTTCTTGGTCTTCTACTTGTCTGGACTGGGAGAACTTCTTGACCAAATCTGCTTGAAACATTGGCTCGCCTGATATCAGCTGCAACATACCTTTTGACTTTAACTGGTTCTAAGTCACCAATCTTGATGAGTTGATGTTGAAGAGTAGGAAGTGATCGAAGAAACTGATTTATAATCAGATGGTGGGTGAGTCTTGGATTCCCAGTAGCCATGTTTTCCTTGTATTTGGCAATGTTGACTTTTACACATTCAACTAAGACTGCTCCCCAGTTCATCTCACAATTTTCCATAATGCCTTCCATGAGAAATAGCTGGGCTTCTGTAATCTTGTCATGCCCCCCGGATTTAATAATGAGGCACTTGTCCAACACCGTAGCTAGGGCATAGTGAAGTGGGGCAAACCGGTGCTTGTGCCTGTCAAAGGCAAGTTCTACTGGTACTTCACCTCTCATAGTAATCCACCCTGCTCGTTGGGTTTCGTCAGGAATGGTATAGGTGGTTGAGCCATCGTCATAGAGATTGGGAAAGGCAGCAGTGATGGTTTCTGAGTCAAAAACGACATGGACTCCTCTGATAGTACCGATAAGAGAGAAAGGGTCGGCTGGGTTTTCCTCCATACCCATGAAGAACTCTTCAGTCAACTGGCAGCTGTAGGTTCGAATGTTGAAGGAGAGTAGAGGTATTAACCCAGAAGCAGTGACAAGATGAATGAGCTCCAGCCCTAACGGTTCTTCATTTAGAGAGACAATATCCAGAAGGCATCCGATGGCAGTGTTCGAGGCCATTTTCCTGTACACACGGAGTAGTTAGAGAAGAAATAGAACAAAAGAAAATGAGAAAGAAAGAAGAAGGTTGTTGTTACCAGAAGAGTTTGTAGCTATGGTTTGAAGAAGATAGGGTTTGAGAAAGAAAGGATTTTTAGTGAGAGAGAGATAAGTGAAAAGTGAAGTTCAGTGGGTTTTAAATAGAAAAGAGATACGTACGGATGCTTATATGAGTTAATGGGTTTTAAAAGTGAAGATATGGAGTGTAGTGATAAAGTACACATGATTTTGGTTTTTGTGATAAAAATAGCAATTTATGACAGAGAGTTATTATCACAATAATGAGCCGTTTTTTGTGAAAACACGTCATTTCAACCGCCAGAGTTGGTGGGATAGTGGAAAGGTCATTTTGGCTTTTCAAAAAAGCTTCGCGAGTTCCAAGGGAAAATAAAAGGCGGGAAATAAAGAATGTTTTAATAAATTTTAGAGTAAGTCTTAGCTGAGATACGATCAACTTTGACTTAAGGCTCAGAGGCTACCTAGACAATGGCTATACGTTAGTCACAAAATTTGTCAGCTAAAAGAGTTTTCAGCTGAACATATGTTAACTATAAGATGTCAGCTAATGGATGATAAGCTTTTGAATCTTAGCATAGTTTCAACCAGCAATGAGGGAACATTTTTGTCAGCTGAAAGCTGTCAGTTGTGAATTTTCGTTACTTAAGAACTTCATATGTCAGCTACTGGCTGACAAACTTTTGCTATGCTTACAATGTCAGTTGATATAGATTGTCAGCTACTGGCTGACCACATTTCTTCATAGTATCAACTAGATGAGCATTTACTAACAAATTGAAGAATACCCTGCAAAGATTAGACAATCCAAATTTTTTTTTTCTATGACATAATAAGCATTCCTAATTCTCCTCTTAAGAATTCAAACCTGTCAGATTTTAAGGCTTTTGTAAAAATGTCAGCTAATTGAAATTCAGTAGGAACATATTCTAGCTGAACATTACCTTTTTCAACATGATCTTTCAAAAAATGATATCTTATGTCTATATGTTTGGTTTTAGAATGCATAACAGGATTTTTAGAAACTGATATAGCAGAGATATTATCACAATAAATAGGACAAGTTCCTATTGGCATTTCATAATCCAATAGTTGTTGTTTCAACCAAAGAATCTGAGAGCAACAGCTTCCAGCAGCAATATATTCAGCTTCAGTAGTTGAAGTGGAAACTGAAGCTTGCTTTTTGCATGCCCATGATATCAGTCTGTTTCCAAGGAACTGACATGTTCCACTGGTGCTTTTTCTGTTTACTCTACAAGCTGCAAGGTCAGCATCTGAATATCCAATTAAATTAAAAGAAGAATCTCTGGGATACCAAATACCAAATTTTTCAGTGTCAATCAGATATCTGATAATTCTTTTTGCAGCAATCATATGGGATTCCTTTGGATTAGCTTGAAAACGAGCACATATACACACAGAAAACATGATGTCTGGTCTGCTAGCAATTAAATATAGAAGAAATCCAACTATACCTCTGTACTCAGTTGTATTAAATGGCTTACCTTTTTCATCAGTGACCAAGTGACATTCAACTCCCATTGGAGTATTTGCTGAATTTGCTTCTTGAAGATTGTATTTCTTGATCAGCTCTCTTGTGTATTTAGATTGATGGATAAAAATTCCTTCTTCAGTTTGCTTAATTTGCAAACCTAGAAAGTAAGTTAGTTCTCCCATCATGCTTATTTCAAATTTTCCCTTCATAAGATGTTCAAATCTCTTACAGAAAACTTCATTAGTAGATCAAAAAATAATATCATCAACATAAATTTGAACTAGTAATATATTACATGTGTGCTTTAAAGAGAAAAGTGTAGTATCGATTTTACCTCTTTGAAACCCTTTTTTGATAAGGAATTTGGATAGAGTTTCATACCATGCTCTTGGGGCTTGCTTAAGACCATAAAGAGTCTTTCTTAGTTTGTAAACATGGTCCTTCTTTTTGAGATCAAGAAAACCAGGAGGTTGCTCAACAAATACTTGTTCTTGTAGATCTCCATTCAAAAATGCACTTTTTACATCTATTTGATATACCTTGAAGTCATTGAAGGTTGCATAAGCAAGAAATAGTCTGATGGCTTCCAGTCTTGCCACAGGAGCAAATGTTTGATCATAGTCAATGCCCTCCTCCTGTCTATAGCCTTGGGCTACTAATCTTGCTTTGTTTCTTGTAACATTTCCATCTTCATCCAACTTGTTTCTAAACACCCATTTTGTTCCAATGACTTGTTGATCTGAGAGTCTAGGCACAAGTTCCCAAACTTTACATCTTTCGAACTGATTTAGCTCTTCTTGCATGGCCTCAATCCACTGAGGGTCTTCCAAAGCTTCATCAATCTTTTTGGGTTCAATGGAAGAGACAAAGGCATGTGAATCAAGAGTTTCATTTCTGGAGCTACTTCTGGTTCTTAAGCCAGCAAAGGGATCTCCAATGATGTTTGAGACTGGATGATGTCTAGCTTCCCTAATTTCTTTAGAAAGATCTGCAAGAGGTTCAGTTTGTAAAGGTGGAGAAGGATGAATGTCAGCTGACTGATTAGTTTTAGAGTCAGGTGAGTCAGCTGACTGATCAATTGTGGCAGGATTAGGATTGTCAGCTGACTGAAGGTTGTCAGCCTGCTGAAGTTCATTCTGAATGTCTAAGGTTACTGTAGGAGGAGTTGAGAATGAAGGATTATTTTGAGATGTACCAACACTGTTTCCTGTCTCAAATATTTCAAAATTGTTAGTAACATCAGGAGTCTTAGAAGACTCAAATAAATTGGATTCATCAAAAGTAATATGCATAGATTCAACAATTACTTGAGTATTTCTATTATAAACTATATAAGCTCTACTATGCTTAGCATAACCAACAAAAATACCTTCATCTGCTTTTTCATCAAATTTACCTCTGTAGTCACCACCATTGTAGTGAATGAAGCATTTGCACCCAAAGATTTTAAAGAAAGCAAAGTTAGGGGTTCTACCTCTTCATATTTCATAAGGAGTCTTACCATGAAACTTGTTTATGAGAGATCTATTTTGTGTAAAACATGCTGTGTTGACAGCTTCTGCCCAAAAATATTTTGGCAATTTTGCTTCTGCTAACATTGTTTTACCTGCTTCAATCAGTGTCCTATTCTTTCTCTCAGCTATACCATTTTGTTGAGGGGTTCTAACTGCTGAAAAATTATGATCAATTCCATGATCATCACAATAGGTATCCATGCCAAGATTCTTGAATTCTGTACCATTGTCAGATCTAACATTTATAATCTCACATTCTTTTTTAGTTTGAAGATTTCTGAATAAGGAAGTGAGAATGCTGTAAGTTTCATCCTTGGATTGCATCATTTCAACCCATGTATACCTGGAGTAATCATCCACAACAACCAAGGTATACATGTTTCCTCCCAAACTTGCAGTTGTAATGGGACCAAATAAATACATATGTAAAAGTTCAAGAATTCTTTTGGTTGAAAGACATGGTTTGGGTTTGAAAGAAGTTTTTGTTATTTTTCCTAAAATGCAAGCATCACATTTTTTGTCAGTAGGAAAATTTATGGATGGCAGACCTTTCACCAAATCTCCTTTTGAAAGTTTTCAAAGATATTTAAAGTTCAAATGTGAAAGTCTTTTGTGCCAAAGCCATGAGTTTTTTGAAGTATTATTTGCTACCAAACAAATTTGATTACTGTTATTTAAAGAGAGTAAATCAATAGCAAAAACATTTCTTTTTCTGGAACCAGTAAGCAAAATTTCATTTGTGATGCTATTTTTGATAAAACAGTATGTAGAAGAGAAAGAACAGCTCATACCTTTATCACATAATTGTGAGTTACTTAAAAAATTGTGTTTCAAACCTTGTACCAATGAGACATTTTCAATTATTGTGGATTCTCTGATAATGGATCCATACCCTATAGTCTTTCCTTTTGAGTTATCTCCAAAAATGACAGAAGGTCCTTTTGCTGCAATAATGTTAGTAAGGAGTTCAGCTGATCCAGTCATGTGTCTGGAGCATCCACTGTCTAATATCCATATGTCAGTTGATTGATCATCTGCCATTAAGCATACCTGAAATATGAATATTTAAATCATGGTACCCTTTATACTTTTGGGTCCAAATGGTTAGTTTTCTTAGGTAACCAAACCTACCTAAAATTAGGCATCTTGATTCTATCAGTAGGTTTAAATCTATATAAGCATTCATGTGACTGATGACCAAAAGTAGAACAAATATTACACTTGTGATAACCAGGTTTATCAGTCATTTGAGGTGAATTCTTTGATTCCTTATGATTCAGCTTAGAGGTCTTAGCAACAACAAAATTTATTGGCTTGAACTTGTTAGTTGCCTTTCTTCTGAATCCTCCTCTTTTGTTAGCTAGCTGACATTTGTCAGTTGTTGAGTCAGCTGACTGATTTTGAGGCTTGTGACCAGAAGACTGACAACTGTCATTGTTCAGCTTATCCTTTTTGTTAATGGACCTCTTGAGCTGATTCATATTTTTGGGATAAGTGAATGACACAACATTATAGACTGATCCCTTGTCCTTTTTCAGCAGAATCTTAGGTTCACCATTTGACTGTCTGATCTCACAGTCTTCATCATCCTTTGAGTATCCAAGACCATGTTGGTCTTCATGACTTTTCTGTTGACTGATGATTGTTTCAACAGCAGCTTTTGACTTTGAGTAAGTATCAACAACATTGTTCAGTCGAAGATTTCTTTCTACAAGGTCAGCAATCTGGGCATCTGAGATTTTTGCTTGAATCTTATGTTTTTCATTGAGGCTTTTAAGTTGCAGCAATTCATTTTGCTGAACTTTGTAAAGCTCATTGACCTTATGAAGCTCACGGTTTTCTTCAGAAATTCTTTTAAAATCTCCAGATAAAGAAACATGGATTCTTTTAAGTGTTTCAAACTTGGAATCCATTTCTTGCATTTATTCCAGCAAATCATCAACACTTGAGTCAGTAACCTTCTCCTCCTGCCTTTTTGACTCATTGCTCACTTTGGTGTTAACAGTCCTTGGAGAGGTTGACTTGACTTTTCTTTCTGACTGACTTATGATTCCTTGTCCATAAAATCCATTTCCTATTTTCTTAACTACCAACTGATCAGGTTTGATGACCTTGGTCAACTTGGAGTTTGTAATAGGTGAGCTTGGCAGCTCATTTTCAGACTCTTTTGAATATTTTGGACTAGGAAGCTCATTTTCTGAATCATATATACGCTTGAGGGGTTTCGCGAGGCCCTGCCTTGCATTTCTCCTAAGGTGTTCTTTTTTTTTTTGACAAGGTTTCAACAAGATCATACCTTCACATAAGCCCAGATATCCTATAAACCGCAAGGAACGACCCAAGACCAAATTGTGTAGCATTAGTTTGGTTCCATTGCCAAGAAACGAAAATCTTCAAATCATTTTTTTCAAAAACTTTATTAGCATGGCTAAGAACGGTAAGGGGCATGTTGGACCAAGTGGAAATGTTGGTGGTGATGTGTCTGTACACTAAGGAGATTAGCTATCAATAAACAACCGACCCGAGGGGTTCCCGCAACCTGATCAGCTTCCAAGGAATGGGCTTCGCCCAATAGGCGGAGGGGTAGTGACCAGGTCACAGGTAGCAGCTTAACATGCACCACTTGGTGAGGCTGGCTTCATCCCAGTGAATGAATCACCTTAGCCTGATTTGAGGAACTAGTTGCAACAACAGAGAGCTAATTCGGTCGAACTACGTAAACAACTGAATCAACATCGAGAGGCTGCTCGGCTTAATCAGACTGCATAGCCTGCCCTACTAAATGAACATGCACAGGCCCTGGCTCTTCGCAATTAGGCTCAGTGCTTAAATAGGATGTTCATATTGAACCAACAGTTGGCCGCACTGGGTCAACCACCAGTTCCCATAGAGGAATAGTTAATCCCCGTCGTGCCCGCAGTAAGCGCTCCACAAATGGTTGAAAGGGCACATAGTATTAGTGACCATGCCCCACATAGAGCTCCCTCCCTTAGTCATTGACCAGGCACCAGTTCGAACCCGAGCAGAAAGTGGTGGCAGCCACAATCAAGAAACTCGCGTGGTTGAAGTCCACGAGGAAAGGCGTGGACGAGACATGCGCCGTGCTAGAGAGCCGATCGAGTATGGTCGCTAAATCACAAACTGCCAGCAGGCGGATCCGAAGAGATGAGCATGAACTCTCCTATCATTCTCACTACTCTCATTGATCTCGAAGGTCACCACCTCGCCGTGAGCATGACCGACTAGCAGACCGCCATGAGGCCCTTAGGCCACTAAGAATTCCTCAACCAATTGCCGCACAGCCAATGGTTGCACCTGAACCCGCTGCAATTCAACCTGCGGTAGTCCTCGCGGCACCACTATCAGCTCAACCTCAGACAATGGTCGATGTCTTGGAAATTATGCAGGCAAGAATGGATGGATGGGAGGCTGGTCACCGATCTGATGGGACAGTCTGACCAACAGATGGTAGTCTTTTTGCGGACTGGATTGAAAACACACCTCCAGCTCAAGGGGTTGTTTTTCCCAATTTTGACAAATACTCGGGAAAAACCTGGGCAGGAGATTGGTTGCGTTCGTTTGAGGCCCAAGTCGGTCTGGTCACTAGCAATGAGGCCCTCAAATTAAAAGCATTTGCAGGGGCTATTCAGGGCAAAGTTGGTTGGGAAGATTCCCGAGAGGATCTATTACAGCGTGAAAAGATCTGGGGGAATTTTGTTTAGCTGAATTTGGCTCTGCAGGTGCCTTACCTAAAAGTCATTTTGACCTCTGCAAGGTGGTCTAGGGAGTTGATGAGTCTTCTCATACTTATGTGGAACGATTCACTAAGGTGCGCGACTGGGTCACGGGCATGACTAAATAAGAGGTCACACTTTGTTTTTTGAATAATATGCGGAGTGGGGGCCTAAAACAGGAGTTGGTAATGCATCCGCCAGCAACTCAAGGCGAGATGTTTACTCGGGCTCAATTATTCAGCTCGACAGATGTGGACCGGAAAGGAAAGGGAAAGGATAAGGCAGAAAGTAGCTCGGTAGCAACTACAACTCCTAGCCTAGGAAATAACAATAATTCTCGGAGGGATCGGAACAGGACTTCTGATTCGACTCAACAGTTTAGAGAACAATATTTTACTCCCCTAAATACTTCAAGGGAGGAAATTATGGTGCAGATCCAGAATGATCTTCCTGCTCCCTATCTCATGAATCCGGACATAGCTCAGTATCGGGATAGCACAAATTTTGTGCTTATCACAATGATGTGGGACATGTCACTGAAGAGTGCTTTATCCTGGAGAAGGAAATCCAGCGCTTAATCAATCAAGGACGTCTTGATAGATTCAAGCATGGCAACAACAATGGAAATAATCGTCGTGATCCTCCTGCTCGGGGGAGGAAATGAGGGAAACAGGGAAAATGACCCTCAAATACATGGAGTTGTCAACATGATACTCGAGGAGGAGCCTACCTCGACTCAACTCGGAAAACACATTTACTCGCTCTTAAAGGTGATGAGTATGCCACCAGTGACATGGCTAGGCGAGCAGACTATTTACTTCACTCGTAACTAACGAGCATAACTTTGGCCTCCAAGCAGCCTTTGGTGGTATCAGCTTTGATTAACAATTGGCAGGTGCATCGAGTGTTAGTCGATACATGAGCATGTTGGGACGTGTTGTACTATAATTGTTTCAAGGAGATCGGTCTCACCGATGCTCGCTTGAAACCTTACTTGGGAACTTTAAAAGGATTCACGAATCACAAGGTCAGAGTTAAAGGCACGGTCGAGCTGGAAATCTACATCGGCGATGGGGAACACACGAGGCTGGAGGTCATCACCTTCTTCATCATCGATCTAAAATCGTCATATAATGCCATCATTGGCATTCCTTCCATGGCTCGCTTCCAGATGGTTGCCTCAGTACCCCACCATCAAGAAAAATTTTATACTAACAGTGGCATTGGGATACTTCACAGCCAACCCTGATCAATGTGGGAGTATGTTCGGGATACATAGAAAAAGAAACAAAAAATTACCTTCTCTACTCCCAACGAAGAAATCACTATTTCGGAGAAGGGAAAATCCTATCAAACCAAAGGCCCCTTCAGTATAGGGGTAATTATAGAGGGGGAATGCTCGCAACCACAGGATATGGAGATTGATGAGCTAGGTGGCGAGTGAGAAAAGACAGTTGAGGAGGTACCAGGGCCTACTCGGAAAAAGCTGGCTGGCGATGAGAAAATCGAGATGGAAACGCTGCAGGTTCATGAGGAACCAGAATTTCGAGCTGAAGATGAGCTCGAAGAAATTGTCATCAACCAGGCTCATCCAAAGCAGAAAATCAAAATTAGGACAACAATATCCCCGGAGGAGTGGACACGACTGATCAAGCAGTTAAAAAAGAGTCTCGATGTGTTCGCTTGAACAATGGAAGATATGAGGGGCGTAAGCGAGAAGGTGGCCCTTCATCGGTTAAGCATGGATCCCACCTATAGACCAATCTAACAGAACCTTCGGCAATTCTCCGCGGAGAAAAATGAAGCAATCAAAGAAGAGGTGGAGAAGCTGCTAAAAGTGGATATCATCGAAGAAATTCATTACCCATCTTGGCTGGCCAATGTGGTAATGGTGAAGAAGAACAATGGCAAGTGGAGGATGTGTGTTGATTTCACAGATCTCAATAAAGCATGCCCCAAAGACAGTTACCCTCTTCCCCGTATTGATAGGTTGGTCGATGCTATTGCTGGTCTTAAGATGCTCAGTTTCTTAGATGCATACTCAAGGTACCATCAAGTAAAAATGAATGAGCAGGAAAAAGCTCTGACCGCGTTCCGGGCAGGAGGTGGTATTTACTGCTACAAAATGATGCCTTTTTGGGCTGAAGAACGTTGGGGCTACATATCATCGTATGGTGAACAAAGTTTTTGGTCGACAAATTGGCCGAAACATGGAGGCATACATTGATGACATGGTCATCAAAACAAAGGGTAGAGACCACAGCAAGGACATGGAAGAAGCTTTCGCTAATTTACGAAAGCATAATATGAAGTTGAACCCAAACAAATATGTGTTTGGTGTCCGGGATGGAAAATTCTTAGGTTTCATGGTTAATCAGAGGGGAATTGAAGCCAACTCGGAGAAGATTCAGGCTCTACTCGACATGAAGCGACCAAAGTACATCAAGAACGTGCAGCGCTTGAATGAAACGATCATTGCTCTTGGCCGCTTCATCTCTCGCTCAACAGAGCGATGTTTGTCTTTCTTCAAAGTTCTCCGCGGAAACAAAAGCTTTGAATGGAACGAGGAATGCGTTGAAGCATTTAAGCAACTCAAGGATTACCTCGGCAAGCCAACTCTGATGAGCAGCCCTAGAACATACGAAAATTTGTATTTGTATTTAGCGGCCACAGACTAAGCTGTGGCCGCTGTTTTGGTTAGGGAGGAGTTCAACATTCAAAAACCAGTATATTATGTGTCGAAGGCTCTCACTCCGGTGGAGAGTCGTTATTTGAATATAGAAAAGTTGGTTTACTCTCTTGTCATTGCTGTTTAGAAACTATGGGCCTACTTTTGTGCACATGCTATAATTGTATACACTGACTCCCCACTAAGAAAAATATTGCACAAACCCGATTTTTCGGGTAGGATGCTCGACTGGTCCATCGAGCTCAAGTAATTTCACATAGATTATCAGCCAAGATGAGCTATCAAAGCACAAACGTAGGCAGATTTTTTGGTAGAGACAAGTTTCTCCAGCCACGAGGAAGAGTTAGTTCCAACCCCAATTTTGCTTGTTGAACAAGAAAAAACAATCAAAATCAAGTCATCACATTGTTGGGAATTGTTTGTGGATGGTGCAGCATGCAAAGCAAAAAGTGGGGCAGGCATCTTACTGGTTACACTCGATCAGGCTGATTAGTTTGAGATGGCTCTTCGATTCAAGTTTGCAGCCTCTAATAATCAAGCAGAGTATGAAGCCATGATCGCAGGACTTGAGCTCGTGTTGGACATGGACATTGATTATGTTACTGTGTACTAGGATAACCGAGGAAGAAACAAATGGGATGAAATCGATTGGATTCCACTCACCACCACTCACGAGCATATCATCAATGTATTGCTCGACCAATACAAGATCGACAGACCATGGACCTTCTTCAAGTTGATACATTCGTCGGTCATATGACCGATATCTTTGTGAAAGGCACAACAAAGCAAACAGACCTATGTGGTGTACAACAGCGAGTAAATGAATCGAACCAAACATACATGGATAGATTCATGGCTATGGTTGATCAGATACCGTATATCTCGGAAGAATCGATCAAGATGTGTTTCATTTCAAGCCTGTAGCAAGGACTGATGAGACAGGACATGATGCTACACGATCAAAGCTCGGTAGGGGAGATGTATACACATGCAATTCGGGTCATCAACACTGAGGAGGCAAAGAAAGACGGGAAGGAGAAGGAGCACGATGGAACACATCGGGCTCATGATAACTCGAACAAGGGAGGTCGGGGATCAGCCCACAAAGAGGAGGATAACCAAGGAAGAAACAAATGGGATGAATTCAACTGGACTCCGCTCACCACCACTCGCGATCATATCATGAATGTATTGCTCGACCATGACAAGATCGACAGACCATGGCCATTGAAAGACACTTGATATCCCCGTAACCCCAATAAACGTTGTGCCTTTCACAAAGATATCAGTCATGCGACTGAGGAATATATCAACTTGGAGAAGGCCATTTAGAAGTTGATAGACAAAGGGGAGCTCAAGAGGTTCGAGCAGAAAAAAAATAACCGAGGGGGGAGGCAAAGAGAGCAAGAAAAAAATCATAATCCCCGACCAAACAATACGGGCCCCAGGAATGTGATCGACACTATCCGGGAAGCAACACCAAGTGGTACCCAACTAAAATACATGATCTACAATTTGAGGCATGTGGTCAATATGATGCAACGACCAGATGAAGCTGGGGGAACTACCTTTTGGCCCAGTGAAATCGCTTGTCAACAACCTTTAACTCTCCTAATAAGAATCCACGACAGCAAAGTTAAGCGAGTTCTCGTAGATACTGGGGCTGGAAGAGACATCCTGTACTACGTTTGCTTCAAAGAGATGAAGTTGGGGGACGCCCACCTAAGGCCGAGCAGCATACAATTGGAAGTATTCACCGGACACAAGGTTGCGGTAAAAGGAACGATCACTCTCACGGTGATCCTAGGAGAAGATAGTATGACTCCTCGAACGGAGGAGGTCGAATTCTTGGTATTCGACCTACCCTCTCCCTATAACGCCATACTCGGATCCCCATCTCAAACAAAATTCCAAATGGTCGCGTCAATGGCTTATCAAAGAATAAAGTTCCCAACTGATAAGGGAATAGGAATGGTCTTTAACGATCCGGGGAGCACTTTGGAGTACATATACAGGGAAAAGAGGTATAAAGAGAAAGTGACGATCACCCTACTCGAAGGTGAAATGGTCGAAATAAGCAGATCGACCAAGCGGCTCCGAGAAACGAAGGAAGAAGTAATCCCTGCTTTTCCTGAGCAAACTCAAGCCTAGCAATTAAAACGAGCTGGGAATGCCAGCTAGCCCAAAAAGAAGGGAAGCGAGGACCAAATATTCGGCATGTCCATGAGCGCCAAACATAGCCACATGAATAACAAGGCCGCCACAAAAATAATCACAATTGAATGCTTGGACACCGATCACCACCCAACTATCGAGCCAAACAAGGACCTAGATGAAATTGTGATCAGCCTCGATTTCCCTGAACAGAAGGTCAGGGTGGGAAGAGAGATACCTAAGCAAGAGTGAGCATCGATCATCAAGCTATTAAAGGAAAGCTTGGATGTGTTCGCTTGGAGAATCGAAGACATGGAGGGCATAAGCGAGAACGTCACTATGCACAAACTGAGCATCGTCTAGACTTTATCCCCATACAGCAAAAAGCATGAATTTTCTCAGGGGAAAAGCAAGCAACCATCAAATAAGAGGTATCTAAGTTGTTAAAGGCCAAAATCATAAAGGGGTTTTGTACGCAACCTGGATCGCAAATGTAGTGATGGGGAAGAAAGCAAGCGGAAAATGGAGAATGTATGTGGACTTCACCGATCTCAATAAGGCATGCCCAAAAGATTAGTACTCACTGCCCAGAATTGACCAGCTCGTTGACTCTATTTCCGGGCGCAAGATCCTCAGTTTCGTTGATGCTTATTCAGGGTATCACCAAATGAAAATGTGGTTGGCCGAACAGATACACACATCATTCCGGGCAGCAGGAGGATTGTATTGTTATGTTATGATGCCCTTTGGCCTCAAGAACGCGGAGGCTACCTACCAAGGAATAGTGAACAGAGTGTTCGGCGACCAGCTGGGTAGGAATGTGGAGGCCTACATCGACGACATGGTTATCAAAACCAAGCACTCTAACCATGTCGAAGACCTAAGGAAACTTTTGCAAACCTGAGGAAAAATAAGATGAAGCTTAACCCAGTCAAATGTGCATTTTGGGTGATCGTAGGAAAATTCTTCGGGTACATGGTCAATAAAAGAGGAATCGAGGCCAATCTAAAGAAGATTAAAGCTTTAGCAACTATGGACATACCAACCTTGATCAAGTATGTCCAACAACCCAATGGTCGGATCATAGCCCTCAGTCGTTTCATAGCTAAGTCAGCCGAAAAAAGCATGCCCTTCTTTAGAATACTAGGGGGAGGCAAAAAGTTTGAATGGAATGACGACTGCACCAAGGCTTTTGAAGAACTCAGGGAGTATCTTGGTCGACCACCACTCTTCAGCATCCCAATACTCGAGGAGAAGTTATACATATATTTGGCAGCATCAGATTCAATAGTCGCTATAATCTTGATCAGAGAAGAAGATAAAATCCAAAAGCCAATCTATTATGTCTCCCACACTCTGACAGAAGTTGAAGGGAGGTATCTAGAGGTTGAAAAGTTGGTCCTAGCCCTAGTGATCGCTGCCCGGAAGTTAAAGGCCTACTTCCAGGCACACTCGATAACAGTGTATACCAACTTTCCTTTAAGGAAAATTTTGCAAAAACCAGACATGGCGGGAAAATGTTGAAATGGTCGGTGGAGCTTATGAGTGCCCTGATTTTCGACCGTTCCCCCCCCCCGCTACCGAGAAGTGGGTGGTTTCAAAATCTTTTAAAGCGCGTGGGAATACGCCTGACCTCAATTGTGGACTCAAAATGTGATCAACAGAGTCGCCACCTTTATTTTAAGGAAAACGAAGAGAAACAAAAAATAACTAGATTTATAAGAAGGGTTCGGAGGCTAAATTACGAGGTGGGAAGGGATCAGACATCCAACTCGCCCTTTCGGTCTCAAAAAAAGTTTTTAGCTAAATATGCTCTTTTATATTTATTTAACAGTTGGAATAAATCATTTTAAGTATATATTTGCATATATGTATGGAAATAAATACAAATGTACAACAGCCTCACTTCTAGAGTTGCAAATACATTTATAAAAATTTGGCCATAATAATGGTTCTTTTTAGTGCTATTTGCTGTAGAATTTCGGGCAGTACAACTGCTTATTTTTGTTTACATATGACTATTTTAAATAGCACTTTTTAAACATAAAATGTAAATAAAACTTTAATGGATCTACCTCTTGAAGCGTGTGGGTTTTATCCCATACCAAACTGCTTTCTGGTAGGCCCTAGGGTGCGCTCACTCTATCCTTCAGGGAGAGGGAGTCTTTTTCTTTTGATTGATTTCGGGCAGCGTAACTGCTTCGTTTAGTTGCTTTTCGCCTCTTTATCCGGGTGACACAACTTCTTGCTTTGGCTAGATTTTCGGGCTTGCTGGTGTCTGGAATCGGGCAGATCAACTGCTTGCTTCGACTGGATCAACTGGTCTTTTTGGCTCTTTTGAATCGGTGAAATAGGGCGGAATCCTAGCAGGGCAACAAGGGTTCACTTTGGCAGAGAGTTTTAGTGTTTAGGGAAGATTTGGCAGAGTTTTGGGGCTAAAGGGGAAATAACCTCGGCGTTCTCTGGGGAGAGTTTTCATAAACTACGCAGTGAAATTGTGTCTCACTGCGTGAACTCTATGTTTTTTCTGAAGCCGGGGGCCTTTATTTATAGGCTGGGGGAGGGCTTCCTTCGTGATTAAGTTTTACCTTATGTGCTTCATCGGTTTGTACAATGCGCTGAGAAGGTTGCACCTTAGGCCAAAAGCTACAGTGAAAGGGGGTCTTGTCGGTGTGGCCCATAGAGAGCTGGGGCGCGGCGCTCAGGAGGGTAGTGGGCGGCGCCCATAGCCTTTTATCTTCTGGTTTTGGCACTTTGGCCCATGCAATTCACTGTTTATGCATCCTGCTTTTTCTCTTGCATTTTCATCCCTGTACCTTGACATTCGTTAGTCCTTTTAACAGGTCTTGATAATTTATGACATGTCATATACTAGGGGTACGAAATTGGGGTGTCTACAGAACTCTCAGGGTATGAAATCGATTATGAGCCCAGGAAGACAATCCAATCACAAGTCCTGGTGGATTTCATCGCTAAGACTTCATTCATAAAACAGAAAGTCGATCAAGAACAAATTAGCAAAGAAGTCACCCCTGTGACAAAAGAGGCGATCATAAACGATGAACAGACAAAGACTCGGCCTCTCCAACATTGGATCTTGTTCGTAGATAGATCTGCAGGGATAGATAAAAGTGGGGCAGGTCTCTCATTACTCATCCCAGAGTTAGGAGAACTGAACTTAGCCTTGAGATTTGAATTTAAAGCTTCGAATAATCAAGCCAAGTATGAAGCATTGGTTGCCAGAATTGAGCTCGCACAAAGTTTGGGGGTCGAGAACATTGTGATCTACAATGACTCCCAGCTAGTGGTTAAACAAGTGTTGGGCGAATATGAAGAAAATCATACAGGCCAAATACCAACAGTTGTCCCAAAGACAGTTCAAACGATTCAGATATTGGGAATTAGAGCAAATCCTGAAAGAAGGAAATTCTCTAGTCGACTACTTCTCTAAGATCGCATCCTCGGAATCTGAGGAGGTACCTCCCGACGTCGAGCTTACGTTTCTCAAATGCCCCACCATCGACCAGAAAGAGGTTATGGTGGTCACTGAGGCCTCGAGGTGCTGGATCGATGACATAAAGGGCTACATCGAACAAGGCATCTTACCGGATGACAAGAACGAAGCACAAACAGTCAGGATCCGAGCTTGCAGATACTCAGTCGTAGGGGAAATGCTATACAAAAGATCCAAAACAAAGCCTCTTCTTCAATGCATAAGGCCAGAAACAGTGAATGACTTGATAGCTGAGGTACATGAAGGAGACTGTGGTGGATATCTAGGTGTGAGGACACTATCGGACAAAATAAACTTTCATGGGTATTACTGGCCTAGCATGAGAAGGGATGCATCGGAATACGTGCGAAAATGCGACAAGTGCCAAAGATTTGCAAACATTCCACAACTCCCCTCGGTCCTACAAATGCCGGTGGTCACGGCATGGCCATTCAATATGTGGGGAATTGACCTCATTGGCCCTTTCACCAAAGCCAAACATGGATGCGAGTATGTCATTGTCAGGGTGGATTACTTCACCAAATGGGTAAAAGCAAAACCGCTCGCCAGCATAACCGAAGATCAAGCAATAAAGTTTGTATACGAATAAGTCTTCTGCCGTTTCAAACTTCCTCGAATGATTGTCTCTGACCATGGCACTGAGTTTTCAAAGAAATTCACAGCGAGCTGCGAAAGGCTGAATGTTAAGCACTGAATGTGCTCGGTATCTCACCCACAAGGCAATGGTCAAGCTGAGGCAGGAAACAAAAAAGATCCTGTATGCCCTAAAAAGAAACTTAGATGATAAAAAAAGAAGTTGGCTGGAACAGTTGTCGATTGTCCTATGGGGAATCAGGACTTCAGTTCGAGGATCTACGAGTGAAACCCCGTTTGCACTCACTTATGGGTCCGAGGCCATGGCACTAGTCAAATTAGCTCTTCCAACAGTACGTGTGACGACCCGACCCGGATCCCAAGACGAGATCCCAAGGTTGTGCCGCCAAAAGAGGCATAACAACAAATAATGGGTAAGGCTATAACAGTGATACGCCAATGACTAAATAAATGCGGAAGCAAAAATAATTACAATGGTGCCCAAGCTAACAATCTTAAAATAAATACAACCTAAGAGATAATAAATCTCTTGGTCCAAAAAATTAAAAGCACGTGACGCAACATTAGACACGCACATTAAACCACCTGTCATGCAATAATACACCAAGTCATCGGCGACGTTACAGCCGGAACCCAACATTAAACTAAGTCTACAACTCTAGTCTAACAAACTCAACGGCTAAAAACATGCCGGAGGACAATACAATAAACCAACCATCTTGAGATTACCATAATTTATAAAGTTTGATCATTATAAAAATATACAAGGCACGACTAACACAAGTCGGCTCCCAAAAGATTTAAGTACTAATAAAATAAGTACAAATACCAACACACATCAAGTTTTGCTACCCTTCATAAAGTTTACATAACTTTATTTTCCCATTCGTCCTTGCCAAAATAAAAATGTAACTAAACGTGACTAGGTAGCAACCTCGCAAAAGCTTCCACGAACGTGACTCGTGGACTACTTTGATCCACTCGCGCGACTCGGATCTAGGGAAAAACAATCAAACAAAAATAGAGTAAGTCATAAAGACTTAGTAAGTTACTTAATATATCTTCCTGTCATGGCATCATGCTTAAGCAATAATAAATCATGCTATCGACATAATATAATTTTTCATCAATAAATCATGTCAAGGCATTCATGCTCAACCTACATATGAATTATGTTATTAATAAATATAACAATTCAATAAATCACCTCAACCATCATATCATATCATTTTCACATAGCACATATTTTTTACATATAAGTCCTCGTGAAATAAATCATATAAAGAAGATATGATACCCATTACCATTTCCGCCGTGTCGCTCCTGCAAAAACACGTGCAAACCAAATGTGTCCTCGATACCCAATTCATGGCATCGACGTCCCCGAGACATTCACCCACTCGAGTTCTATAGTTATCGAAGTCATGTTTAAAATACTACAACTATGATCAACTACATCCCCAGCGTGGCCATCGATGGAGGGGTGTGTGCAACGCGGCACGGCGATCCATCGCGATCACGAATCCCATAATTCGTGAAGACGATACATCGTCCCGCCACAGACACTAACTGACGACTCCAGCTGGACTCAAACTCAAGCACAAGTAATTTATACTCACATGCTCAAATAATAGAAGAGTACAAAAATATGCACTCAACCAACCAAGTAGGTACATACTCTACAATTTTCCATGTCATACATTTATTCATAACTAGCACATATACACATTAAAGAAAAATATAAGACTCTAATTTTAAGTGTCCTTCATACACTTATAAAATTCTAGGAGGCTTAACCTCCATCAAACCTACCCCAAATTCCGTAGGACTTAAGTATGTAGTTCATAAAAATCATATTAGTCCAATGGTTGACTCCGTTGAGTCTTTTCTACACTTTCATCAATTTAGGGCATGTAAGCCATATGCCACATTACCCTCCTATGTTCATCTCTAAAATTCAAGACAATGTTCTCAAGGTCACCAAACCACAATAACCCCAACAAAACACTCAATTAACAACCATAGTTCATAAATCACATTTTTCAAGCATACACACATTTTTGCAATTTTACAAACATGCTTCCAAGACTTAGGCTATCAACATGGAGTGGATTAAAATACTAAACTACACATGAATAATAACCTAAACATGATCACTTAACAAGTTCATCCAACCAAAACTTTCAAGTAGGCATATAGGCAACATGACATATATTAGAAGCCCTAAATGCACCCATTGACCTCATTTAGCAACAAGATTGATTTCCCTAGGGTCAATGAGGCAAAATGAAAGAGGAAGATCAGTAGTAACTTACTTGGTATGCCTACAAAGATCACCCAAAACAGCAACTAGAATGGTGGAAGGTGTTCTCCTCAACAACCCTTTCTCTTCTATGGTCTTGGCTTGAGCTAAGGATCACCTAATCAATGGAGTTCATGGATGAACTCTCAAGAACACTCTCAAGGCTCCCAAAGAAGTCTTCCCACGTTTCTGAAGATGGAGGCTGAATAATGAAGTCACAAACTTCAGATTTGTGGCTTAAAAGAGTCAAAGGGTGAGTGGGACATGTGTCAATGTCTTGTGGGGGAAAAAATCGGATTTTGTGGTCACTTATTCTCATAAATTCAGCCACTATACCCACTTAAAAACTAATTAAATTAGTTAGGATGTTATTAGGGTTAATTAGGAAGGTTTAGGAAGGGTCTAAGTGTGGTTTGATTGGTCAACAAAGGTTGCAATTCAAAACAGCCCGAAGCTGTCAAAACAGCCCATGTGGTCGCATGGGGCACTAGCATGCGAGTGCATGCCTCTGCTCAACGCCATTTCTTGTTTTGTTGCCTCCCCTGCTTGGCCAAGCCTCTCCCCCTTGCATCCTCAAGTCCTCCAAGGCCAAAATGGTCTAAAATTCAACCCTAAAAGACTCCAATTCATAACCCAATCATCAATGGTTCAAACATCAATTTAAAATGGTCTAGAACTCTCATAAAACTCATATGAACATCAACCGAAAAAGTCGTACAAAGAAGAAGAACAACAAGAAGTAAAGTAGCAATCAAACCGTCGATTCAACAAGCATTCAAACAAGATTTAAAGCATGTTAAGGATGTTATGAATGATGTCTAATACTTATACATGTGCATCCCTCATATATAATTAACCAAAGTTTCAAAGTGTAGCATGTATGAAAGATGAATACAATCATAGAAAATGATGTCAGCAACTATGTTATTGAATCCAAGCATACGCATGAGCTAAGTAAGCATACTTATGATGATTATGAATGTATGAACTCAAGCATATGACAAGCATGCAATAATTTAGGGTTTTACAGTATGGGTCACCTTGAGTACTCGACGAGCTAGTGGGGCATCCTCGACACCACCAGAACCATCCTCGACTCTAGCAGCGGCCGAGGAGGTTTCTCCTTTTTTTCTGGCAATCTCCCTATAGGACTGGTTAAATAAGTACCTAAGGGCTCTCTCTTTGTCCCTACAAACCTTCATGACAATCCCAGCTGGGAGATCCTCGGTCATGTATTCTTCGTCAGGGAGAGTGGGCAAGCCCTCCATATTATACCCCCTTTCCACCAAAAGGGTTATCGCTCGACTGGGTAAGACAATCCTCCATGCCCCATCTATTGGAAATATACCCACGCTCTGACTGAGGGGACACCGAGCATAGACTGGGTCTGGACTAACGTGTTTGGTCCTCATTCCCTACCACGATATAGTAGAAAAGCTAGCCGAGGAAGAAGTTGAAGGCGAGGAGGACACACTAGGTGTAAAGTCAGGGACATGTCTCATGAATCCTAAACCCTAAAACTACAAAGTTAAGAGAAACGAGTAGGAAGGGAAAATACCTACAAGTAAGATGCGGCGAGGAAGGGAGAACAAAGCAACCGAGGACCTGAAAAAATATGGTCACCGAAATTAGCGCCAGAACAACAGAAAATGACGACGGATTCACCAGAAACTAGTACAGACCCAGAAACCTACTCTAATCAAACTCAAAAACAACGAAAATGACCAAAATCGAACCAGAAGAAGAAAGCGGACCTGGAAAACTAAATTGTAGAGGGGAAGACTAGCTAGAAGAAGCAAAAAGTAGAGGTTATAGCAAGGGGAAAACTTTTGCCTTTAAAGACACAGTTTTTTTGGAGGGAAAATGTAGCAGAATGATTGGAAGCGTATGGAAGAAGTCGCAAAACCCCGTTTTTATACGACTCGAGAACATTGGGTCGACTAGGAGGAAAAAACATGCAGATCCTACCTAACCACTGTTAGGGCGACACGTGGCAAGTACCATGCAGAGCGTGGGTACAAACCGACGACGTTTTGGAAGATTGACGGCGTCACAATTATGAAAAGTGGGACGATATGACTTCCTATGACTCCTCGATAACCGCACTATTTAATACAAACGGCGCATCAGTTCCCCATACAATTGCACTATCATGTCCGAATCAATCCTCGACTCAGGTCTTACGCGAGCATGATCGAGCATCAACAGTTGACAACGAGAACGACCACAAGCAAGGGAGCAGCAAAACTCATGAAATTCGAAGAAGCAACAATGCTCGATAACCAAGTGAAAAGTCCCAACCATACTTTCCAAGCTAAGGATAAATCCTCGCACTTGGAAACTCGGGGGCTATTGAAGGGACTCGACCTGGGTCCTCCTACGTGGAGCAAACACGTGGCTTCCAGCTCGGCATAAGTGGGACCCCTCATCAAACAGGTCATCTAGCGGAAGAGCCGACCATGATCGGTCATTACCTACTCGCTAAACAAGAATCCTTGGGTCAACCAAGGATCATACCAAGATTTCGAGCAAGACCGACCACTAGGCCAAAGGCCATCCATGTTCGGCATACGAGCATTCTGACCAAGCAACCACCAGGTGTTAGTTCCTGGTTGGAGGCCACGTGTTGTCCATGCAAGCAAAGGTCAACCAGTAAGGGGTTGACAGCAAGTCGACCAAGCGACATGCCTCTACATTAGAGGAGCGGATATAACTTGGCAAGTACTTAACCACCAACTATGTAAGGCTACATATAGACTATCAACCAGTGAGGAACAGCTAGCCAGTCGACCAGCAACAGGTCCCTATGTCCTGGGACCCATATTCTAATCATGATCTCCAAAGGACAACTACTATAAAAGGAAGCCTTTCCCTTCAAGAAAAAGTAAGTTCTATCTAAGGCATTCAAGTTGAATAACAGCATTCAAACACAAAAGATATAAAAGCACAATCACTGGAAGCTTACGGGAACACCTAGCTTCGGCACACATATACTCCCCGATTACTGACTCTCACACCTAAGGGCTTTAGCTCGGACAACCCCCAGCACCCTAACGATAGTTTCATTTCAGGTCACAAGATAACACAGTTAGACGTACAAGTCACGGAGTTAAGAGAGAACAAAGCCCAGATATCCTAAACTCTTTGATACACCAAGTATCCCAGTTCATTACGTGGACAGCAATCATCGACACGTCAGCTCTGGTCCATTACGTGGATCTCCAGCTCAGTCACCCCATCTTTGTGGCGTGATCAGTACCCATCTTCTTTTTTAATCTGTTTTTCAATCTATTGGATGGTTACATTTTTGTAGACTTGTAGTAGAAGGGATAATTTTAGATTTAGTGGGTATTGCTTGACAACTATTGTTTTGATTTTGGGACCACCATTTCTATTTTCAATTTAAATTATTGCTTCTTAAGATCTGCTGAGTGCTGTCACTCTCTGCTCTCTAGCTAGCTCAAAGTTTATTTTATTTTTTTCCTTCCCACTTGTGTCTCGTAAGATTGAACAACGACCTGCAGATCGTCATATCCAATTTTGGCGCGAATGCTCGTTTGGCCCATAGCCCTACGCAGGCTGGGCTGGGCCAAGACTTATACGAATCGTTATGTTTACGGGCTTTCCCGCCCCATCCCGTTTTGATGCGAACTTCCTAGGCCCGCGGGCAAGCCCGCCTCGCCGGTCCGTTTTGACAGCTCTACTAGCTCCTCGTATGGTTTTTCGTCCATCACTATGTCATTGATGAAGATTCATTGCTTGGGAAACAAAGATCCACATCTTCCGGCATTTTGATAAGGTTCGAGTAATATAGTTATATTGAAAGAATTTGGATGGTAAAAGTAACGATAACGGTGGGAGGGGAAATCTAACCAAAAAATTGAATTTAGGGCTCAAATGAATACATTTTAAAACCATAGGACCAAACTTAAAGTTTGTGTTAAATTGAGTGACCAAATTATATATTAATCCTAAGGATAATTTAGTCATATTGTAAAAAATGGACGAAAATAAACGGTAACAATGGGAGGGGGAATTTAACCAAAAAAAAAAACGAATTCAAGGACCAAATGAATATGTTTTAAAACTCTAGGACCAAACTTAAAATTTAGGTTAAATCGAGGGACTAAATTATATATTAATCCTACAATATAACGGTAAAACAATATAAGCTTGGGTTCCATATTAATTTGGGACTGAGCAAGTCCCCTTTCTTCCCTTGCCGTAGGCCTAGTCTGCTCCCAAGTCCAAATTACCCGCTAGTCCCTCGTGGCTTTGGCTTCTCTCTAACCAACACTTCCCACATCAAATTTTGCAATATCTCCATCTCACGTTAAACAGTATGGAAAACAGGTGTGCATTATAGTGCCAACATGTTAGCATTAGGTAACATCAATCATCCTGTTGGGCCTAGTTGACCTAAGTGATTAGTGAGTCTGTAAGTAGGCCTTGCGTAACTGACTTGTTCTCTTGTTTGGGGATGTTACAAATAGTATCGCAGCAGGTCCTTGTCAAAAACGATCACTCAGCACCCCTAACCCACATCGGATGTGGCGTTACAAGTGGTGACTAACTACCACTTAGTATCCACAATCATCTTTAAACTTTTGGGTAGACCGGGACTCATTGACATATGTGTTTAATGGGTTATGCCTTGTAGACCGACTTTTGGGGTCGGGAGTTACACTAAGATACGGTGCATACAAAACAAACTTCATTTGTCATCTCAAGGATCTTCTAACCAATTAATTGTAGCCCTTTGTAATTGCCATCAACGACACTTGTACCCATTCAAAAGACATGTTATTGCATAGCTTGCCCTTATTATGTTCCTTTCTTCTTAAAGGTCAACGAATTCATGAATTTACGTAGTTTTACACAGACCATTCAAAAATCATACCTCTTGAAAGATCAGATAACTTTCTAGACCTCACAGTATAGATGAGTTGGGCATTTAAAATGATATTTGAAATCAAGGGGTTTCAATGACTAGAGTTCAAGTTATCGCACTTGCACACTAGCTACCTGTGATATTGAAAAATAGGTATGTATTTATGTGACTGTATTGTCATATTTAACTCTCCTTCCTTGTCTCTGGAAAATATTAAGCTCGATATATATTGTTGCATAAGTTTCACTACAAAGTTGAATATAAATGTCCATTCATCAAAGACACCGGAACATGTTCTTCTATTTTGTGGTTGATTTAGCAAACAAAAAAAGAAATTACTTTACTATGGGAATGGGAACTCAAGAAAAGAAATAAAAAGGTATGCAAGCCTTTGCATTTGATACTGGAACTGGAAGGACGTCTTGAACAAAGTAACTCGCGAATCATAAATTAAGACAAATCTAAACCTAAATGAAAGATATTGAGAATCAGTATCTTGAACTTGCAAAGACAACGATCCACACACACACACACACACACACACACACACACACACACACACACACACACACATATATATATATATATATATATATGAGGATTAGCAATCCAAATTTAATTTGGTGTCAAAAAATTCAACGACGAATGTGCGCAATAAAGGAATCCAACTTATATCCTAAGGGGTGGCCCAGTGGTAGAGTTGAGGTTTTACAAAATATGAAGTCTCATGTTCGATCTCTTTACAAGCCCCTTTAGGGGAAAGGTCTACAAAAGAAATAAAAGAAAAAAAGGAATCCAACTCTTGGCGAGCGACTCCACCTTCTGCCATTGAACTTCTTATTAGAGAGTAAATTGGTTTGATATTGTAATTTTATATAGTTATTAGAAGATTAAATTATATAAAATTACAATATCAAACCAATTTACTCTCTAATACTTCTAACAACTCCACCCAATTTAACGGCCCTTTTCCTCAACTCTTCCCCTACTATCGATGCCATCAATTTTCTCTATCGTTGTCGATGTTACCAATTTGTCTCTATGGGTCCAATCTCTTGCAACCATGCCGATTTTGATTATCTTAGTAACTAAAATAGAGTTAAATAGTTGGTCGGAATGTACATGCCATGTAGCCATTGGGACTTGTAGGAACAATAGTAGCTAGGATTCGCACAAACTGCCAATGCAGTTTCCAATGTAGCTTGTGTAGAAGCTACAATGGAAGGTACAATGGATAGAAAAATTAAAACAACAGAAGACTTATGTTTCTAAAGCAGAAAATACGCACAAACAGTTATTAAACAATCTATAAGCCTATGCTTGTAGATCTAGTCTCATGACCAAAAAGATTTCACTAAATAATATGATTTGTTTTACAAAAAGAATGTGAAATCACCAAAACAAATACTCTCACAAGACCACAAGTCTTGGAGAGCAAAAAACCCACAGAAAAACAGGTAAAGAAAACGTGGGAAGAAAAAAATCAGCTTCCTAGAACAGCTAGGAAGACAAACAACTCCAACATTCCAATGTAGTTCCGAATGTTATAACATTCGAAGCTACATTCAACTTCTACACAAACTAGAATTCTGAAACTCTCACTATGATCTGAATTCTCTGCTCTGCTCTGATCTGTATTCTCTCTGTATGCCTGTGTTCAGCCGCTGCCCAAGACTCATATTTATACCACAAGGAGACCTAAAACTCAAAAAGGAAACAAACTCTAATATGAAAAAGGATTTGAATTAGTAATTAAATAAACTACCATAATTACTAGATTCTTATTACCATCTGAACATGGACCTGTTGTAGCGCCTAATCTCCCACCACCATTCCTCTCTCTGCCACTATCTTCAAACCCTTTAGGAAATTAAACTAATTTTCTAACTTCTTCGTCGAACACATCTTCCTTGTCGGCATATCCCTCACCACCCAAATGAACTTTTGCTCGCATTCTTCTAACCCAATAGCCATCTCTTGTATTTGTTCATCGGTAAATGAAGAGGAGGCACCAAATGAAACATATATCACTGAATTATTTTTTGCTTGCTTGTCAAACCACTTCAAGCAACACCTTAGGGTTAGGAAAAAAAGAAGAAGACATCATTGGCTTGTACTCCACCCTTTTTGTTCTGCTAACTTGTCGTTAGAAAATAAATAGCAAGAAATAATAGAAACATAGGTACTTAATACAACACTTTTAACTGGGACGTTACTAAAATGCCCTAGACCTTAAAAAATTGAGTGTGATTGGGTCGTGTTGGGTCAGGCTTGATCAAAGAAAAAAAGAATTAATTGCGAGCCGGTACACTTTCTTAAAATTATAACTGCTCTACTACCCTCCTTTTTTTTAAACAGCATAAGTGCACTTTTATAAATTTGTTCCAATAATATCCCTTCCCCCATCTCCTTTCTTCCCCCAATTGCTTTTCAGTCTTTCTACTTTCTTTCTTTTCATATTTTTTTCTTTTTTGCTTTCGATTTCTTTTGGAGAATTCCTTTTTTTTTCATAGTCCACGACCCACCGAATAATAGCTACTCCATGTCCGGCTTTTGAAGGATCGAGATGAGTAGCAACCGAGCTACTTTTTAGCTCTTCACTGTCGGTAGAAATTAGTGGTGTTAATCGAGCCGCTTGTTTTCGGGGTGGTAGAAGTGACTGAAACGGCGTTTGGTTTGCAATTCTATTACTTGATAACAACTATACCGAGCTTGGAGTGGCAGAATTGGGAAAATGACGATGAGTGTGTTTCTTGCAAATTGCAATTATATATATGTGAAGATAATTGATGGCAAAGGGGAGAAATCATTAGGAATATTCCCAGCTAAATTCCAAAAGAGTGTGGGTGAGGGAGAGAGATACTGTGAGTAATTTCCTTATCTTTTACATTTGACAATTTCTCCAATTAGATGTCGTTATATCTTGGTGAAGAATTTCAATCCAGAGATGGGTATTCGTAATTTTGAACCATAGGTACTTAATACAACAACTATAAAATGCTTAATACAACACTTTTAAAAAAACGTTTTACCAAAATCCCCTTTACGTAATTTAATTTTTTCATTTTTTAAATTAAATTTAAATTAACTAAAATTTAATTTTTTGTTTTTTTATTAAATTTAAATTAGCTAATTTAAAATTTAATAATTAATTTGATTTGAATTAGGTTTAAATTTAAAAAAACAAGTTTTGGGTTTAAAAAAACAAGTTTTGGGTAATTTAATTTTTTTTAATTTGGGTAATTTATTTTTAATTAAATTTAAATTAGCTAAAATTTATTTTTTTGTTTTTATTAAATTTAAATTAGCTAATTTAAATTTTAATAATTAATTTGATTTGAATTATGTTTAAATTTAAAAAAAAAATTGGGTTTAAGGACTGGATTGGTACCAGTCCCAAACCCAATAATTTCCCCCACAAGCCCACCGCCTGCTACCAGACCAGCCCATAACCCATTCCCCCCTTTTGGACTGCCAACAAACCAGGCCTAAACTCATCCCTCCATTTTGGACTGCTACCAGACCAGCCCATAACTCATTCCCCCCTTTCGGACTGCCAACAAACCAGGCCTAAACTCATCCCCCCATTTTGGACTGCTACCAGATCGGTCCCTAGCCCATCTCCCCAATTTGGACTGGTACAAAACCGGTCCCTAAACCCAAAACTTGTTTTTTTAAAAAAAAATTTAAACCTAATTCAAATCAAATTAATTATTAAATTTTAAATTAGCTAATTTAAATTTGATAGAAAAACAAAAAATTAAATTTTAGCTAATTTAAATTTAATTAAAAAAACAAAAAAATTAAATTACCCAAAACTTTTTTTTAAACAGCATAAGTGCACTTTTATAAATTTGTTCCAATAATATCCCTTCCCCCATCTCCTTTCTTCCCCCAATTGCTTTTCAGTCTTTCTACTTTCTTTCTTTTCATATTTTTTTCTTTTTTGCTTTCGATTTCTTTTGGAGAATTCCTTTTTTTTTCATAGTCCACGACCCACCGAATAATAGCTACTCCATGTCCGGCTTTTGAAGGATCGAGATGAGTAGCAACCGAGCTACTTTTTAGCTCTTCACTGTCGGTAGAAATTAGTGGTGTTAATCGAGCCGCTTGTTTTCGGGGTGGTAGAAGTGACTGAAACGGCGTTTGGTTTGCAATTCTATTACTTGATTACAACTATACCGAGCTTGGAGTGGCAGAATTGGGAAAATGACGATGAGTGTGTTTCTTGCAAATTGCAATTATATATATGTGAAGATAATTGATGGCAAAGGGGAGAAATCATTAGGAATATTCCCAGCTAAATTCCAAAAGAGTGTGGGTGAGGGAGAGAGATACTGTGAGTAATTTCCTTATCTTTTACATTTGACAATTTCTCCAATTAGATGTCGTTATATCTTGGTGAAGAATTTCAATCCAGAGATGGGTATTCGTAATTTTGAACCATAGGTACTTAATACAACAACTATAAAATGCTTAATACAACACTTTTAAAAAAACGTTTTACCAAAATCCCCTTTACGTAATTTAATTTTTTTCATTTTTTAAATTAAATTTAAATTAACTAAAATTTAATTTTTTGTTTTTTTATTAAATTTAAATTAGCTAATTTAAAATTTAATAATTAATTTGATTTGAATTAGGTTTAAATTTAAAAAAACAAGTTTTGGGTTTAAAAAAACAAGTTTTGGGTAATTTAATTTTTTTTAATTTGGGTAATTTATTTTTAATTAAATTTAAATTAGCTAAAATTTATTTTTTTGTTTTTATTAAATTTAAATTAGCTAATTTAAATTTTAATAATTAATTTGATTTGAATTATGTTTAAATTTTAAAAAAAAAATTGGGTTTAAGGACTGGATTGGTACCAGTCCCAAACCCAATAATTTCCCCCACAAGCCCACCGCCTGCTACCAGACCAGCCCATAACCCATTCCCCCCTTTTGGACTGCCAACAAACCAGGCCTAAACGCATCCCTCCATTTTGGACTGCTACCAGACCAGCCCATAACTCATTCCCCCCTTTCGGACTGCCAACAAACCAGGCCTAAACTCATCCCCCCATTTTGGACTGCTACCAGATCGGTCCCTAGCCTATCTCCCCAATTTGGACTGGTACAAAACCGGTCCCTAAACCCAAAACTTGTTTTTTTAAAAAAAATTTAAACCTAATTCAAATCAAATTAATTATTAAATTTTAAATTAGCTAATTTAAATTTGATAGAAAAACAAAAAATTAAATTTTAGCTAATTTAAATTTAATTAAAAAAACAAAAAAATTAAATTACCCAAAACTTGTTTTTTCTTTTAAATTTAAACCTAATTCAAATCAAATTAATTATTAAATTTTAAATTAGCTAATTTAAATTTCATAAAAAACAAAAAAATTAAATTTTCGTTAATTTAAATTTAATTAAAAAAACAAAAAGATTAAATTACCTAAAAGGTATTTTGGTAAAACATTTTTTTACAAAACCGGTCCCTAAATCTTTCTTTTTTTGTTATTTTTTCATTTAAACATTAAAAAATAAATTAACAAATAAAAAATTAACATTTGGAGATAAAAATTGAACAATTAGAATTAAATATTACCGTAAAGTTCACGTAAGTGGTAGATATAACATCGCCCTCATCGTCCATATCCACGTTTCAACATTTTTTTTGCCGATTTGCTTCCAAATTGTAGACTTTTTGAAAGTTTTAACTAATTGAAATTTTGATTGAGAGAAAAATGCGTAAGCAATTTTTTCACTTACAAGAAAAATTTTACAATCTGATATTTATACTCAAAGATAATTTTTCACTAAGTATAACTAAATCAAATTAATTATTAATTTAATTATGTTTATTAACTAAATAAAATTAATTAATAAATTAATTGTGTTTAAAATATTTTAAAATTTAAAATTTGTTAAATTAAATTTAATAAAAAAACGAAAAAAAAAATTATGTAAAGGGTATTTTGGTCAAACATTTTTTAAAAGTGCTATATTAAGCATTTTATAGGTGTTGTATTAAGTATAGCCCTTTTGAACGACGCCCAAAAAAATTTACCGACACCCTAAATTTTTTAAGCGACGCCCAAATTTTTTTACCGACACCCCAAAAATTTTGAACGACGCCCAATTTTTTTTTACCAACACCACAATTTTAGAACGTCGCCCATTTTTTTTATCGACGCACAAATTGGTACAGTGCCTTTGTGTGCACGTCTTTCCTTCATTAATGGTATCTCCGTCATTTTCTCTCCAAAAGTGTACTGTAATGGTTAAATAAAATTATCGCGGACTTTTGTGGTAATATTTTCTTGGGTGATAACCGGGCTGGTACCTTTTGGTGGAATTATAATCGCAAAAGTCCAACATAATATTATTTAATCGCTAAAGTACACTTTTGGAGGGAAAATAACGAAGATACCCTTAATGAAGGAAAAACGCGTACGAAAAGCCCATTGTCCCAATTTGTGTGTCGCTCAAAAAAATTGGATGTCGTTCAAAATTTTGGTTGTCGTTCAAAATTGGGCGTCGTTCAAAATTTTGGGCGACATTCCTTCAAATCCTTTCTCGGTGTTACTTAATTAGGAATCATTCCTTCAAATCATGCCTCGGTGTTAACTAATTAAGTTTCGTTTCAATATCCTGCCTTGATGTTACTTAATTAGACATCGGTCATTCAAATCCTGCCTCGGTGTTAACTAATTAAGTGTCGTTTCTAATCATGTCTCGGTGTTAACTAATTAAGTGTCGTTTCAATCATGTCTCGATGTTACTTAATTAGGCATCGTCCCTTCAAATCTTGTCTCGGTGTTAACTAATCAAGTGTCGTTTCCAATCATACCTCGGTATTACTTATAAATATAGGCATCGTTTCTTCAAAATTTTGGGCGTCGTTCAAAATTTTGACCAACGACCCCCACATCGGAGGCAGGTCTGGAAACTAAGCATCATAGTATCAAAACATAGGCAACTACACCCACATCTGAGCCATTGGCCTCCTATTCGATGCCCCCATGGTGCCCCTCCCCAAGTTTTTGGCCTCATGTTCGACGCCCACATCAAACCAACGATGTCCACATCGCAACCACCGACGCCTAAATCACCAACTACGACGCTTGAATCACAACTGAGTTTGTTGGGTATGTCGTTTTCTTCAATTGTTTTTGGAATTATTTCGTGCTGACACTGAACTTTGTACATTTATGTAGGTAGGATCCTTCGTATGATCACAAGTGGCAGTAGAAGTTGAGAGATTATATCAGATGAAGTACCTATTTAAAACCCTCGCCCAACATCTAGAATGGTGGACATGAATGATGTTTTTAAAATTTGCAGTATAATTTGGAGCTAGTGTTTGTAAAGAACTTTCATGCATTTGTTGAAGAATACATGAAGAAGCCAGAGTTTGTCGAGCTCATGTAAAGAGGCCAGAGTTTGTCGAGCTCATGTCGAGCTCATGAAGAAGCCAGCTGTCGAATTGTTCCGTCTTTACTAAACATCGATAATGAGGGGGTATTTTTGGACGAAAATTTTGAAAGTGGACTTTTTCGATTAAATAAAAAAAATAGGATACTTAGGCGGTTACTATTTCACAAAAAGGTATCGGCCCGCAATTATTTATATTTTCTCCACATTATACTGGCTGGTTATCACCCAAGAAAAAAAAGCGTGACTAGCCTAATAGCCTTGGGCGAAGGGTGGACTAGTGTTTTGCCGGTCTTCAATCCCAGAAAACACAAGGTTGGTTTTGGGCTAGTCTTGGGGCTGTGAGACCAAAAACAACGGAGGAGCTAAAGCCTTGCTTAACGGATTCTTTCAGATTTTTGGAAATGACAAAGGTTCTTAACAATACTTAATTAAGTATAAAGATAATATGAGAGCTTCTTAAGCTCCCGAGATTAACAATCCAAAAACCTGCCACCTGCCTCTTCCTCCCTCCTTTCCACATGCTTTATTATCTACTTTTCCTCCATTTTCTTTCTTCGTCAATTTTCAGCCATAAAAAATATTTTTTTAAATATTTTTTCCTGTATTAAAGTAAACATTTTTACCTACAAATAGAGACTTTGTTTGTTTCATTTGGATATCATAAAAAATTTCTATGAATTTTTCAAATTTCTAGCAATTTTTCTATAAAAATATTAAATTATTGGAGATAAAGATGACGTGGTATATAAAAGTATTGGAGTTTGTGCATCATTGAAAGAGTATTTTTATTGGGGAGCTTAAGTGGGGAGCTTAATGGTATTTTTGTAATAAAATAGAAAAAAATGGAGCTTAAGCTCCCCAAATGAAGAGCTTTGTTGTTCATGCTCTGCAAGGCAGGTTTCGTTGGGATAAGGTGGATGTAGAAAGCGTGGTTGGGGATGGTGTGGAGGCGGCAAGCATGATTGGGGCCTTGGGGTAGGCTTTGTGCCTGGGCAGGTGCTACGGTTAAGGTATCTTGGTTTCGATGTCATAACAAAACTAGCAATGCATCACTCGTACACCTCACGATTTAAAATAAAAATATAAGCTGAAAGACTTACATGTTGCATGCTAGAAATAATGTTAAGAGTATGAGGGTGCCAAGTGCAGAATCTGTATAACTCTCTTCCAAGAAATGGAGGGTGTCGAGTGTCATTTAGCCATAGTTTGTTTGTTGTTTCTGTTGTAGTTATATCTGGCTGTTATATTCTGTGAGATATATAAATGGATGTAAACAGAATATTAAAAGCAAGAAAAGGATTCATGAGAAATACAGATCAGACAGATTATCTCAATTCCTCTCTCTCACTTTATCATACTAATCTTCTTTACTAAAATCATCATGGTATCAGAGCGTACAATGTAATAGCTTCCGCATTAATAATCTGTTCATCAAATCGATTGATCGATCGACTGAAAGAGAGAAATGGCTGACAGTAATGAACGTGAGAAGAATGAAGAACTTGAAGATTCTGATCCTGTAGAAGACTCGGACGAGATGATCGATGAATACGATATTAACATATCGACATTGCAGCTTCATCCTCTGTTCTTACACCCAAACGATCATCCTGGTATGATATTAATCTCTCAAATTCTGACCGATACGGTTAATTTTGGTCAATGGAAAAGGTCGGTTGTTATAGCCCTATCAGCCAAGAACAAATTAGGTTTGATTAATGGGACTAATAAGAAACCAATACCAGGATCAAAATACCTAGGTCAATGGGAGAGATGCAATCATATGGTTATATCTTGGTTGATGAATGTAGTTTCCCCCGAAATCAAGGCCAGTATAGTCTACTTTGATACAGCAAGATCTATTTGGGAAGATCTAAATGTTAGGTTTTCTCACAGCAACCTTCCTAAAATTTTTCAGATTAGGAGAAATTTAAGTGAGTGTAATCAAGGCAACTTGAGTATTTCTGCTTATTTTACCAAGTTTAGGGCAAATTGGGATGAATTGATGAGTCTTGCAAGTCTTCCTAAATGCTCATGCAAATGTGTCTGTGGAGGGTTATCTAAGCAAGAAGAATATGAACATGAACAACAACTAATTCAGTTTCTAATGGGCTTAAATGATACATACACTGCTATTAGAGGACAAATCATGATTATGAATCCTCTTCCCAGTCTAAGCAAAGCAGAAAATATTTTAACTCAGGAAGAAAGTCAGAGAAAGTGTAGCTCAGGACATATAAATTTGGAAAATGTTGCAGCAGCTATGTTGGGAAAAACTGGTTCCAAAAGTCTTAAGAACAAATCTGGGAGTAGCAGTAATCAAGGCCCTAAAGGTTACAATACTGGGAGTGGAGGGAACACACAGAAAAAGAAAATGTGGTGTGATCACTGTCATGGAGATACCCACACAAAGGACAAATGTTTTTATCTTAATGGTTTTTCTGAATGGCATACTTTGCATGGTACAAAACCTGATGAGTCCAGAATGCCAAAGTACAAATCAAAAGTAGCAGCCAATGTGTTCACAGACAAAACTTCTGAGGAAACTGTTACTCACACCAATCAAGATAAATTTCAAGGGTTTACCTCTGCTCAATGTCAACAACTTCTGTCTCTTCTTTCCAACAATTCTTGCAGATTGGATAGTCCAGAGTCACACATGTCAGGTAACTTTACTGGTTATGTTAATCCAAGGTGTTGTTTAAGTGTTGGACACACTTCTAATGAATGGATTCTGGACACTGGAGCAACTGATCACATCACTGCATCTCTTGCTAACCTTGTAAACCCTATTTCTGTTGATTTGCCTTTATACTTGCCCAATGGTCATATTTGCAGAATTACTCACAAGGGTAATGTGCATCTCACTGAGGATATTGTTCTGCATAATGTCTTATTTGCTCCTTCCTTTCAGTACAATCTTCTTTCTGGTAGTAAACTTGCTATTGATAATCAAATCACTCTTGTTTTCTCTGCCTCCACATGTGTTTTACAGACCGGGATCACGCATGCATCAAGGGGACTGGTAGGGTAGTTGATGGCCTATACATATTCAGTACTTCCAAGTCTGAACCTGATTATGTCTCTGATCAACATCCTCCTGTTTGTTCTGTGTCTAGTAGTACTAATAAAAACTATGCCCTGTGGCATTTGAGACTTGGACATGTTCCCATTTCATCTCTCAAACATTTGAATGTATGTCATATTGATAGTAATACTTCTGTTTTACCTTGTGATGTATGTCAATTTGCAAGACAAGTTAAACAGCCTTTTCCTCTCAATGTATCTCATTCTACTACATTGTTTTCTCTTCTTCATTGTGACTTATGGGGACCCTATAGACACAAAACCTACACCAACTGTAATTATTTTCTCACTATTGTTAGAACTACTTGGACTTTTCTTCTTCAGTCCAAAACTCAAGTTTATGATTATCTGTCCTATTTCTTATCTTATGTCAAAAATCAATATGGGGCATCTGTTAAAGAAATTAGGTCAGATAATGGGACTGAATTCTTTAATGAATCAGTCACTCCCCTTCTGGACTCTCTTGGCATCATTCATCAAAGTTCTTGTGTTGCCACACCTCAACAAAATGGGCGTGTTGAAAGAAAGCATAGACATTTACTTGAACTTGCTAGGGCTCTTAGATTTCAGGCCCATCTTCCTATTTCTTTTTGGGGAGATTGTCTTTTAACTGCCACCTATCTTATCAATAGATTGCCTAGTTATATTTTGGGGTTTAAGACTCCCACTGAGGTCCTTACTGGTTTGATTCCCTCCTATGCTCATTTAAGGGTGTTTGGGTGCCTTTGTTATGCTTCCACTCTCAGCCACAATAGGGATAAGTTTGGACCTAGGGCAAGGAAATGTGTTTTCATTGGTTATCCTTTTGGCAAAAAGGCTTATAAACTATATGACTTGGAAACTAAGCAGACCTTCTACAGTAGGGATGTAGTTTTCCATGAAAGTTACTTTCCTTTTGCTACACCTATTTCTCTCACTCCTGAATCTTCTTCTTCTCCTACTTTTTTTGATGAATCCCTAGAGGAAGATCTGTACCCTGCAGCTTCTATTCCTAAGTCTTCTCCTATCATCCCACCTGTATCAACAACTTCTGATTCTATACCTTCACCTGTTGTTGAACCTAGCTCTACACCTCAACCTGCTGTTGATCCTCAACCTGATGTTTCATCCAGACCTGCTAGGACCAAAGTTCTTCCAGCCAAGTACAAAGACTATACTGGACTACCCTATCCCATTCATTCTGTTCACAATGTTATGACATATTCTCATTTGTCACCTACATATCAGACATTTATAGCTAATATTGACATCACAACTGAGCCTAAATCTTACTCTCAAGCTGTAAAACATAATCATTGGTGTCAAGCTATGGCTTCTGAGTTGGAAGCCTTGGAAAGGAACAAGACATGGGTTCTTCAGTCTCTTCCTGCTGGCAAGAGAGCAGTTGGTTGTAAGTGGATTTATAAAATCAAATATCTGCCTGATGGTTCTGTGGACAAGTACAAGGCCCGACTGGTTGCAAAGGGTTTCACTCAAACTGAAGGTTTGGACTACTTTGAGACATTTGCTCCTGTGGCTAAAATGACCACAGTGAGAGTGCTGCTAGCAGTTGCTGCCATGAGAGGATGGCCTCTTCATCAAATGGATGTCTCTAATGCTTTCTTGCATGGAGACCTTGATGAGGAGGTGTTTATGACTCTGCCCCCTGGTTATTGTCCTCCTGCATCTTCTACTCCTCAGGTCTGTAGGCTCAAGAAGTCCCTATATGGATTGAAGCAGGCCCCTAGGCAGTGGTTCCACAAGCTTTCAACTGCATTGAAAACTTTTGGCTACAAGCAGGCTGCAGCTGATCATACACTCTTTACTAAGGAGTATGAGGGTGGATTTACTGCTTTACTGGTGTATGTTGATGACATTGTCATCACAGGGTCATCTTCTTCTGCTATTTCCCAGCTGCAGAAGTACCTTCACACTCAGTTCTCTATTAGGGACCTAGGTCAGCTGAAGTATTTCTTGGGGTTAGAACTGGCCAGAAATTCTACAGGACTTTGCCTACATCAAAGAAAGTATGCTATGGATATTATTAAGGAAACATGCTTAGTTAATGCCAAAGCATCCACACTTCCTCTTCCTACCAACCATGGGCTTTCTGCAGATTCTGGTGCTCTTTTACAGAATCCAGATCAATATAGAAGACTTGTTGGGAGATTAATCTACTTGACCATCACTAGACCTGATTTGTCCTATGCTGTTCAGGTCTTAAGTCAGTTCTTATCTCAACCTAGGATACCTCATCTTGAAGCTGCCAAGAAAGTTGTGAGGTTTCTTAAACAGGCTCCTGGTCAAGGATTATTTTTCTCTTCTCAGTCATCTTACGCTTCTTCGCATCTTGTGATGCAGATTGGGCAGCATGTCGTACCTCCAGGAAATCCATTACATGATTTTGTATCTTTTTAGGTACTTCCTTGATCTCATGGAAGAGCAAGAAGCAAACTACTGTCTCCAGGTCATCTGCTGAATCTGAATACAGGTCCATGGCATCCACTGCGTGAGTTGAGTGCAGCTCAAGTCTCTTCTGCGGTGTCTTACGGTAGATCTTCTGCTCCAGTCTCTCTCTATTGTGATAACAAGGCTGCATTACACATTGCAGCTAATCCTGTCTATCATGAGAGGACAAAACACATTGACATTGACTGCCATATTGTGAGGGAGAAAATTGATCAAGGACTTATTGTCACTTCTCATGTTCCATCCAAGCACCAATTAGCTGATCTGTTTACCAAAGCTCTTCCTGCAACTCAGCTTCTTTATTTGGTGTCCAAGTTGTGCATGGTTAATCTATTCTCCATTGCCAACTTGAGGGGGGGGGGGTGTTAAGAGTATGAGGGTGCCAAGTGCAGAATCTGTATAACTCTCTTCCAAGAAATGGAGGGTGTCGAGTGTCATTTAGCCATAGTTTGTTTGTTGTTTCTGTTGTAGTTATATCTGACTGTTATATTCTGTGAGATATATAAATGGATGTAAACAGAATATTAAAAGCAAGAAAATGATTCATGAGAAATACAGATCAGACAGATTATCTCAATTCCTCTCTCTCACTTTATCATACTAATCTTCTTTACTAAAATCATCAAATAAACAAAATGAAATGACGTTGTGATCTGCAACAATATTTTGTAAAAAATATTTAGCAGAAGAGAGTGAGTGAGTAAGTGAGTAAGTGAGTAAGTGAGTGAGTGAGTGAGTGAGTGAGAGAGAGGTCTGGCTGGGGTTAGGCCTTTTGTTTGGTTGGAAGGTTGAGGGAAATATTGGAAATTCATTAAAAATAGCATTTTGACCATTTGAACTCAAGCGTTACCATATTATTAGTTCGACAAACGATCATTTAATAAATAATTGTATAAAAGTATATAATCGTCATTTTAACAAATACAAAAATAACATTTTGAAACGATATATTAATCATATTTATCAGAAAAAAAAATACTATTTTAAAAACGTACTACACCAAAGTGACTCTTTATTATAATAAAATTAAAGGTTTAAATAATTATTTGATTCCTCGACTTGCATTGAATTTTTTGTTTGGTCCTACAATTTGAAAAACAATAAATAGTTTGGTCTTACGTGTTACGTTTTGTTGTTAGATGCCCTCTTTCACCGTTAAGGTTTCAATTTCTGTCTAATGTATCAACGAAAATATTTAACGGAAATTGAAACGGTAATGGGAAAAGGGGAAATCTAGTAATAAAACGCAACATGTAGGACCAAACTATTTTTTTTTTTTGCAAATTACAAACAAAAAAATCAATGCAAGTCGAAGGACCAAATAATTATTTAAACATAAATTAAACAAGAGTAGGTTCCTAAAAGACCGGATCTTAATTCGTAAGACGGAGCTCCGTTATCTCAAAACTCAATCCGCCAACACACAGTGGGTCGGATAAAGATGATCCGTCTTACAAAAAACATGTATAAAACTGTCTTAAACAAATATTTACTATTAAACGAGTAGATCTCTTGTAAGACCGTCTTACGATCTTATATTTTGTTTCCACTATTGTAACCATCCAATTTAACAGTTAAATAGGGTCCATCTATATTTTCCCCAACCCTAATAACTACTCCTTTAAAAGAATTTTATTTGACTTGACACATAAATTAAGAAAATATATTTAATTTATTATAAATATTAGAATATTGTGTTTTTTTTATTGATGTACATAAAAAATAGAACCTATCAATTAAAATTGATCGAGATATAAAATAAAATAAGCATACAATTTTAAAAATAACATCTCAAAAATAAATAAATAAAAATTAGAAAGTAGACATTTTTTGTAATGATTTAAAAATTAAAAGATGAAATTTTCTTTAGAAGCAGAAGGAGTAACGTATTAAGCAAATCATTTTGTCGGAGATAGAATCCATCATGTCAGAACATGTATTGCATAGTGATGTGCTTTGTATTAAAAATGATGTATTTATTGATAAAAAAATTGATGTGAGATTGGTTTCATAAAGTATAATGTTTCAGGTTTGATCCCTTTTTATTATTTTTTAAATATTTAAAAAAATATGAGTAAATGGTCTGTCAAGGGCAAAACATATGAACTGAAATTACTTCTGACCAAATTGGATAGGTCGATGCGATTGAAAAGGCCAGCGAATCAACTCAAGAAATATTGTCAATCAATTTATTGGTCAATAACAATAAAAGTAGATTGTACCATTTTTACTAAGCATGTCTCGAGTGTACACATTATTTAGTGGTTTTACTTTCCGCAATTTTTTTCTGCTAGTTCACTTTATTATTATTTTAAAAAAGGTTTCAACTTTATAGAGGAAATTCAATAATAGAATTCGACATTATAAATTAATTTTGGTTTGGGTGGAGAGATAAGGATGAACTCATTATAACTTTAAGAATAAATATAAAAAATCCTATGAAAATTTCCATCCCAAAAAACACTAGAAAATATCATTTTGTCCAAAAATACTCCATAATAATATATTTATACCAAAAGTCCAAACATTAACTTCTCTCTAGCGTCATGGGATAATGGCTCTCTTTAAACGTAACCTTTGCTATTATTAAAACATTTTGGAAACTATTATACAAAAAGTTGCTATTATTAAAACATTTTGGAAACTATTATACAAAAAGTCTCATTATTGCTATATTCGTCGTATACTATCTTAATTGTAACGCCACTGAGTCTGATAGGTCGGTTCATTACGTGTAGCCATAGTACTAGTGTTCTAAGAACCATTTTAGGATGTGATATAACATTAATAATAATAATAGTATTGGGTGTGGTGGTGCAAGTGCATGCTTGCATGTAATTCTAGCAAACTCGATGCGCTAGTTGTGAATGGTTTAAATGCTCCATTTTATTAAATATAATGCGCTCCCAATAAAAATACTCTTTTAACGGCACAAACTCCAATACTTTTATATACCTCATCATCTTTTTCCAATAATTTAATATTTTTATATTAGCATAGAAATTTTTTATGTGACCTTTATTAAGATTAATGTTTTGATTATGACATTTATTTTAGAATTATCCCTAAAAGATTAAGATTATTACGTATAAGCATTTTCAATCTTTTTCATTAAGATAAGGTTGTTTTTTTTTTGAAAGAGCTTAAGTGCTAGAGTCAAGCTTTCAGAAATAACTAAAAACAGAAAACAACAAAACAACTTGTATCGTAAAAATAAGGATACTTACCGAACCAAAATTGAAGTCACGCCAAATAATATTATGAGACTTTGAATAAATACCCGTTTTTGACTTTAACAGTAAATTTACAATATATCAAAGTTGAAAACGCACTAATAAATCGTTAACAATCCTATATTGTCAATGAATCACATACAACACGCAATATGTAACAAAACAATATAAAACGATAAATTAGTAATTTTGAGTATCCTCGGCTCAATGGAGCCAAACTCGAATTTGTCTAGGATTTATAATGTCTAGGCTCAGATCCCCACTGCCTATACACAAAGTATAACAATCCAACCAAAAAGTTCACAACCGAAGAGACAATGTTTCCAAGGATTTCACCCAACTGTGTATACAACCCAGCCTTCCAACAAAAAATCCCACACAACCTGAAACCCCCCTTACAGAACTTCCTATCACTGTAATCTCAAAGCTCACGCGTGCGCACACACACAGTGTATACACGCAAGAACACGGCTCACGGCAGAGACGCAGAGGGAGAAAGAGATAGATTACAAGTGAACCAAAGGATATTACCTCATTTGAAAACGTTTTGATCGGTACTCCAAGAGGCGGACAAGATGGAGTATATATATTGTCAATACTCAATCAATCAGCTCGAAGGAAGCGGCCATGGAGCAAGGAAGCGGCTAACAGAGGACACAAAGAAGGAAGGAGCCGAAATCAAGGGAATCAAAGATTCCCCCAAAATAAAACCAAATCAGTCGAAAGTTAACAGAGAAGGGGTAAAGGGGTAAGTGGGTTTTTGGGTCTTGGGTTGCTAGGTTAGCAAGAGGCTGCCGGGTGGGCCAAGCCTACACTTACAATCTCCACCTTGGAACAAGTATCGGGACCATCATATTGAACTCATGAACATAAGTGGGGAACATCATAGCCTATCCTGAACTTGATCCAATATAAAGAAGGAAACAAGAACAAGAGACAGATTTTGACAAAGAAAAGTTGTAGAAGGGACAAAACTCACTTTCCAAACACAAAGTATGGAAACAGTGACACGAAGCATGCATTCAACCACCGGCATCACAATTCAAAATTTTCAAGCATATTTGAAATTTTAACACATGTAAGCATTTCGTATTCATATCCGCATGATTATACTATGATGAAATCTTTTCTAGTAAAATAACAATTTTCAATTAAATCTCTCAAGTAATGAAAACGAACATCAATATGTTTCGTTCTATCATGAAAAACATGGTTTTTGCAAAGTTGAATTCCCGACTGACTGTCAGAATAAACCACAACTTTCTCTTTTAGAAAACCAATTTCAGTTACTAATCCTTTCAACCAAGTAGCTTCTTTAAAAGCTTTAATTATAGCAACAAACTCAGACTCGGTAGTAGACAATGTAACAATGGGCTATAATTGAGATTTCCAACTAACACATGAACCACACAAAGTGAACACATAAGAGGTAGTAGACTTCCTACTATCTCTATCATTAGCATAGTTAGAATCCACATAACCTTTCAATACAACACCTTCATTGCATTTGGAGAATTTCAAGTCATAATTCACAAAATAACCAAGATATTTTAGAAGCCATTTGACCGCTTCCCAATGAGGCATACCAGGGTTAGACATGTATCTACTCAAACAACTAATAGCATAAGTTATATCAGGTCTAGTGCTAACCATAAGATACATAATGGAACCAATCACATTAGAATAAGTCACTTTCTCCATTTGTTTTTTTATCAAAATCAGTTTGGGGAGCCTGATTTTTACTAATGATGAAATGTCCTCCTAGAGGCACATCAATAGGTTTAGCTTAGCATCCTCCATCTTACATTTACTCAAAATCTTTTGCACATAAGAAATTTGATTAAGAGAAATAGTGGAATTCTTTTCTATTTCTAACAATGTTCATTTCCAAAATCTTTTTAACATCTCCTAGATCATTCATGTCAAAATCCGCACTAAGACAATTTTGCACATTTTTAATTGATTTAATACAAGGACTGATAATAAGCATATCATCAACATAAATCAATAGGAACACAGGAGTAGAAGTGTTAGCTTTAAAATACAAGCAATGATCATAAGAGCTACGAGTGAATTTTAAAGACAACATACACATATTAAACTTCTTGTTCCATATTCTAGGAGATTGTTTCAAGCCATACAAATTTTTTTCAATAAACACACATAGTCGGGATTTCTCTTATCAACAAAACCTTCAGGTTGTCTCATGATTTTTTTTCATCCAAGTCACCATGTAAAAACGCAGTTTTCACATCCATTTGTTTTAATTCCCAATTAAACTAAGCAACTAAAGCAAGCATGACTCTTACCGTGGTAAATTTGACAACCGGAGCAAAAAATTCTTTGTAATATATCCCCTCCTTTTGAGTAAATCATTTAGCAACCAAACACGTTTAAATCTCACATTCTCATTCTCAGTCTTAATCTTAAACAACCATTTGCAAGCAACAAGAGAACATGTTTTAGGTTTAGGGACCAAGGTTCATGTTTGGTTAACATGCAACGAGTTCATTTCATCTTTCATAGCATTTCACCACTTAGCAGAATGAGAAGACTTTAAAACATCATTGTAAGATTTAGGTTATTCACAATTGTCAAGAGAATCAAAAACACTAAACACAAAAGATGTCATATGAAAATCATTGAGTCTAGATGGTTTCCTAGCTTCCCGTCTAGGTCGGTCCCTAGCAAGTTGGTAGTCATCTAGATTTTCTATTTTCGGGATATGCTCATCCTCTACATTTTCATCATCTTCATTGCGTTCAATTTCAACATTCTCATGATCAATTTCCACATTTTCGATTGGCACATCATCAATAACATGGGGTTGCTCCACCGCAATTGAGCTGGGGGAGGAGGAACATCATTAACATGTATAGCGTGAATCAAGCAAGGAAATTCAAGTTCATTAAAGACATCATCCCTACTTATTATGGTTTTAAAACCATTTTCCTCTTTCAACCAAAGTTTATACCCCTTCACACTCTCCGGGTACCCTAAAAACACACACCTAGCAGCCCTAGGTTCAAGTTTGTCATGTCTTTGATGTGCATAGGCCGTACAACCGAACACCCTCATATGCGAGATATCAATCTCTTTGCCCGTAAAGACCGCTTCAGGGCATCTACTATGCAAAGGCACAGAGGGGGACCTATTGATGATATAGGCGACAGTTACAACTGCCTCTCCCCAAAAACGTTTGGAGAGACCCGAAGTATTGAGCATAGCTCTTACTTTTTTCAAAAGAGTCCTGTTCATACGCTCGGCAACACCATTCTATTGCGGGTTATAGGGAACAGTTTATGTCGACCAATACCATGAATAGCACAAAATTCATCAAACTCATGATTACAGAATTCTAATCCATTACCGGTCCTAAGAATTTTGATTTTCTTTCCTGTTTGATTTTCAATAAAAACTTTCCAAGTTTTAAATTTCTCAAACGAATCAGATTTGTGTCTCATTAAGAAAACCCAGGCTTTTCGTGAAAAGTCATCAATGATGGATAGAAAATACATATTGTCACTTTGAGTGGGCACACTATAGAGGACCCCCATACATCGAAATGTATGTAGTCAAATAAATTTTTGCTAGAATGCTTTCATAGGGAAGGGGGGGGGTGAAAAACTCACTTTATGATGTTTGCTCTTAACACAAGTATCACAAAAAGGTAAACCGGATAATTTTTCATTTCCAAAAACATTCGTTTTTTGCAAAATTTCTAACCATTTATTACTTATGTGTCCTAGTCTCTTATGCCACAAAATCGTTTTAATTATCTTCCTTAATGACATTAGCATAAATCTCAGAAGTAGACATAGGTAAAGCACATCAAACATATAAGTTCCGACGTTTTTCACATTTAGCAATAACTAAAGACCCCTTTAGTATTTTCATAACACGTCCCTTTCTCCATTTTCCTTCCAAACCATCATCCTCTAAAGAGGCACATGAAATCAAATTGCTACATAATTCAGGTACATGTCTCACATTTTTCAAAGTAAAAACATAGCCAGAATTGCATTTCAAATCAATATCACCAATACCAAGTATTTCACATTTTTTCTTGTTAGTCAGAGAAACAGAACCAACATTAACTTCTCTATAAGTATTAAACAATGATTTCAATGGTGTCATGTGATAAGTGCAACCAGAATCTATAAGTCATTCACTAGCACAAGCATAATGCATAGAATTCACAAATAATCATAAACACATCATCGGAAACATTACTACCAGAAGCTAAGTTGCAATCACCTTGGTTTTGTTCGTGATTTTGATTTTTCCTTTTCGGATTAGGGCACTCCTTTTTAAAATGACCCACTTTACCACAATTGTAACATATTTCATGTTTTTCCTTTGAACTCAACCTATTTTTGCTTCTCCCTTTACTCTTGTTTGAAATTTGATTTTGGCCTTGATTTTTATTTTGATGAGATTTTTCATTGTTCCTATGGAGACATCTACCCCTAACCATATTAACCGCATT
>CM028382.1:86208644-86241624 GCA_013146195.2 Codonopsis lanceolata
GGGCTCGGTGCCTTCTTCTTTCCTCCGGCCTTCCTTCATCTCCTTTCTCGATCCATTTGGCTCAGCCTCCTCTTCGCTTGAGTTGCCACTCTGCCTTGTTTCTTTGGCTTTGGCTCGCTGCCATTTTGGACCTTAGTACCGCTTCTGCCTCATCAGCCGCCTTTGGCCTTTAGATGGAGGTCCGCGGCCACTTGATCGCCAAATTTTGCAGAGGCCTTTTGTAGGTCCCGCCGCCATGTGCTTCCATGTTGAAGCGGGTGACCAAGATAGGTGCAGCTTGGCCACTTTGTCAAGAGAGACCGGCAGACCTTTCTCGCAAATTTGTTCTCGTGATTCGTATTTATCGAAAAACGAGGTGTGAGTTGCTTGTCCTTGCCACCGTAACAACTCATCTCTTTTCAAAGAAGAGTTGATGTTTGCATCATCCCCTGCGCATTGATCACTCGACGAAGGGGCGTTAAGTGGGGTTGTTCTTTTCTCCACCCACCGCTTTAGCTCGTTGAAAATGATGAGCCCTCAGCAGACGAAGTTGTCAGAAATACAAAGACGGTCGGGCGATTTGTTGGCTTGTAAACATGTCATGAGCTCCCACTTTCTTGAATAAAGGCCCCATGTCTAGAAGATGGTGGTGCGATGAGCGTCAGAGGAACAAATTTGGAGCATTTTCCCTTGGGCTCCAGGAGGGTGTCTACTCCCTCATGGCTTCCAGGCATGTAAGCCTCGGCCAGGTTCTGAAAAAGCTCCATAATGTCTGCTTGGAGATGATGGTGGAGATTGATTTAGCGGTGACGAATGGGGCGCCCCGAATCCCACGAAGAAGCGATGCCCGGTTCATGAGCTCCATTCTTTGATAAATTCTGCCGGGGAAGATCTTGTAGTTTTGTCGTTGAAGAGGCGAGAATCAGGCGTACATATCCTCGCAAGCTTTGGGCGGCTATAAAATTGGTGCAATACACGGAATATATAACTTGGTCCAAAGCGACAATAATGTCGAGAGGCGGGATAGGTGGGGTATCACTGGAAGTTGACATTTATTCGAGGCCAGCTGGGAGGAATGTCGGTTCGGGGTTCAAAGCCTTCCATTTGCCGCGCTTTGATTTTGAAGTTCTTGCACGAAAGAAAAGCAAAATAAAAATTAGGAACTTTTCATCTAGACATCTAAACAAGTAGGAATTTCAAAGTTTTCTAAAATAATTGAAATTTTGAAGCAAAAACTTGAAACCCTAGAGTGTTTAGAGAAACCACACTCGAAATGCATAACGAAGTTTTCATAAGAATAAACAATGAATATACATAAAAGCATTTGTTAGTATTCAAGTTTGTAAGAACAACAATGGCGAATCCTTTGTTCAAACTTCGAAAATGACCGTTTGAATTCCAAAAGCGATTTTAGGTTGATAATGAAATGCGAGCGATTACATAGAAAATTACGAGTAGAGAAGAAAGAAGCGTACCATTGTTGATGATGAGAAGAAGAAACAAGAAAGAACTTGAATTTGTAGAAAGTAGTTACTCGAGAGAGAGAGAGAGAGAGAAATATTTACGTTCAAAGGGTTTCGTAAAGTTTGCAAATGACGGTTCAAGGACTATTTAAAGGCGAGAATTTTAGGCGAAGCGGGAACTTAAGATATTTTCTTAAGTACCAAATTTTTCCCTTGACCCCCTTTATTGCTTTAGAAACCTCTTTAGCAAAAATAGACTAAGTAAGAATACTAACCTTTAAGTCTTAGGTAAAGGATAACTTACGTCTTCAGATTAGTCTAATCTTGGAGTCTAGGTATGAAAGAAACATTAACAAAATATTAACCTTAAGCGGTAGGATCAATCATATCAAGATTTCTCCTTAAATAAGCAAACTGGTGGCATCCGGTGGTTTTGTGAGAATGTGCCAATTGATGCTCGGTTGGAACATATTCAGGGACCCGATGTTACCTTTTCCACATGATCTTTGAAAAGTGATAACGAATATCAATGTGCTTTGTCTTTGAATGCATCAACTGGATTTTTGGAGGCGAGATAGGCGATGTGTTGTCACACATGATTGGGCGGTTTTCGGTCTTGATGTTGTAGTCCACTAGTTGTTGCTTCATCCATGCGGTTGAGAAAGCAACAGTACTTGCGGCAATGTATACCTACGTGGTTGAGTTTGCCAGCGATCCTTGTTTCTTGCAAGACCATGAGGGCAGTGTTTCCAAGAAATTGACAAGTGGTGCTTCTTCTACGCTCACTTTGCGGTGCATAATGCGCATCAGAGTATCCAACTAGATTGAAGTTGTTGGATTTTGAATACGGATGCCTAGATTTGTTGTTTTTGAAACATATCGATGATACGTTTGGCGGCAAGCAAATGTGACTCCTTTGGATACTGAAATCTAGCACAAACACAAGCGACAAACATAATGTCGGGTCTACTAGCGGTAAGGTAAAGAAGTGAACCTATGATTCCTCGGTACTTGGTCATGTTCTCTTTGCTTTCCCTTCTCATCTTTGTCAAGATGGCGGTCGGTAGACATTGGAGTTTCAAATCCTTTGGTGAATCAAGACCAAACTTCATGATTAGTTCCTTTGCATGTTTGGTTTGGTGATGAAGATTCCGTCGAAAGTCTGTTGTATCTGGAGTCTAGAAAATAGGTAAGTTCACCCATCATGCTCATCTCGAACTTGCTCGCATGCATCGACTTCTCGAATCTTTTGCAGGCTTTGGTTAGTTGATCCAAAGATGATGTCGTCCCACATAGATTTGTACGAGAAGAGAATGGCCTTTGTGCTTGAGGATGAATAAAGTAGTGTCTATTCTTCCTCTCACGAATCCTTGTTCGATTAAGAACTTGGATAGAGTTTCATACCGAAGCTCTAGGAGCTTGCTTGAGCCGTAGAGAGCTTTCTTGAGTCGGTAGACGTGATCCGATTTTGCGAGATGACAAATCACGGAGGTTGTTCCACGTATACTGATTTCTTGAAGATCACCATTCGAGAAAGGCACTCTTAACATCCATCGATACACTTTGAAGTCCATGAGCGAGGCATAGGCTAGAAAGATTCTCGATTGCTTCTAGTCTAGCAACGAGGAGCAAAAGTTTCATCAAAGTCAATTCCTTCTTTCTGTAGCCACGAGCAACCAATCTAGCTTTGTTTCTGGTGACATTTCCATCTTCATCTCTTTTATTTCTAAAAACCCACTTGGTGCCGATGACTGGATGATCAGTTGGTCTTTGAACTAAGCTCCACACCTTACATCTTTCAAACTGGTTCAACTCTTCTTGCATAGCTTCAATCCAGTTATGATCTTCGATAGCTTCATCAATCTTCTTTGGTTCGAGTTCCGATACAAATGCATAAGCAAACAAAGTTTCTTCTCGAACCTTATTTCTCGTCTGAACTCTGAGTTGAGATCACCAATGATTTGAGAAATGGGATGATCTCTTGCTTCAATAAGATGGAGGAAGATCACTTACGGTGGATTCTTCCCTTAAGAATTCAGGAGTTGGTAGAGAAGGAGATTCACCAAAATCTGGTTCAGAAGAAATAGAGTCTTCAAAACTTTCATTTTCTGGTGAACAAGAAGGATGAGAGATCTGTAAAGGTGCTTGGGGTAAAACAGAAGAGATGGGTTCAGGGTCAACAGACGAGTTGTTATCGGTATCGGTAGAGTTCTCATCAACCGGTGAATGATTATCGGTATTGGTGGGTTCAGCTGTTGCCGTTTTCTGATAAGGAGTAGAAGTAGATGTTGTATTTGTACCTGTCTCATCATTATCAGAATCATTAGCAACGTTCGGAGCCATTCTAGGCTCTAACAAGTCATATTCATCAAAAGAAACATGCACAGATTCTAAGATTTTTAAGTTAGATTTACTGAAAATGCGAAATGCTTTTGAATGTTTGGAATACCCCAGAAAAATTCCTTCGTCTGATTTTGCATCAAATTTTCCTCTATATTCTTTTCCGTTATAAAGAATAAAACATTTACAGCCGAAGATTTTAAGAAATCCTATGTTTGGGGATCTTCCTCTCCATATTTCATATGGAGTTTTATTATGAAACTTGTTTACCAGGGATCTATTTTGGGTAAAGCAAGCGATTGGCTACGCCGAAATACTTCGGAAGTTTAGCTTACGCGGCATTGTTCTAGCCGCTTCAATCGGTGTTACGTTCTTCGTTCGCTACACCATTTTGTTGAGGAGCCGGCGAGAGAAGTTGTGGCGATCCCATGGTCATCGCGTACTTTTCTACACCATTGTTTTTGAATTCGGTGTCGTTGTCTGATCTTATGTCACAAATGTCTTCAAGCTTTTGAGTTTGAAGTCTTCTAAAAAGTGCAGTGACTAGATCATACGTTTCATCTTTAGATGTCATAGTTTCAATCCAAGTGAATCTAGAGTAGTCATCAACTACTACAAGTGTGTACTTGTCTCCGAAATCTTGTTGTAATAGGTCCAAAGAGATCCATATGCATAAGTTGAAGAGGTCGTTTGTTGACAATACGGACTTTCTTTTGAAGGAAGACTTGGAAAGTTTTCCTAGTTGACAAGCTTTACAACTGTCATGATCGGCGGACACCGTAGGTAGACCTTTGACAAGCCCATTTTTGGAGAGCTTGAGAGGTGCTTGAAGTTGAGGTGGATCGAGGGCTTGTGCCATAGCCATTTGTTGTCACGAACATTGTTGGCTACTAGACACGTGTTTGAGAATCTCCCTAGAAGATTTAAGTCCACGACAAAGACATTTCCTTGTCTATTGTCGGTCAAGATTGTAGAGCACGATTCACCGCCTCTTTGATGAGGCACTTGGTTTGAATTGAATTGGCATAGAAGTCCTTTGTCGCGAGAATTGTGATATGCTCAGAAGATTGTGCTTTAAACCACTTACTAGAGAAACTTTGTTGATGGAGAGACTTCCTCTAATAATTGAGCCATATCCAATTGTCTTTCCTCTTGCATTGTCTCCGAAAATAACCGTGGGTCCTTTTGCTTCAGCTATATACGTAAGAAGACTTGTTCCTCATGTGTCTTGAACGCGACCTTGTCTAGGTACCGATGTCTTTGTTTTCGATTTTATAGCCATGAAGCATTCTTGAAAAGAAGTTAAAGCAAACAAGGTACCCTTTATTTTCTTTTGGGTCCTAAGGATTAGCAACCTTTTGCAACTCATACCTGCTTGACCTTGAGAGAACTAGGTCTCTCAGATCTTGGGGTGAACCTTAGCAGGCATTCTGGTGCCAGATGGCCTAAGCAATGGCAAGAATGACATAAATGAAAAGTCCACAGAGAACTGTTAGAGTCTTCAACTGAAGAGTGCTTATGATTATTCCTTTTCTTGATATCCATTTTTGGTTCAACTTGCTTGTTGACGGTAGACTTAATTGGTTTCTTTCGAATCTTCCTAGGTAGGTTACCAACAGACTTAGCTTTAGCTTTTCTGTTGAATACCTTTTCAGGAGGATTCGATAGAATACCTTTAAGTTTACCTTCAACAGTAAAGGACTTTGCTTTGCATGTTTCATAGACAAACTTGATAGTTACCTGGGTAGAGGTTTAGTAGGTCTACCGTCGACTTTGCCTTGGCATAGTTGTTGCCGATAGACTTCACTTTCTCTACCGTTACCTTTTCAGGTTTCTCATTTGAGTCAGTCATTTTGGCTTTTCCTTTCTGAGCTTTAGGGTAAACGTAAGGGACACTTGAATAACCAAGGCCTTGTTTCCTTATATTTCCAAATGTCTGTTTAGAGAAAGATATATCATTAGCAGTTTCGGAGGATTCACCTTTCTCTTTGACTGAAGAGATCGTCGGAAGAGACACATCTGAATATCCTTGAGAAGTTCTTCCTTACTGAAGCTATCACTGTTGGTTTCATTTTTGTCCAAAGGACTTGGTGAAACTACAACTTCATTTTCAGAGTCATAGGTAGGACATGAATCATGAGCTATTAAGCATATGTTAGCTTGCTCACAATCCTCTTCCTCCTCTTCTGAATCAGTCTCAAACCATGAAGCAACCTGTTTGTCTTCTATGTCTTCAGCCAACATACCCTTTTGTTTTTGAAATTTTCTAAAAGTGGGTTTTCGGTATGCTTCAAATTTTGGCTTAGGACATTTTGAGGCAAAGTGACCAGGTTTTCTACAGTTATAACACACAAGCTCTTCCTTAGATGAGCTTTCACCATTTTTCCTGAAAGGTTGTTGGTGAGTGTTCTTCCTTCCATATTTTGAAAATTTTTGAAAACGTTTAACAAACATAGAAAATTGTTCATCAGATAAAAACTCATTTTCACTGGAAGAAGTAGAAGGTTTGTTTTCAACAATGATTTCTTCTTGGACCATGGTCGGCAAAGACACGTTTGAAGCTGTTTGTCTTGCTCTAGAGCTTGATTAACTTCAAGTTCATAAACCTTTAAACTTGCGTAGAGACTACGAAGAGTCATCTCGTTTAAGTTCTTATATTCTTTCATAGTCGTGGTCTTCACATGCCATAAGCTACCTAGAGAGCCTAGAAACCTCATGTTCATTTCCTTTTTGTCATACGTTTTACCAAGAGAAAAGCAACTATTTATTACCTCACTGAATCGATCGTATGCTTGTCTCAAGGTTTCCTTAGGATCCTTTTTGAAAGAATCAAAGCTATTTGGATGTATGTATATTTTACATTGTCTCTTGTGTCTTGGTCTCCTTCCAAGTATTCTACAAGAGCTTCCCACATCTCTTTCGCGGTTGTACATCGAATCACTTGTTGGTAGGTGCTTGTGTCTAGAGAGTGGTGATTATATTGATTGCTTTCTTTGTCAAGTTCTACCGACTTTCTATCGTCCTCTATCCATTCGATTCTTCTTTAGGAACCTGGGGTTCAGCGATGGAGGCTAGAAGATTTGCCTTCATTGGTATATGTTGACCTGCAGTGACACATTTCCATAACCTGTTGTCAATAGAGTTCATGAATCTCATTACTTTATCCTTCCATACATCAAAATGACCTTCGTCCAATATTGGGACGTGGTTAGCATTAGATGTAGGCAGCATATAGTGTGTTTGTGCTATTATGCCGTATCTCTCAAGAGTTTAATCTTGGAAAAACTTGTTTTCGAAGAGTAAGGCTCTGATACCAATTGTGGGTCCCAATGACCACAATAATAAGCTAGAAGGGGGGGGTTGAATAGCTTATTAACACTTTAAAAACTTTTAAGTAAGTTCCTTGAAAGTTACTTGCAATCTATGAAAAGAATCAAGTAGCGGAAGACCTTCAAGAAAATTGTTCCAGGTCTGCCGATAAGGACTACCGGTAGACCTTTTACAGATTACTTAAGTTCTGCTGAAATGGATAATATAAACAATGAAACTAAGCAGTTCAAGTAATTGACAAACAATAAGGAATAACACAAGTATTTTGGGATGGTTCACACTATAATGAGTGCTACGTCCACCACCAAGGCAGTCAACCTTGGATTTAAATTGTGCACTATGTTTTCCACTTAGATCAATTACAAAGAATATCCCTAATGGATCGTGTACAAAATATTGACTTGTGTTTGGGTCTAGGGAATTAAATATCTGTAAATACAAGATATTTAATTAGATGCGAAATATAGTTAATGGAAGTTAACAACAAGAAGAATAAAGCAATAAATGTTGATGAGCACTTCTTGTTGTCGACGAGGACTTCTAGATCATAAGGATCTATTGAATGCACTGTGAAAGACTTGGAGTTATGAAGTTTGAGCAATTCTTTAAGTGTTCGATTGATTTTGTACATGCTTGTCTCTTTGTTCCAGCCTTCAATGGCGTATTTATAGCGGTGCATTTCAAAAGAATCCGTTGGAGAGGACGAAGACTTCAACAACTCTATTCATAAATGCATTAAATGCATGGGGCTGTCAGTCAAGGGTTTTCGTCTTCCCAGTTATCTAGAGCAGATAATCATTTCTGAGATCTTCAAAAAGGTGGGCGATTTGGTGTCAGATCTGAGAGATGTAGCAGAAAGTAGGGGACAGCGCTTTTACGCTTTTCGGGGACGAAAAGTCTTCCTGCTTTTCGGAAAGTTGCTTTCGGCGGCTTGACATGTCTGGGAATGACTTGGATTAATTCAAATAATATGTAGGAATAAGTTTGAATTAATCCAGTTAGCTTTTTGCTGGAGAGGACACGTTGAAGCAGATCAGCTGGACACGAGGTCTACCGATCTTAAGCTTTGAGCGGTCTTCGGTGAAGGCGAGAAGGGGTCTTCCACGAACCTAAAAAGTCCTATAAAAACCATACAAGGCAAAGTTCTATACACAGTTGCCACGCTAATCGATACGCAGCCCGATTAGCCACTGAAGTATAAAACTAATGTAATGTACTGATCAGATATAAATTTAACATGAGAATCAACAAGTCCATTGCAGAAAACGGGACCAAGCAGTCGTTGGACCTTGATGCTGAGCGATCGCTTAATAGGCTTTCTCTGGACATGAGTTACTGGAAAATGTGTGGTAGCTCAGTCCTTAGACTGAGCAAACGCTTAACGTCTTTTTCCAACTTTTTAGCCTGGTCTTCCAATAATTTGCACTCAGGTCCCTGGAATCTTCATTTTATGGATTAAAGGCCCAAAATTCATCAATCTTCTCAAATTCAACCTGAAACTTATAAAGCACTAAAAACCCATATTAGTAGCTTATAAACTCGTGGAAAAACATAATCTAACTAGGAATATATATACACAATAGATGCGTATAAAACACATCTATTAAATACCCCCAAACTTAGACTTTACTCGTCCACGAGTAAACAAATAAATACAAAAGCATTAAATAAACATAAATTAAAATAAAATACAATAAAGAAAATATTTTTAGAGGGTGACACTATTTACACTCTTCTAGAAACCCACAAACTCGAGGAAACTCAAAAGAGCGACTCAACTATGCAGAAAAATACAAAAACAATTAAAACTAAACTAACAAAGAAAAAATAAATAAACAAAATCTTTTTCTTTTTATTCTCAAGTCTGAACAATATGAAAATTAAAAGTTGTCTCAAGGAATGGTCTACTCATGTGTAAGGACTACTTCCATTACCAAATGGGTTCACTCCCTTATGCAAATAGTACTATGATTATTCAACTCTGTGAACACCCACTCATTTATCATTTCCAAACTTAGACAGTTTAATCAAGCAAAGCACAACATTCATTCTCCAATATTTTGAAGTAAAAACAGGTGCAAAACTAAAAGGAGAATCTACCATCAATACCCGGTCATTCAACAAAAGAGAGAATATAGAGGAATCAAAAATGCTTATACATCCATCCCATGCACTTCCTATGTATGAATACGCTGCTTTTATCTCCCAGTTGCTTGCAATAGCTAAGATTATGCTAACACATTGAGCTTTATCGAGAAGTGTATAAATGAAGTATGGACCAATTAAACATGTATTATCAAATCAAGAAAGATATAGCATGATAAAGCGGCACTAGATCAATAGGACTTCATTAAGCTTGTAATGTAAGGTCAAGGGTAAAATGGGTAGTGAAAAGAAGGAAATGAATTCAAAGCGAGAGAGTACAACTACCCGAAATCCCCATTGCTTCCATTGCATGGATACATGCATTAGGCTAGGACCTAAAAAGGCAAAGACTTGGGGAAATTTCCCCCAAACTTGTAATTTACTTTATATTCATTTTAAGACTGAGTGTCACACTTTACATTCTTTTTTTTTCTTTTTGGCTATGCCATTGTTTAAATTCTTTTGCACTCGTTTTTCTTTTGATTTTTATCTTCTTCACTATGTTTCTTTCTTTTTTTATTTTTTTTTTATATAAAGATAATGGAGAATACAACGAAGAAGATGAAACTATTGGAGGATCTTTTGCAATGACAGTCCCATGCAACATCAATTCTCAACCCAAGTTCTACTCTCTCCAAGGTAGGCAAAAGTGTATAGGCTTTAAAGGGTTAAGTTAATGTGGGTAAAAGAAATGAAGTCGAATGGGGGTCGATATGTGCTTTTGCACACGCCATTCTTTTTAAATTAAGCTCAAAAGGGGACACTAGGGATATAAATATAGATATGCCAGGAAGCTAAAAGGCTCAAACGATCCAAAGATGGCCTAAATCATGTCCTAGTGCCAAACCATCATACAAAATTTCATACAAAATTAAATACAATTATAAATATCACATCCATATATGAAATGAAGAACAGCTCCAAATGTATTTGACATAAGCATTCGCTAGAAAAGATGTCGAGAAATTAAAGACTGACATGTAATCACGATTCAAAATTGTGCTTGAGATATATTAGCAAGACAATTCCAAAAATTCTAACTCTCATAGAAATGACCCTAGGTTACAAATCAATGCAACACTCATGTATAGACAGTTACACATCCTAAATAGGTGCACAAAACCAGTCTCACAGAGAATGCAAAGTGTACTATATGCTAAATAAAAATGTCCAAATCCTTCAATAATGGTGGGGTATGAGTACACAAAGGGTGAATAATCATAGGAAATTTACACAACAGAGTAAATTCCAAAAGGATCGAGGACGGAGTCATGCGGGTCATAGCATTATATCATCGTCGACGTGAATTTCCGCACATAGACTCGAGAAAATTTTTTATAAAAAAATTGGAGGATGATGCTAATTAGAATATAGTTGGATAAGCAGGCAGCTGTGAATAAAAACAGCCATCTACTCATTTGTTTGGAAGAAACTAAAATGGTCTCTCCCTTTGTTGTTTCTGTATTTGTGATGTCTTATTTATTTTCCTCGCAAGTGTACGAATCAATATGGAGTATAGTGTATAGTAAGCAAGGGTCGAACCACAGAGACAAGAAGTATCAAATAGCAAGTAAACCGGTAACAATTAAACTAAGTGGGTTTTTGTTTATTTATCTAATTTATTCTACTAGAAAGCAGGTAAACTAATTAACAGTTTTAAGCAGTTATCACAGTTATGAAGATCTTATGGTGGAGGGAAATCTAGGAACGTGGATTCACTTGTATCTACTCTAATGCTTTTTTGCCTAATGTATCAATCAATTTAATCTTGGGTTCGTTCACTAAAGATTGGTATAGATTGCCAAATTATAATTCAGTCTCCATCCTAAATAATTCATCCAATTTATACCCTTAAGAACAAGAACATATGAATTTCCTATCTATCACTTAGGAACATATATATGAACCTGATCCTATCTTATCACTCTCGTGCATCGATAAGGTCAATTTATCACAATGGTGAGCCAATGTACGACATATGCATATGGCCATGCAATTATCCGCACCTCTTGGTCTTTACTACTTACAATACCATTCATTAGGAAAAAGCAATATAGTAAAGAGATTGAGAAACACTGTGATCGACAAGTTTTGATTGAATAAAAATATATAACAGAGCAAAAGATTCGATACAAGTTACCTCAAATTCCTAGATTATGGAGTGGTTAGTTCATCCTTGATGATGAACAGATCATTGGAATGAAAGAATACATGAACGATCTTCTAACTATAATTACAAACACTAAAAACTAAGTATTACACACTAAAATCGAAATAAAAACCGTCCAGGCTTGTGACTACATGGCTTGTATTTATACTAATGTGTTCGGGGGAAAGAGATACAATTAGGGTACACAACACCCGTTGGCAGTTTCGGAAGGGCTTGCGGGGGCAAGGTCTGAGGGAATGGGGCAAGGTCTGAGGGAATGCGGCCGCAAAGCCTTATCAAATTTGCCTTACGTACTGGAGACATTGCGGGGGCAAGGTTCCTTACCCTTGCATCCGCAAGGGGTTCCATATTTCTTCTTCTTCATCTTTTAAACTTCAGTACTTTGCACCATTCCTCTATTCTTCACTAAAAGCCTTGTAAATCCCATAATTTCACCTAAAAGCCTGAAACTCACAATAAAGCTCAAAAACACATATTAGTAGCCAAAAGCCTCGTAGAATTGCTATTTCTATGCTATAAAAGTACCTAATAGATGCGTATAAAGCACATCTATCAATTTGCCATCATCAACTCCGAAAATAAAAATAAGCAAAAGCAAGAAAATAGGAAAGAGAAGAGATATAAGGAACACTAATTGTCCCATGTACATAGTAGGATCTACGTAATAAGTTCCTAATTCTCATTAGGCTAGGGCCTGAAAGGACCCTGGACCTAGAATCCTCCCCCCCCCCCAAACTTGAATTTCATTTTGTCCTCAAAATGCTGGACTAGCATATAAGAGGGTTGATTTGGGAGAAGAATGGACAACAAGTGGCAGATCCGCATAACGAAGGAAGATATTATTTAAGCGTCGGCTCCACATGAGCCAGAACCAAGTAATGAAGGAGGACGCCATTCAGGAACGGTTTCATGTGGCATGTTGAGGTTGGAGGCTATGTTATGGCAAAATTGATTATTCCACCCAAAGAAGTAGTTCTAGTCAGCCTGACTCTGTTCTACGCGCTACTCGGGCGCATCTAATTTCTAGTCGACACGCTGCTAGAGCGTGTCTAGCCTCTGGTCTACATACTGCTAGAGCGTGTCTAGACCTAGCTGAACCTCTACTAATTGAGTGGAAATCTCCTCCCAAGGATCCATCTTAGGATCTTCCTCAACTTCCTTGCCTTGATCTTCAGGGTGGCGGGCAAAGGGTGGCCGTGTCCTATTCGTGACACCCTTTTTGGCGACATTAGGCATTGGCCTGATACGCTCTAAATCAGAAGTCCACTCGACTCCTACACTAGCACAGAGACCGGTGATAAGACTAGGGAAATGATATCATGTGTTCATGGTCTTGTCAATCATGCCTCTAAGTTGCCCATTGATCAAATCAGTGATATCAACGAACCCCTTCTTCAAAATGGTGTAAATTAACACCGCCCGGTTCCACGTCACATCAGATTGATGTGTCGTGGGCATCACTCTTGCACAAATAAATTTATAAATGTCCCTGGCCTAGGAAGTCAAGCAAGACTCCCTAATGGAACGAGGGAGACCAGTTGTTTCCGCTCGCCCATAAGTCCATTCATAATCAGGCACGACAATCTTATCACTAATAGTAGCCAAAGCCAAATTGTAAGGCAAATAAGACTGATAGTCATCAGTCCTTCAAACAGGCTGGCCATAAAATTTGTGGATGGCTTCGAAACTAAACAACACATAATTACCCCGTACCCACGACCAATTGGGATCCTCTCCCATAACCCATCCACTTTGAGCATAGAACTCACGAAAATTGGGACAACCGCCTCGCCCGGAGGGGCACACAAATTCTCCCAGTCATTTTTAGCGAAATGGGAGGTCAGTTGATAGCTCTTAAAATCGAATCCTTTCTCCAGAAAAATGGCCTTAAAATTAAAGCTATCTAAATAAACCTTAAAATGCTCAGCGCTTTGAAAATGGGCAGCATCAAAATCTATTGCCAGAAGAGAAGATGATGATGCCCCACCGGCTTTTATTTTACTTCTACAGCGACCACCGCATGCTTAAACTTCGACCGAGCCAATGGAAATGGGCTAATAAGATCTATACCCCACATATCAAATGGCCACGATGCAACCACAGGAGTCTTCTCGGTAGAGGGCAAGCGAGGTATGTCTGCATAGCGTTGACACTTGTCACATCGCCGAACATACATTTCTGCATCCCGCCTCAAAGTAATCCAATAGAAACCAGCTGCCAGAACTTTTTCTGCCAATGACCTTTGACCGGGATGACCGCCAAATTTTCCTTCATGTATTTCTCCCAAAATGCCCTCAGTCATCTCTGGTCGCACACATCTGAGCAAAGGCCTAGTGTATGACCGCTTATACAGTATGTTATCCAAAATGACATACCGACATGACCGCTTCTAAATAGTTCCTGCCTCCGCCTTGTCCTCGGGCAAGGTCCCCTGCTCGATATAAGCCTTCAAGTCATCTATCCAACACTTCGGAGCAGGCTCAATGTCCATGATCACCTCTTTTTCTATGACAGGAACCTCCAAGTACTCAATCATGACCCCTGGGTGCAAAGATTGAATTTCATCCTCGGCCATCTTGGATAAATAATCTGCTCTCATGTTATCCTCGTGAGCATTTCACACCAGCTCCCAATAATCGAAGTCCTTTAAAATCTCCTTTACCAACGCACAATAACGAACCAACACTGGATGATGAACAGCATAATCGCCTCTAACTTGATTCACAACCAGCTGTGAGTCGCAGTAAATAACCACCTCTCGAACTCCCACATCTTGCGTGAGCTCGAGCCCTGCGATCAAGGCTTCATACTCTGCCTGGTTATTGGAAGCTGGAAATTTAAAACGCAAAGCTTTTTCAAACTCTACATCCTGTTCGGGTGGGACTAACACCAACCCGGCTCCACTTCCGAACCTGTTGGCCGATCCATCCACATGTAACTCCCAACATTACTCTGGTCGGGGCTTTGGAACTGGTGTGCTCGCTGATGCTGTCTTAGAAAGAATCTCCTCTTAACACAAATCCTTGAAGCTAGTCTCAGCTACAAAGTCTGCCAAAGCCTGTGCCTTAATTGCTCGTCGAGATTGATAATCAATATCAAACTTAGTTAACTCAATAGACCAAGTGAGCAAACGACCAGAAGAGTCTGGCTTGTGCAAAAATTTTCTAAGAGGCATGTCGGTGTATACAATGATTGAATGTGCAGAAAAATAAGCTCGAAGTTTCAGAGCAGCAACAACCAGCGAATAAGCCGATTTCTCTACATTAAAATATCGTCCCTCTACAACTGTGAGGGCCTTAGAAACATAATAAACAGGTTTTTGCACATTACACTCTTCCCTAATTAACACAACAGCTACAGCCTGCTCTGTGGCCGCTAAGTACACAAACAATGTCTCACCGAGGACCGGGCTTCTCAACAGAGGAGAACTTCCCAGATATTTCACTAGCTGCTCGAAGGCCTTCTGACACTCAGCTGTCCATTCAAACCCCTTGTTCCCACAAAGGACTTTGAAAAATGGCAAACACCTTTCTACCGACCTTGAAATGAAGCGACCAAGGGTTATCACCCTACCATTGAGCTTTTGAACGTCTTTGATGCATCGGGGAAGCTTCATAGTGACCAACGCCTTAATTTTTTCTGGATTAGCCTCTATGCCCCTCTCAGTTACCATGAACCCCAGAAACTTGCCCGCCTTCACCCCGAACACACACTTGCTCGGGTTAAGCTTCATATTATTTTTTCTGAGGTTGGCAAAAGTTTCGCCCAAGTCAACTGCATGCTCGTGCCCTTTGGTCTTCACCACCATGTCGTCAATGTAAGCTTCGACATTCCTTCCGATCTACGAGCTGAATATCTTATTCACCATTCTCTGATAAGTAGCTCCTGCATTTTTCAATCCAAATGGCATCATCTTATAACAATACAGCCCCCCTGCTGCTCGGAAAGCTATCAGAGTCTTATCCTGCTCATTCATTTTAACTTGGTGGTACCCAAAATATGCATCAATGAAGCTGAGAAGCTCGAATCCTGCTATAGCATCTACCAGTTTGTCAATTCGAGGCAAAGGATAACAATCTTTCGAGCAAGCCTTATTCAAGTCAGTGAAATCCACGCACATCCGCCACTTGCCATTAGATTTTTTAACCATAACAACATTAGCCAACTAAGTTGGGTAATGTATCTCCTCGATAATGTCCGCATTGAGCAACTTCTCAACCTCCGCCTTGATAGCTTGATATTTTTCAACAGAATAAATTCTAGGTCGCTGCTGAATTGGCCGAAAAGAAGGATCCACATTGAGGCAGTGCAAAGCCACAGTATCACTCACACCTTGCATATCTTCTGGTCTCCATGCAAAGACATCCAAGCTATCCTGAGGATGCTTTATCAAGTTTGCCCGAGCTTCAGCTGACAAAGCCTTGCCAATTTTTATTTTCTGCTCGAGATAAGCAGAATTTATAACCACCTCCTCGAGCTCGTCTTGAGCCGTAAATTCTGGCTCATCTCGCATTTGGAGTGTATCACACTCCACCTTCTCCTCTTTCTCAGCCTAATCTTCAACCGTATCAAGCTGGTCCACATCCATGTCCTCAATTTGCTCAGCATGTCCCCCCGACTGCAATGTCGGCAAAGGACCATCTAGCTTCTCTCCAACCTCATCCGGAGCCAAACTAGCCTCATCGAATCGTTCGACCTAACCCCCTGACCTCAATATCGGTAAAGGATAGATGCTCTCTTCATCAGCTTGATCCACAACCAAGCTTGCATCAACCTCGTGCTCGGCCTGCCCCCCCCCCTGACTTCAATGTCGGCAAAGAACAAGTATCCATCACGCAATCCTCATTCACCATAGCTATTATTAACGGCCCCACAGTCACATGAGACGTTTCCTTAGTGCTAACAGTTATCTTCTGTTCGCCATCCTCCAAAGTTAACTTTTGCTTTTTTTCGCTGACTGTCACGTGCATATTCAAATACTGCTCGAGGCTGACTCCGCAATACACCCACTCCTTGATCGGTGTAGAACTTAGCGCGCTGATGAGGAATGGACGTGACCATATGGAACTTGATCATGCTAGGCACACCCAATATAATATTATAGGGAGACTTCAAATCGATCACCATGAAAGTGATCTTCTCAACCCGCGTACAACTCCCTTCACCAATAAAGACCTCCAGCTCGACCGTGCCCTTAACCGGTACCTTGTGATTAGTGAATCCTTCCAATGTTCCAGCGTATGGTTTGAGTCGATCATCACTCAATTCCAAACCTTGAAAACATGAGTAATACATCACATCCCTGTAAGCACCAATATCAACCAGGATTCTATGCATGACCCATCCATCCACCAAAGCCGAGACAATTAAGGACTGCTCTCCTGCTACATTGCTCGCCAGCTCACTACGAGTGAACTGTATTGCTTCCTCCCCAGCTTGCAAAGTAGTTGGTCGATCTACAACCTTCGACAAAGAATAGATCTGTTTACCGAGCTGAGTTGGAGTGGGCTCTTCATCCATTATGACATTAATTACCCCTCTGATTGGCGGGGCATCTCTCGGGGAGCATTCCCCCTATTTCCTCCATCTCTCTTAAAACGATCTAGCCGACCTTCATTGATTAATTTTTGAATGGCCTTCTTCAATGGCCAACACTCCTCTGTTGTGTGCATATAATCTTCATGATAAGCACATCTCTTCGTCCTATCCCGAGTATCAGCTGTCTCGGGATTCATGCGAGGTGGGCGAGGAAGCTCATCCCGAATCTCATACATGATATCCTCGCACAAGGTATTGAGCGGGGTAAGATCTGTTTCACGAAGAAATTCTCTCGGGCAATCATATCTCGACTTGCCTTTATTATATCCTCCGCCCACGGCCTGACCATTCCCCTTTGAATTCCCAACAGCATCATTGCTTTCCTTCTTCTTTTTTTTCTTTGCCGTCTCTCCGGCACACCATTTCTGAGCCTGCATTAACATTTCTGCCTGCGTTTTGGGCTCGCACATGCTTAGCTCCGATCTCAATCCACCTTCACCTTCGAGCAGGCCTGTTTCAAAGCATAAAGTTACCTCCTGCTCGATCAACCCTGGGACTTGCTCTAAAACTTTGGTAAATCGCTCTAAGTAGCTGGCAGTTGACTCGTGTGCTCCTTGCTTGACTTTTGACAAATTAGCCCTTGTCTTTGCTAATGTGCCCGCAATTCCAAAATCTGCCATAAACTTTGCTCGCAAATCAGCCCAATTATTAATTGATCGACGCGGTAGCGCTCCCATCCATGCCAAGGCCTTTCCTTGTAAAGCTCCCACGAAAGCCCGAATTTTTAACACTTCATCTGAAGTCACTAAGCCAATTTGTGACTCAAATGACATCAACCAGTCTCTTGCCTTCGTCTTCCCAGTATACTCCTTAATATTTGGGAAAATGAGCCCCTGTGCTGGCGGTGCATTCTCTATCCATGGTGCCAACGGGCTAGCTGAAGTGCCCAAAAAGTTTCCATCTAGAGCTTTGCCCTGCTCCCACGCCTCCTTACGGCGTTTCGGCTCTTCAAAATCCTGCATATTAATGGTTGTAGGCAAACCACCCCCGGGCTGAGGCTGTACCACGGGCATAGGAGGGACCTGTGGGGGACCCATAGCTCCAATGGCTTGACTAACTCCCACGGCCTGCGCCACATGTGCCTGTGGAACCCCAGCGAGCTGAACAACTGGCTCATTAACCACCAAATTTCTTTGTGCATCTGGTTGATGCAAATCCCTCTTTTCCTTAGAATGATAAGACAAATGCCCCTGGGATCGCCTGGGAGAAGGTGTCCTATGACGACGAGCATAGGATCTCCTTGGAGATGGTGATCGACAACTACGAGTATGTGATCGTCGAGGAGAGGGCGAACGAAGCCTACGAGCATGAGACCTTTGCGGGGAAGGTGATCGCCGATGACGACGGGACTGTGCTGAATCATCCCCCACTTGTGGTCCCAGCCGTGAATGAACATTGGGCACAACCCTGTGACTAGTTCTACTCCCTTCTGGCTGATCTCGTCCCTTCGACCCCTGTACACGCGGCTGAGAAGGAATGATCATTGGATTTAACTGGTTACCCCCAGTCCGGGAACCACTTGCAGCTTGGCTTGGAGCAGATAAAGCTGGTAAAGGGCCCACCTCAATGGGTAGAGGCGGTTTACCCATGGCAATCAACTGCAAATTAAGTTGATGCATCTGCCCCAAATATATGGCCCTCTGACGAAGAGCCTCCTCCCTGAATTCATGTGCCAAACCAACAGCTGTTGTTGCACTTCTAGCCAAAGAATCCACTCCACGCCGTTGATTCAATTGATGACGAGCATCATGAGGAGGGGGATTATTCCCAGCCAACTGATTAAGACTGGGAGTTTCTTGTACTTCCTCTTGACAACTTCCATTGGCACCATTAACGTTGTTTTCCGCCATTACTAAGATTTACCAAGAACGAACTGTCAATTCACGAAGAAATGCTACGTTTCCCGGCAACAGAACCAACTAATACGTCCAAAATCTTCTAGACGCACTTGATTTGTCCAACTGGATATCTGGCTTTCAACGTATCCTATAACCTTCAAAACCCAACTCTGCAATTAGACAAAGAAACCGTAAACTAGGTAGGGGCACTCCCTGCAAAAGCCCTCTGGCGTGAGAATTAGCACAAGAATGCAGGAGAGGATAAAATTCAGCAGAGTTTAGGCTAGATAGTAAAAATCACGTACCTCCCTCCTTCGTTTTGAGGGGCTTTTATAGTTGCCGGAGAGAATAACCGTTCATAACTGCCCACTAACATTCATGGCATTGATGACGCGCATATTAACTGTCCCATTAACTGCCCCACTAACCACAACGGTCTAAATGGAGGGTTATCTGGACATAACCGTCCTCAACTGGCAATAACTCTTAAATTCACGAGCATAATGCTTCATGCTCGATACATGTTCCTGCTCGCTGGTCAAGCCCCCAGCTCGCTAACATCTCTTGCTCGCTAAAGGTTGGAAATCTGCTCGTGATATACAAGAACCACTCCATCCTCACCTCGTAGCTTTGACTTTTGGATGCTCGCGCGTTGACTGAATAGTAATCATGTGCCAGACACGTGTCTTACAACTTGGGCCTATTGGGTCGGGCAGCTCACTTGGAATTGCTTAATTAATTTCTGCAACAGCAAAAAAAATCAAAAATTCATAATTTAATATGAAAAAAAAATTAATTAAAAAAATCGAAACTTTAACAAATTAGAATGAAATATTTACTTACTTTCCATAGGATGGATTGATGATGGATAAATTTAGGATATGTCATGGATGGATAATGGATTGATGATGGATAAATGTAGGATATGAACTCACATGAATACTTCAGGTTAACCAAGCGGCTATGCCTTACCTTTTATCTTAATCCGCCAGCAAACCTTCCCTCTCTCCCGCCTCCTTCGAAACCTTCTCTATCTGCTTTTCAATCTAGAGCAAGAACGAGTTATAGACAAAACCTTTTCCGTGATTACTTTCAAATTTCCAATTTTGATACCTCCTTAGTATGGGTCCTCCAGATTTGTTGTGCGATTCATCATTGGTGTAACAGTGAAGAAGTCGTAGGAATAGGAAAAGGTTTCTTTGAAAAGCTTACCTAAATAGTCCCCGGACTTTATAATATGAATTGCCAATTATAACCTTGTCTGATATCACGTGTGTTGACCTAACGAAAAAAACGAAATTGCATGGAAGGACCAATTGCGTCACAAGCTTTAGTAGAAGAACGATTTTTAGGATTGTGGGACGAATTTGAAAAAAGGGGTAAAGTATAGGGATGATTTGGGTAATTCGCCATTTTAATATATTATAAATTACCTATATGTTTAATATTTTAATTAATATTGTTATTAAATATGTTTGTGAATAAGCATGAATAAAATGAATCTATTTGATTTAAATTGTTATTAAATATTTTAAATTGATATTATTAATTAATATTGTTATTAAATGTTATAACTGCTATTAATTGAATATTAAATGATATTATGTGTGAATAAGCATGAATAAATTGAATATAATTGATTTAATTAATCTATAATTGATATTATTTAGTTGAATATTAAATGATATTATTTGTTAAATAATTATATTCATTGTAAAATTATATAAGCTAATGTTATAACTTTAACTAAAATTATAAAATTATAAAACAATGTTTAATATTTTCATTAATATGTTATTATTTTTTTAATAAATGTTATAATTGTTTAATTGAATATTAAATTATACTATTGTTGAATAAGCATGATTAAAATGAATATAATTGATTTAATTAATATGATAGTAATTTTAAATGATTCATAACATTTATTAAATAGTGTTTATTTTTAAAATTTAATATAATCACGTAACACTTATTTAAAATTTATTAACAATCATTTTTCAAATTATCAAAAATTAAATTAAAACAATATATCATAAATAATATTGAAACAATAATTAACAATTATGTAGTACTCCCTCCATTTTCAAATTATCGTCATTCTTTCATTTTTCATCTGTTCTTAAATAATTGTTCTCTTTCAAAACTTTCTTTTTTAGAAAAATACTTTTATCACTTTACCTTTACTTTTTCTACATACTTTAATTATGGCCACATACTCAATGGAATTAAAGGAAACCACACATTTCATTAATATTTATAATACAATCAATTTTTTTTTCTTAAACGATGTGTCGGGTCAAACCAGACAATATTTTGAAAACTAAGGGAGTATTCACTAACAAATTTTTATAATAAAGTGTAATTTAAACCAAAAAGATTTCTAACTATTATACATTCCCCCCCCCTTAAATCTTTTAAACAAACAACCCCTTTAATGTTTTAATACATAACCACCCCCTCTTTTTAAAAATTAACAAAGTTGCTCTTTATTTGGATCCCATCTAACAACCCAAACGGAACTAACCATGCCACCAGCGCCCTTCCCTTAGCTCCCTAGCTCTACACCTGAGTCATGGCCAGTCACTCCGCCCAACCCACTCTACCGCCTGCCCAACACCCAGACCCTCTACCCAGCTCACTCCCTTCCAGGGCCGTTCCTGACATTTCAAAGGCCCAGGACAAAATAACGAATAAGGGCCCCAAGCTCGATTGTTTGCTGGAATGCTACACCAACATATAAGAAATAATTTGTAAATTTCTAATCTATTATCTACTTAAACAATTTTTAGACTATGCGATTTTGAAAAGAAATTGTGGATCAACAAAAAAATTAATTTACGAGCCCTAAAAACCTTAAAACAAAAGAAATATGGGTTTGAGACTTTGAGGGTTTAGGGTCTGAATGTCTGATTCGTCTGAAGCAGCGAAGGGCCTAAAGAGGGGAAAATTTTGAAAATTGAAATTGAAATAAGGAAAATTGGACGAGTACATGCATCATCAGTCCTTCACCGGCGCAGGCGGCTTCGAGTTCGTGGATGAGGAACGGCAGAGTGACTAAGTGAGTGAGATTGTGAGAGTTTTTCTTTCTTTGAGCCTTTGAAATCGAACTAAAACAGAGCCTAAAGATGGAGTGGAAATTAATATGGCGGCCATAGATGCATAGGGAAGACTGAAGAGTGAATCTCGAGGTCGAGGGCCGCCGTTGATCGTTCCATCTCCTTGATCCTTATGTCCGACTGTCCCGTTGTCCGCCCTTCCATCTAATCAACCTTTCGTCTGCCGATATCACCGCATCAAGCTTCTGCTTCCGTTTCTTGTTTCCAAACAATTTTCCATATTCCCTATTTATATTTATTAATATTATATTTATATATTATATATATACTATACATATAAATAAATTTTGGGCCCCCAATTTTTTTGGGCCCTAGGCGGTCGCCCCTTGGGCCTATGCCCAGGAACGGCCCTACAGTCCCTTCCCCCTTTGTGGACTGCCAGTCAACAGCCTCAAACCCAGATTCGCTGAGACAAAGTGCCCACCCACGAAACCCTATGCCTACGACCCCCAGAAACCCTATATCTACGACCCCCAGCCCAACTGCCCATTAAACAATCCCAACCCCAAACACCCTTTGTGGACTGCCCAACCAGAAGTCACTATGCTTGTGTCTTTTTTTTTCATTTAAATAATTTTAATTAATAGAAAAATATATTTAACAAATAAAAAGTGAACATTTGCAAATAAAAATTAAACAATTGGAAGTAAAGGTTACCGTAAAGTGCACATCAGTGGTAAATGTAACATCATTATCATCGTCCATATCCACATTTCAACACCTTATTTGTCGATTTACCTCCAAAATATGATTATTTTTTTTTTCAGAAGTTTTGATCGATAAAAAAAATTACAACTGAATGAGAGATTGAGATTTTTTTTTAGAATGTCCTTAAACACATAGGTAAATTACTTAGTAACTTAATGATCCAATTAATTTGTAAATAAGTGTGATAAAACTAATTAAAATGTTGTTTAAAACATAATTTTAAAATTATTTTATCAATTTTTTTATATATTTGGAGCACATATGAAGGGCACTTTGGTCAAATATTTTGTAAAATTGTTTTATTAAGTAGTTTATAGGTACTATATCAAATACTTCTCTGATTATTGAACATGAAACATTGTTATGTTCTTTGGTTTCTTCAATAGAAACGTAGTATTTTTTTTGTATATGTACAACGAGTATATGTTTCCTTTTTGGGATCTCGTATTCAAAGAGTGATCAGTCTTCAAAACTTATACTCCGTCCGTCCCCAAATTATTATCCTATTTTCCTTTTTCGTCCGTCTCAAAATAATTGTCTTATTTGAAAATTTTCTTTTTAGGACAACACTTTTACAACTTTACACTTACTTTTTCATCCTACTTTAATTATAAGTCACATACACATGGGTTTTAAAGTAAATTATACATCAAACTTGTAATACCACGATAATTTTAGCGAAAATATTAATTGGCGTTAATTAATATTACAATCGTTTTAGACCTACATAATTAATGTTATAATTATTTGAGTTAATTTAATGGTTTGAACCTATTAAATAACCGATTAAATTGGTTTGGGCTTGGCCCACTTGTGACTATACTTAATTACAATTCTCTAATAATATTACCTAATTAAAAGGAATAATTACAAGCCGGTACACATTTTAAAACATGTTTTCAAATAAATCCAGCTATTTTTTAGACATATCTTTTGGGTACAATTTTAGTATAAAAGTACATAACTACCCCTGCTTTGAAGTTCAAGGTGTATTACGCCTTCAATGTTCGGCGGCCGATTCAAAGAACCGCCCCTTCATCCATAGTCCAATTGGCCTCCTTCTTCTTCTTCTCCGCTCATCTTCTCACCACGATTGTATGAAGACTCAACACTTTTGCAATTCATCTCTCTCTCTCCATTGCGACAGTTACAGAAAACGACGATCATGCCCAAGACAAGCCTCACGATCCTCAAATCGCCTTGGCTCTATCACAGTTATAGCACTGAAGTTGATGGGCCCCACACAACCAAATCATTGAGTTGGTTCCAAAGGCCTTATCGAACGGATCCGCCACCGGCGGTGAAAGACCGTGTTAAAGACATCACGCAAACCACTCGACGTCGGTGACGCCATGGCCGCTTGAGTCGCCCGGGTTGTCACCGAGAGAGATCGAATGGACAATGCTTCAATGGATGAGGGAAGAGAGAGATATCGTGAGAGCCTTTGAGATCTCGGCCTTGGAGACGCTTCTTGGCGATATGGCGAACCAACCAGGATGAGGACGTCAACAACGGTCGGAGGAAGTGGTGGTGATGGAGCTTCGGCCGGAGGTCAACTGCTCTTTGTAGGCTATCATCTTCGTGGTACCTGGTACTCGCATGACGGCTAGTGGCTTGGAGTTGACTATGCAAGTCGGTGTCGGAGAAGGCACCGTTGGATTTGGGTTCGGTTGAGCAAGGGTTCTTTCCCAGTGGCCTGTTTTTGAGTTTTGATTTTTAAATTTTGACGGTTCTGATGCCAGGCATCAGGTTGATTTCTGATGCCTGGCATCAGGTTGATTTCTTGGCATCAGCTTGATTTTTGGCATCAGGTTGATTTCTGATGCCTGGCATCAGGTTGATTTCTGATGCCTGATTTTGGCATCAGGTTAATTTCTGATGCCTGGCATCAGGTTGATTTTTTGGCATCAGAGTTTTCATTAATGGCATTTTTGTCATTTGGCAAGCAATTTGTAGTTTTATGAAATGTACAAAAAATTAGTGGTCCTAGATGAAAACATGTTTTCAAAATTGTACCCACTTGAAATTCCCCCTTATTAAAAATTGGTCTTGGTCCATTTAGTTTTAGGGTTAGGAAACCTAATAGGGCTTTTATATAAATAGAGTTGAAAGGGGAGGGAAAAGAGAAGAGTACAAAAAAAAAAAGTGGCAAAGAGAGAGAGGGAGCCGCCGGCGACAGCTAAGGTAAAGAATTTTGTTTTTCCATCTTCCCTTCTCAATTGTTTTGATTACATAGTATATGAAACCTTCATAGACATAATGTATATATTATATATATATAATGTATATATTATATATATCAAAGATGAATGCAACAGTGTGTGTGTGCACTATTCCTTGTGTGTGTGCCAGAAGTGTGGACAGTGTGTGTGTACAAGAAGCCATGATAGTATTTTTTTTTTAAAGTAAACAAGTGAAAATGCATGTGTGTGTACTGTGCGCGTGTGTGTAGTTGAATAATAATAATAAAAATAATAATAATAATAATAATGAAAGTGCATGTGTGTGTACTGTGCGTGTGTGTGAGTGGTTGAATAATAACTAGTACTCTTGTCCGTGCCGATGGCACGATGCCAGTTTGAGAATGTATCAATAAATGAAATAATGTGGAAATGAACTCAAATACCTAACAAAATAAAACATTTTACTTCGATATTTATTTTATAAGAAAACCAATAAATAAATATTTTAATTGTAACTACTGTTAAAATACAAAAAAAAATTTAATTGTTTTCTGAATAACGAAAACTCAGTCTTCTTCTTCTGGGGGTTTTTGCTTAACTTTGTAAACATGAGATGCAATAACTTTGTCTATTATTTCTACCTACACATGAGACAAAGAAAATTCAAACATATTCAATTATCCAAATTTTCTGCTTCATCTACAAAACTCGAATCCTACAACATATTATCATACAAAATCTAACAGGCGAACGAAGATGCATTTGATCCAAATTAATCAACCCTAAAAGCTAAAAAAATGGTAATTAAATCAACAGCGATACTTAATACAACACCTATAAAATGCTTAATACAGCACTTTTGAAAATGCTTTTCCCAAAATACCCTTTACATAAATTCATTTTTTTTTGTTTTTTTTTGTTAAATTTAAATTAATGAATTTTGTTTTTTATTAAATTTAAATTAATGTTAATTTTTATATTTTAATTTAATAATTAATTTAAAATAAAAAAAATTAATAGGGATTGGGTTGAAACCAGTCCAAATGAGGGTGTTGGATTTAGGACTGCTTGGGTAGCAGTCCAAAAGACAGGTTTGGGTATTTTGGGACTGGTGGTGGCGGTGAGGGGGAGGGCTGTGAATGGTAGCGGTTGGGTTGGGGGCGATCGGCCGGCAGCCCCAAAGAGGAGGCTGGGTTTGGGACCAAGGGCCAAAGGATTGGCTGGCCCAAGCGAGAGGAGAGGGGGGTGGTGGGTTTGGGCTGTTAGTGAAGTTTAATTCCTAAGGGTAATTTTGTTAATTTTTAAAAAGTGGGGGTGGTTGTATAAGTTAGAAAATATTTTATTTTTTTTGTTTTAGTTAAATTACTATGTTACCCTTAGTCAAATATATATAAACAACATATTTTAGAACAAAAAACTATCATAAAAATTCATTCTGTCTAGAATTTTTCTCTTCCTCAATTCAAACAAAGTATGTTTTCTAAACACATTCTTTGTAATTTCGATTTGTGTTCTTGAATAGAAAGCAAAACAAATTTGAAGATTGCCGCCGAGAGCCACCATGCTCCACCACCACCTGCTGACCTTGGTTGCCTGACCACCAGCTGGGTTGGTGGTGTTAAATTTTGTTAGATTTTGTTTGTTTCCGTTAGTATCTGTTAGTTTTTGCTGGGTTGTTAAAGTTAGTTTTCTAATTTTTCAGTTAGGTCCCTTAAACTGCAGCTACTTGTTATTATTAGCACTTGCTCTTTGATATAAGTTGTTTAATTGTTTATAATTTTGTTAGTGGAATATTAAATATTATTATTTGTAAATAAACATGAAAAATGACTTTAATTTGCATTAATTAATTGTTTAGTAGAAATATAAATTAGTTAAATTAGTCCACGTAATTAAGAACACTTTGTTATTAAATATATTTGTGAATAAGCATGAATAAAATACCCCGAATATAATTTATTTAATTTTTTATATTGATATTGTTAGTTAATATTTTTATTAAATGTTATAATTTTGTTAGTGGAATATTAAATATTATTATTTGTAAATAAACATGAAAAATGACTTTAATTTGCATTAATTAATTGTTTATTAGAAATATAAATTAGTTAAATTAGTCCACGTAATTAAGAACACTTTGTTATTAAATATATTTGAGAATAAGCATGAATAAAATAAAATACCCGAATATAATTTATTTAATTTTTTATATTGATATTGTTAGTTAATATTGTTAGTAAATGTTATAATTTTGTTAGTGGAATATTAAATATTATTATTTGTAAATAAACATGAAAAATGACTTTAATTTGCATTAATTAATTGTTTATTAGAAATATAAATTAGTTAAATTAGTCCACGTAATTAAGAACACTTTGTTATTAAATATATTTGTGAATAAGCATGAATAAAATACCCCGAATATAATTTATTTAATTTTTTATATTGATATTGTTAGTTAATATTGTTAGTAAGTGTTATAATTTTGTTAGTGGAATATTAAATATTATTATTTGTAAATAAACATGAAAAATGACTTTAATTTGCATTAATTAATTGTTTATTAGAAATATAAATTAGTTAAATTAGTCCACGTAATTAAGAACACTTTGTTATTAAATATATTTGTGAATAAGCATGAATAAAATACCCCAAGTATAATTTATTTAATTTTTTATATTGATATTGTTAGTTAATATTGTTAGTAAATGTTATAATTTTGTTAGTGAAATATTAAATATTATTATTTGTAAATAAACATGAAAAATGACTTTAATTTGCATTAATTAATTGTTTATTAGAAATATAAATTAGTTAAATTAGTCCACGTAATTAAGAACACTTTGTTATTAAATATATTTGTGAATAAGCATGAATAAAATACCCAATATAATTTATTTAATTTTTTATATTGATATTGTTAGTTAATATTGTTAGTAAATGTTATAATTTTGTTAGTGGAATATTAAATATTATTATTTGTAAATAAACATGAAAAATGACTTTAATTTGCATTAATTAATTGTTTATTAGAAATATAAATTAGTTAAATTAGTCCACGTAATTAAGAACACTTTGTTATTAAATATATTTGTGAATAAGCATGAATAAAATACCCCCAATATAATTTATTTAATTTTTTATATTGATATTGTTAGTTAATATTGTTAGTAAGTGTTATAATTTTGTTAGTGGAATATTAAATATTATTATTTGTAAATAAACATGAAAAATGACTTTAATTTGCATTAATTAATTGTTTATTAGAAATATAAATTAGTTAAATTAGTCCACGTAATTAAGAACACTTTGTTATTAAATATATTTGTGAATAAGCATGAATAAAATACCCCAATAATTTATTTAATTTTTATATTGATATTGTTAGTTAATATTGTTAGTAAATGTTATAATTTTGTTAGTGGAATATTAAATATTATTATTTGTAAATAAACATGAAAAATGACTTTATTTGCATTAATTAATTGTTTATTAGAAATATAAATTAGTTAAATTAGTCCACGTAATTAAGAACACTTTGTTATTAAATATATTTGTGAATAAGCATGAATAAAATACCCCAATATAATTTATTTAATTTTTTATATTGATATTGTTAGTTAATATTGTTAGTAAATGTTATAATTTTGTTAGTGGAATATTAAATATTATTATTTGTAAATAAACATGAAAAATGACTTTAATTTGCATTAATTAATTGTTTATTAGAAATATAAATTAGTTAAATTAGTCCACGTAATTAAGAACACTTTGTTATTAAATATATTTGTGAATAAGCATGAATAAAATACCCCCAATATAATTTATTTAATTTTTTATATTGATATTGTTAGTTAATATTGTTAGTAAATGTTATAATTTTGTTAGTGGAATATTAAATATTATTATTTGTAAATAAACATGAAAAAATGACTTTAATTTGAATCATTCAATGTAGATGTCACGTTTTCCACGTGATTATAGAGGGAAAAGACCGGTTGTTGATGATGATCCGGAGCTTCAAAATTACAGCGGTCGACTGTATAATCGATGTGTTCCTGCATCTGCCCGAAGAAGACGAACGGTACAAAGGGAACCGTCACATTTTGATGAGAGTGAGTCGCCATCGCTCCAAGAAGCAGAAAGACGATTGCAGGATGTCACTCCTACAATGCCCATTTTGAGACGTCCTTCTAATTTAGGTAAGGGTCTTCACATGAATCCTCCATTTGAGTATAGTTACCAGAGGCATGGGGAGGAGGAGGAGGATGAGGAGGATGTTAGTAGAGGGAGAAGATATGGAGTTCCTCCAGCTCGAGGTGGACGAGTAGGTCCTCACTTTAGGGAGAGGATATTACAGCTACGTGATGATGATGAGGAGGAGGATGTTAGTAGAGGGAGAAGATATGAAGTCCCTCCAGCTCGAGGTGGACGAGTAGGTCCTCACTTTAGGGAGAGGATATTACAGTTACGTGATGATGATGAGGAGGAGGATGAAGTGGATGATAGAGGCAGACGGATAGCTGTTAGCCATCCTCCACTACGAGGCGGACGCGTAGGTCTTGGAGGTAGAAGATATCCAGGTGTACGACCAAGAGAAGGACCTTCTTTTGGTAGGGGTGAGTTGTCGACGGAGTCTTATCCAGGAGGACCACATATAACAGATGTTCTGACTTGTTATAATGGTCATGTTGCATATGCGATATGGAATGGAGAGGTAAATAAAAAATGTATTTTTTAGTAGTTTTATTAATTTTAAATGTATTTTTTTAGTTAAATGTTAATAATATTAGTTAATGCTTTATTTATTTTAACAGGAAAGGGGAGTTTTAAAGTACCAATACCAACGCAGCATAGGTACATGGGCGATGAGGAACCAACAAACCACCGACAATATTATAAGTTCTAACTTGTTTCATTTAAGGGATAGCATGTTTCATCACTTTAACATGCCCTTAATATCAGCATTTGTCGAGAGATGGCATCCGGAAACTAATAGTTTTCACATGCCATTTGGTGAGTTGACTATTACACTACATGACGTCTGGCATATTTTACGACTTCCCGTAACTGGGAAAGCCCTTATCTCGAAGATGGGTGTTGGAGTTGTAAAGATTCATCTTCAGAATATTCTTGGTATGACCACGTATGACCACGCCCGAGTTAGATGCCTTGAGCTTAAGTCGAGTTCCATTAAGTTAACAACACTCTACCATCACCTTAAACACAAGACGACTTATCCCCCAATGCAACAATGGGGTATTTATTGTGGTTGTTGGGGTCTACTATTTTCGTGGATAAGTCTCAAACTCGAGTGAGTATCCATTATCTGCCCTTTTTGCTTGACTTAGTTACCATTCCTAGTTATGCTTGGGGTGCAGCTACCCTAGCATTCTTATATCGTCATCTTGGCATGGCATCTAGGGCTAAGACTCTGTATACTGCAGGATGCATGACTTTGCTTGAGGTACGTACATGTTTAAAATGGTAAAAAAAAAAAATCATGTAATTTATTACAATGTTATATTATATTTGACAATGTCTTAATTATTTTGTGATAGGCTTGGATATATGAATATTTTCCCACCTTCGCAGGCTAAGAGGAGGACTGGAAACCTCATGAGCCGGCGTCGCTAAAATGGGTGATTGGACAAACCCACCACCGATATGGATCTCTCCGAGAATACAGGCGAACACTTGATTTGTTAACCTCTGATATGGTAATTGATTTTTTATAGACTTGGATATATGAATACTTGTTTATTTTGGTAGTTTTAAAGAAATAAATGTTATATTATTTGTGATATGTACAGGTGAGTTGGACTCCATTTGGGAAGAATCCGTCACGTGATGTACCAATAACTCTTTTCACGGGCATAATTCATTGTCGTACTATCACGAATTGTACATGCGAGCGATGATGGGTATGTTCAAACAATTCCTTTTATGCGGTTTGGGTATGTTCAAACAATTCCTTTTATGATACCTAGGAAACCAAGAAAGGTATCTCGAGGTGAGAAGCCCGCAAATTATGTATTAAAGTACGATCCCAAGGAAGATTGGTGGGATGCATGGCATGTTCATCGGGTGCAACCAGGTGGTGTCGCCATTACCGACGACCGAGTCGCCGGGTATATGCAATGGTTTATACAACGGACACATCCTCGGGTGACGCGCACAGATCTGAGCGATGAGGAGAATGAAGGCGATGATATTCCAAGACCTAATATACCTCCTGAATTGAGTATTTTATTTAACATTTATGTTTCATCACCTTAACTTTTATTTTATAATTTTGTATATTATTTCAGCGGATTGGGTGGCATCACGCATGCAATACACTCGGATGAGTTATCGACACCGGCTATCGAGGAGGATGTGTGGAAACAAATCGACGACGTTAATACTCATTTGGCAGATTTGTTTTCATTTAAGTAAGAACATTATGTTTAATATGGTTGTAATATGTCAAGTTGTACTTAGCACTTTCCCACTTAGTTGTTATATTTGGTACTTATTTGTTTTTATGACTTAGTTATATGTTTGTAATATAAGGATGTGTGTACTTATTTGTTAGAATTTAAGTAACGAGCAAACATATATATTTAAATAGTCTTCAAAAACATATACATTACATCTACTAATTTTCACGGCCTCTTGCCCAAAACCTTTTCCGTTCCATCCAAAAGTAGACCAATGCCTTATGTTGGGATCACATATACATTCCCAACCGGGACACACGGGGAGGCATAGGACAATATTCATCAACGAATAAAAATAAAATGATTACGATTCACCCACGCAATGCATATCGATCTTGTGGTGCCCACCTTTGCCCTCAGGCGTGACACTAATGGCGGAAGTGCGTGACAATCGTGATGCGAGATAGACATAACGATCACGATACCTTGTGGCAATTATGTGTCCCATTTACGCCGTACTCATCCACTTATCCAGGCATTTGTTTTACTATGATCCAATTTCAAAAGCAAGTTGAACTCGACCTCCCCATTTAAGGCTAATAAATAGAACATAGAATGCCTCGATAACTCACGCATCAAATCAAGTCGTACCTCATCCATCGGTCTTGATCCTTATAAACGAAGCAGTGGGCAACAACTCGATATCCACAATGCCCATCACCCCGACGCGTTTTAAATAATCTTCAACAAACCCAGAAAACTTGGAATTTGGTTGGCATACGGAAATGAATTGCCTGGCTTCTATATGTTGATGAAGCTCGACCTCGACCTCTACCTCTGACTCTGATATAGACATAGGATTAGATGGCCACTACCCATGCTCATCTCAATATGCTCATAACTTATAACTCTCTTTTTGTCGAAGTTTTGCTTTGATGCCCCTTGTGTCGCTCTGGACGTCCGGCTGTTCAACCCGAACCACCTCGTGATTCAACATATGTATGTTTTGAAAGTAACTCCTCTTCTGGGGTTCAAGACACTTTTCAATCTAATCCAATCAAGCCTCTTTAGATCATCTCGTTGTTGGTCCCTCGGGTGCAATATATCCCTCCATACTCAAAGTCTTCCAAAATTCATGAATATCCGTAATCCTCGATGCTAAACCCCTCATTCTCCAACCGCAACATTTCACGTACCACAAGGTAAACCATAACTCGACCTGCACACGCAACCACATATTGATAGCGGCTTCTTTGTTCACTTTTTGTTTCCTTTGTTGAATTGATCATCTAGTAGTTTCAAAGCTCGTATGACACAACACGCCCAATTCGCCGAAAGAGTATCCTTTTGTCACGGGCGCGCATTAAATCGATCGTAGTTCAAAATTTGTTTCGATCTCATTTAACTGTCTCTTCGACAAGCAAATGGATTGCGGGGAATAAATGATCAAAACTTGACGTTGATGTTCCCAAATGAATGCTTAAGTTGGGAATGTGCACCCTCCACTCTATAAAAAATTACAAAAACAAAAGATTACTTAAAATAATTATATATATGTAACAATTAATAACAATATAAATATGTGTTAGAGTTTTTGTAGGATACCTGCTTGTTGTTTCCGTCTCCCAAAATGTAAGAATTTTTGTCCAAGCAAAGGACAATTTTTCCTTATATGGGTCCAACCA